>ML682021.1:4267328-4352090 GCA_007922195.1 Podocnemis expansa | reverse complement strand
GAACCCCTTCTGCCTTCCCCGCCAGCCGCTTCCCCCGAACCCCTTCTGCCTTCCCCGCCAGCCGCTTCCCCCGAACCCCTTCTGCCTTCCCGGCCAGCTGCTTCCCCCGAACCCCTTCTGCCTTCCCGGCCGGCCGCTTCCCCCGAACCCCTTCTGCCTTCCCTACCATTTTGCCCTCCTCTGCCTCCCTCACAAACCCCTGAATCCCCTTTCAGCCCCTCCTGCTTCTCCCCATTGCCCACACTCCCACGCACCTACAGCCCCTCTCCTGCCTCTGTCCCCTTACCCCAACCCCCAAGCACCTCCTCACCCCGCTGCCTTTCGACACCCCCCCCCCCACTTGCCTTCACTCCTCTTCAGGCCCCAGCTTCCCTGTTACTTATCTTCTCTGCCACTGCGGCACACTAATTTGCATTGTACCCCCCCCCTTTTCCTATAGCGTGTTAAGGTAGCCTTTAGGTTATAGTGAGTAGGGCTATAGTGTTAGTAGGTTAGTTGAAGAACCCCATTGTTCCCCAACCTGTCTCCACTCCCGAAAGTTAGGTACCGCCCAACACTTTACAGAAACCACTGTGACAAACACGACATACACCGACCACCGCTCACCTTACCCTAAACTCATTTTAATAAAGTGTACCCCAGATCCACCCTGTACCCCACGGGTGCAGTGGTTGCCCCCCAAGATCCTCAAATCTTCGAACCTGCTGGCAGGGTCAGTTACAACATATTAGATTTCTTATTACATGCTGCAAATGCCTCCATTCTCAAATTGGCTTACTCCTTTTCTGAAGGAAAAAAAAACCCTATCAAAGATGCTTCACTGCACAGTTTTCTCCCTTGATGTAACAGATGTTAAATCATGTCACCTACATCCAGATCCACAAAAGGAACTTTTGGGCATTGCAACATTGAATGCCATAGAACCTAAGTTAGAGGTACTTAGAAAATCACAGAAACAACACTGAGATCTATGAAGTCAAAGTTAGGCAACTAGACTCCCTGTTAAAGAGAAGAGCTAACTACCTTAGACTGTGGATCCACAAATCCATCACACTAGGTGGGGAGCCACCTAAAACTAGTCCAAGGGAGATGCCAATCAGAAGGGGGGCTGCTGCTCTACCCCTCTCACAGAGGTAGGCATCAAAGTCTGGACTGCAGAGGGATGCCTATCTCTGCTTGCAGTCCACAAACTGAGGGAAAATTGACATTCACCCAAGTCATTTGAATCACAGCCTAAGTAGCAGTAAAATAGCTCTTTCGGTTCTAGATCGTCACGTTTAGAACAATCTGCTGGTAACTGGCCCAGCATGCCCACACATTGACATGTGAGCCTGAGGAGTAGTGGAGTCACAGGTAGAGTCCACAACTTCAAGAAATAATGTGATTCCACCTTTTCTTCTTATTTAAATCCCAGTTGCAATTTGCCATAGTTTTTTAGAGGATGGAAATTATTTTATAAGCACAGCACATGCTGCGCATACAATGATTTGCCATCCTGCTGACAGTCATGTGCGTGGCTGGCAGCCCTAAGCAGACATCTAACATCCCCACCACAGAATCAAATTGCTCTCTCTCTCTTCATGGGTGGATGAGGTCCTGATCAGATAGAAAAGACATTCCAAAAGCATGCTAAGCCACACACCTGCCAACAACTGTCCAAAGCTACATGTTCCAGCAAACTCCATGGCTCCAATCCCAGGGACAAACACTGATGCTCTGTCACATGAAGTACTACAAAAGGCTATCCAAAAGAGATGTGTTACTGGATCTGATGGTATTCCACCAAATTACTCAAAAACAGAATGGTGCTGTTGGAACCAGCAGGCATCAGCCATTCTTAGAAGCGTGGGCTTTCAGCAAAGCACCAGCCTAATAGAAGATGGCATCAGAAAGTCCTGTACAAAAGAAAGGGATCTCACTTTGAGTGTGGTAGCTGAAGTGATCTCATTGTTACTGGTCCCTGGAAAGGTCTTTGCTCGTATTCTGCTAGGTGTGATGTAGCCACTGCTTAAAAGACATCATCCACAACAATGAGTTTTCACTGTTGGGTGATTAACAATAGACACTGTCCTTCCCCTTCAGCTTCTGGCTGAGCTGCATTGAGCATTTAACTGCCCACTTCACATAGCAAATATGGACAAAAAAAGTGGCTTTTGATTCAAGCAACAAGTCAGCATTTTGACTTGCAGTGAAAGAAGGTGGAGTCCCAGATGTTCTGCTAAATCTGGTGTATGATCTTTACACTGGTACTGGTTCAAAGTGTGTGTTGGTTCATAACTTTCACTACATTTCTGTACAATCTCAAGTGTGAGCAAAGATACATTCTTGCCCTGGCACTATTCTGTTGAGATATCAACAGGATATTAGACTTGCTGCTTCTCAGATCAGAATCAAGAATAATTACAAAGTGTCACCAAAAAGACTACCTTGGCAACACTACCTTGCTGGTGGAGAAGTAAGAAAATTTCAGTCCCACCTTCCAAGGTCTTTAAAATGCCACCCATACTACAAGGTTGAATGTCTCATGGCAGAAGACCAAGGTCAAGAATCTTAGATTTGGGCACCAGATCATCCCCTCCACTGCCATTCCCCAGTGCAGATGAAGTTGAATATGGTGGAGAGTGTTGATGTGATCATCCCTCTAGGCTGCAAGTAGGATTCAAATGGTTTCAGCAAACTGGACATTATTTGATGACTACATCTCACTACTTTTTGCATGAAGTTCATGTCTCATTTATGCATGCAAAAACATCCTTGCACTGGCATAAAGTTCGGGATCTGTCAACGTGTGTACTGCAATGCAAGTCAGAAAGCTAACCCCTTGTGCAGGGAGACTTGGAGCTGGTAGAGGCATTCCATATGTGCTGTCGGTGTCAAATCCTGTGCATACAGTGGTTTGACTTTGTGCAAAATGTCATAATCTCACACAGATCTGGCTTTCCTTCAATGACTCATTATATTCAGAAGTAATGTGGCATGCTCTTTGGCCACATCACAAACATGGACAAAGACATCCAGCACACTATTTTCTCAAACTATCCACTGACACTTGGGAAGATGAACTTCCTGAATTGCCTGGTGCCAAAAGATTGGATGTGCTTAGGGATGCCCCAAACATTCAACAACTCACAAGACTGAACCAGATCAGGGAACTTCAATACATAGAGTCTGGTGCAGCGCTATCAACTGGGTCACTTTCCCTGACTTAGTTTGTCCTCGGTAGACTATGCATGTCTGATACTGATGATGCATCTGCTGACATTTAATTTTCCTCTCTCTTAAAATGGATATTCTTCTTGTGTATGATACTGGATTCATAGTCCTCGTAGTGAAGTCTTCTACTGGTCAACAGAACAGAAAGTAGCAATCCAAGCTTCTGCATTTTTGTGCTTCAGCTCTGCTCTGCTCAAACTACCTATAAGGATGAGAAGGTGTTTCATTATCCACTGTGTACCCACTACTTGCCCCATCTTAATCTTGAGGCTTCCTTCAAGACTCTCCATTGTGATAGTATGTTTAATGAAGAGGATGTCTCTCTATTATGAAGTGAACTGAACATCAACTTATTTCATATTGGCCACCAAACAAATAGCCATTAAAGAGTGATGATTCTTTTTTTTACCACCAATCTAACTAGATCTGAACCAGTAACTGATGTGAAAGCCTGTCTCATTACTGCACTATAAAGCCCTCAGAACAATTAACAAAAACAAAAAGAAAAAGCATGAACCCTAAAATGTACTTTATTCTTTTAATCCTTCAAATTAAGTAGATTGAGTCCATGGCTGGATAGTTTGACAGTAAGACCTGCCAGATTTCTAGTGCCCATCAGTATGTTGTTGGGATTTTTTTCTCACTGCCAGAATAACAATTCTCTTTCCACTGATTCAAATTACATAAGTAATGTAGGAGTGGTTTGACATTTTTTAAAAATCTAATTATGGGACTGTAATTATATTTTGGTCATTGAAGATATTTACTGTAATTTCATTGGTAATATTAAGTATATAGCTAAAGCATTGTAAGTATTTATTATATTTGTTTTTTTCTTATAGATATCTATTAAAAATATAGGACCAAATTCTACTTTTGAATAATCTGTTATAAATCCAGAGTAGGGCCTTGTACACACTACAGTGTTATAGTGCAATAAAATGGCTGATTGTGCTATAACAAGTGCATTGTCCACGCTACAATCCCCCTTATTGCGCTATAAGTGCCCTCTTATTGCACAATAATAAAACCAGCTGTGCGAGAGGAATAACGGCCATTCCACAACAGTTATCATGCTATAATGCACGTGTGAACACATCTGTAAAATTTTTACACAACAAGCAGCCTCCGGAAATGTCCCATAATTCCAAGAGTGACCACTCTGGTGTTCCTCTTGAATTCCACTGCTCTGATGTTGCTATCCCCTCCCTTCTGAGAGTCCCAGGAAGTTTTGAATTTTTTCTTGTAGTCACTTCCTGTTCCTAGTGCTTGCAGAGAAAACATGTTTGCAGGGAGCAATGCCAGACAAATGCAGTGAATGCATGCCCACCTGGAGCATGTCCAAGGTGCAGGATCTGATCAGCATCTGGGAAGAGTCTGCTGTGCAGACTGCCTCAGGCAGATTAGAAAATGGCCTCAGAGAAGCGTGTAGGCTGGGTCTCCTAGGGTCACTATAAGCATTTTCTCACCCCCAATTATGATTTTTTTCATCTGGAAGAAGGTCTACACTTGTAATTTCTAGAACAGACCTCTGTTTCTGAAAATACAAGCATCATGTACCTTCCCCAACCACCCAGCATTTATATCAGTGACACGTCCATGATGATCCACAAGCACCTGTAGCACCATAGAGAAGTAGCCCTTCCTATTTATGTACTCATTTGTGAGATGGTCCAGAGCCAGTATTGAGATGTGTGTGCCATCAGTTGCCCCATCACAGTTAGAAAACCCCATGGCTGCAAATCCATCCACTATCTCATGCACGCTGCCAAGAGTCCCAGTCCTTATGCAGCAGAATGCAATTGATGGCCCTGCACACTTGTGATACCGCTGTCCCAACAATGGACCTGCCAACTCCAAACTGATTTGCTAAAGACTGGTAGTAGTCTGGAGTGGCCAGCTTCCATATAGCCATTGCAATGCCCTTCTCCACAGTGAGGGTGGGTCTCTTTCTATTGTCCTTGCACCGAAGGGCAGGGGCAAGCTCTGCACACAGTTCCATGATGCTGTCTTTACACATTTGAAAGTTCTGTAGCCACTACTTGTCATCGCAGGCCTGCATAACAATGCAATCCCACCACTCTTGGCTTGTCTTTTGTGACCAGAAGCAGCAGTGCATTGAGTGCATTTGCTCTGTGAAACAACTCAGCAATGCAGTGGTGCTTTTCATGGCAGGTAGCAGCTCTGCTTCCTGTTCTGATTCAGACCTCAACATGCACTGTGTGACCACCTGAGATGTGTTTGTAATGGTGCAGGTGGCAGTGGTGAGCAGAGCTGGATCCATGCTTTCAGGAAAGGATCACAGGGGCACAGGAAGTACTGGAGCAGACTTGAAAAAGGCCAAGAGTTGCTAGCAGCTACAGGATGTGACAGAAAGGAACTACAGGTCCCACGGTGCTCAGCACTCCGCTCCTCCTACCCAGGGGTCCAAGCACTGGAAGCTGACAAGTGGCATGGTGGGATAGGCTCCCAAAATTCAATGCTCTTTTTGGCAAAAATGCAAAGAACAGTGGACACACTGTTCTGTTATAAGGACTACAGTTTGGATGCGCAATTGCACAATAATTAAAGCGTGTTTATTATTCTGCAATGACTTTGCGGAACAATTTTCTAGTGTAAACATAGCCTAAATCCCCCAAAGTGAATGGAGGAGACATTTTGGATTCACATTGACTCAAATGAGAACAGAATTTTTTGCATCGTGGTGAAGCATTCACTTGTGTAGAACCTGATTAAAAGCCCACTGACATAAACATCAAAGGGATTTGTATCAGGCCTTCTTTCTCTTATTCTGGACCCAATTCTACTTCTCATGTTCAGCCATCTTTACAATCATGTCCTTTTAACACTCCTTTGCCCAAAGAGAGATAGGGAAGAGAGAATCTTTTCACTCAGGTATAATATTTTGTGTTTTGCTAAGCACATTAGATGGACACAAGCATAAGTAGATCTATTATAGTGGAGTGCCAGCTCTCAACGTCTTATTCTGATGATAGTATAGGGCTGGCATGCTGAAACAGAAGTTCCTGCCTGCAGACCAAAAATCAGTCACAGCAGTGATTTGGTGAATAATTTGAATAATGAATACATTTGAGAAGGGAAGAAAATTTCATTGGGAAAGTCACAAGCTGTTCTCAGATAGTTTGCCGTGTAATTTCTCAAATACACTGTTCATTATCAGTTATTCACCCAGTTCTAAGGAGAACATGTAAAGATTGGTGAGCTAAGCCATTTCAGGTTGTTCCAATCCAATATAAGGATATGGATTGCTTGATTTTTTAGGGCAGCAATCTGCTTATAGCCCATTGTCATATGATAAATTTGTAAATCTAAAATGTTTTTTTTGGCCAAATTTCACAAGAATCTGCTTATCAAGTTAAGGTGTTTGCTACAATCAATAATCCAATTAAATATATTGATGTTGCTGATATTTGTTACATTTATGGTTCACAAATTCAGTGTATCAGTGGGTGTCTCTTCATCATTTAGTTATGGTCTTCCATTGTTCACCACTCCAATCTTTTCAGCCCCCTCTCTGAATTCCACCTCCTTCTTCCCCTTTTCCTTGGCATCAAGTTCAAGCTTTTTGTTCCTCATTTTGAAGGCCCCACAGAATTTTCTCCATCCCTAATGATCTAGTCTTGCCTCTAACAAGCCCCACCCCTTTCTGCTCCATTTCTTTACTGCTTCTACTAATAGAAACACCTTGCTGCTGTTAGGAGGATAGAATATTGGACAGTGATCCTGTCATTTGATTCATATTGGAGAATGTTGAGTCAGGGCTTAATAAAACATTCACCATCCATAAAGCTGACAAAGGCCCTTGCCTTTCTATGTACAACTGAGGTCAGTGAGGACAATTCTGCTGGATCATTTTGGTAGAGTTGGTTCCAATAAGGGCCTCACTGAAACATGAACTAACAGGGAGTCACTGTGCTGGTGCCTCTGACCTGAAGAGTAGGAACCCTACTGTGTGTAAATCAGCACTGACAGAACACGTCAATTTGGAATGTGAGCCCTGTAATAGACAAAATGCGACTAGTGCTGGTTGTACAAATCACGTTCATACACTGGAGAGTCTCTATAAGAGAACACAAGATCAGTCAATGGTGCATTCATCCCAGCATTCTGTCTTCTGACTGTGGCGAATGCCAGGTGCTTCAGAGGAAATGAATAGGACAGGTAATCATCAAGTGATCCCCCTCGTCTCCCTTTCATAGCTTCTGGCAAACAATAATTCCTACCCAACTGCCTAACAGACATTGATGGACCTAGCTTCCATGAACTTATCTAGTTCCTTTTTAAAACCCTGTTATAGTGTTGGTCTTCACAACATCCTCTGGCAAGAAGCTCCACAGGGTGACTGCATTGTATGAACAAAATGATGGGGTCAAAATTAGCTGTTACCTCTCAAGAGATGTTGGAATCATTGTGTATAATTCTCTGAAAATATCCATTCAATAAGCAGCAGCAATCAAAAAAGCTCACGAAATGCTAGGAATTGTAGATTAGATAGATAGATAGATATGATGAAAACTGGGACTTGTCAGCTTGGAAAAGGGATAGCTAATGAGGGAAGTGATAGAGGTGTATAAAATGATGACTGGTGTGGAGAAAGTAAATAAGGAAGTGTTCTTTTCTCCTCATAGCACAAGAACTGGGGTCACAAATGAAATTAATAGGTAGCAGCAGATTTCAAATGAACAAAAGGAAGTATATTTTTGTGTAGTTGGATTATGTTTTCCAATATTGATTACTTTGCATTTATCAACATTGAATTTAATCTGCCATTTTGTTTCCAGTAACCCAGTTTTGTAAGATCCTTTGTAACTCTTTTCACTCTTCTTTGGACTTAACTATCTTGAAAATCATCTGAAAATTTTGCCACCTCACTGTTTACCCCCCCCCCTTTTTTTTTCCTCCAGATTTGAGTATGTTGAACAGTACTGATCCTAGTACACACTCCTGGGGACACATTAGTTATCTCTCTGTTCTGACAATTGACCATTTATTCCTTCCTATTGTTTTCTATCCTAGTCAGTTATTGATCCAGGAAAGGACCTTCCCTCTTATCCCCTGGCAGCTTTCTTTGCTTAAGAGCCTTTGATGAGTGCCCTTGTCAATAGCTTTCTGAAAATCTAATCTAACAAATGCAATATGCACTGGCTCACCCTTCTCCATAGAGTTGTTGAATGCTACTAGATTTGAGATGCATAATTTCCTCTTTAAAAACATACTGATTTTTCCCCAACAAATTGTGTTCATCTGTGTTTCTGATAAGTCTGTTCTTCACTACAGTTTCAACCAATGTACTTTGTATTAAAACTGGGTTTATTAGCCTGTAAGTGCGGGGATTGCTTCTGAAGCCTTTTTAAAAAATTGGCATCAGATTAGCTATCTTTCAGTCATCTGGTACAAAAACTGATTTCCTTATATACTTGGGTATAAGCCGATCTGGGCATAAGCCAACCCCCCAATTCTGAGCCCCAAAGGGGCAAAAATGGGTGACCCCTTTATAAGCCTAGGGCCCCTTTTGGCCTTGGCCCCTAAACCCCCCCCCCAGTGCTGCTGCTGGCTTCCCCTGGAGTTCCGGACACCTTCCCTAACCCCCAAATCTCTGCTGCTGTTTTTCCCCTGCCCCCCTGCTATGCCCATCCCTCACTGCTGCCCCCCTGCTCCTCCTACTGCCCCACTAATCTGCTCTTTCCTCACTATTGCCCCCTTACTCCCTTCTCAATTCCCTGCTGTTGTTCCCCTCTTCCCCAACACCCTTTCCACCCCTTTCCCCGTCACCCCCGACCCCTGCTGCTGCTCTTCCCAGCCTCCCAGGCACCCCCCCAATCCCCAGGTCCTGTCGCTGCTTCCCTGGGCTCCCCAAAAACCCCATGCCCTCCTGCCACTTTCCCCAGACTCCCCAACCCCCCTCAAATGCCTGGGCCCCGCCTCCACTTCCCTGGCTTCCCTGAACCACCCCCCCCCCCGGACCCTCTTACTTGACCACTCCAGATGAGGGGGTCCCTTCCTTACTCTAGCCCCAGTCCAGGCCGACTGCCCAAGATGCCACCTGGCAACACAGGGGCTTCGACCTGCTGCATGGTCAGGGAAACTGCTAGGCTGGGGCAGTCTACCATATTCTCCCGTGTATAAGCTGAGTGCCTGTTTTGAAGCCAATTTTCAGGCACAAAAATCTCAGCTTATCCACGATGATATATGGTAAATGATAAGTTACATAGCACAGTTAGTAGTTCTGCAATTTCACATTTGAGTTCTTTCAAAACACTTGAGTGAATACCATCTGCTTCTGGTGACTTAGTACTATTTAATTTATTCCAAAACATCCTCCAATGATACCTTTATATGGACAGCTCCTCATATTTGCCAGCTAAAAAGAATGGCTCAGGCCTACGAATCTTCCTCATGTCCTTAGCCATCAAGACCAATGCAAAGAGTTCATTTAGTTTCTCAGCAACAGCTCTATCTTCCTTGAGTGCTCCTTTAGCATCTCAAATTTCCACTGGTTACTTAGCAGACTTCCTGCTTCTGAGGTACTTTTGTTTTATTTTATTTTTTGCTCTTACTTTTTAAGTCTTTGAATAGCTAATATTTGATTTCTTTTCTGGTCTTTCTTACTATATTTTTGCACTTCATTTGTCAGAGTTTATACTCCTTTCTATTTTCCCCTATAGGACTTAACTTCCACTTTTTAGAGCAGAGGTCTGCCTGTGCCAGCCCTTCCTCCCCAACACTCAGTAGGTGCAGCCTCCCTCTGGCACCATGAGGGGGCAGGAACAACAGGAGAAAAGAGCTGTCACATGCGCAGCTCCTGTAACCACCTACCATGCTGGGGGATGAGTCAAGCAGGCAAGAAGAGCTACTGCATGTGCACACGGCTCTTGTAGCAACTGGCAAGCGGAGCCAGCAGGGGGACCAACCACAGCGCTCACAGCCATGCTGAGTGCTGCTGCAGAGCCAGGTGCCCTATGTGCGGCTCAGAATGGGCGCACATGCCATCTCTGGCAACCCCCGTCGTGCATGCCAACAAGTTTTAGAGGATGCATTTTTGCCTCAAACTTCTTCTTTTACTTGGTTGTTGAGACACAGCAGCACTTTTTTTGGTCCTCTTACTATGTTTTTTATACATTTAAACTGAGTCTCTATTATGGTGTCTTTAAAAAGTTTAACTGATTTCTTCGGTTCACTACTACCAAGCAGTTCAGCTGTCTCCACCTCTTGAATCAGGTCCTATGCTCCATGTAGGATTAAATCAAGAATTACTTCTCCTCTTTTGGGTTCCAGGACAAGCTGGTCCAAGAAGTTGTCATTTAAGGTATCAAAACACTGCAAGATTAAATGCAGAGATGAAGTATCACGTCCCCAGTCAATATTGGGATAGTAGAAATCCATCATTATTACTGAGCTTTTTCTTCTCTAATATCCCTGAGCATTTTAGTCACTAATCACCATCCTGGTCAAGTGGTCAGTAGTATATTCCCACCTCTATATTCTTATTATTCCAGTATGGCATTATTACCCAATCCCACAGAGATTCTATGGTACAGTTTGGTTCATTTAAATTTTTTCTTCATTTGACTATATGCTTTCTTTCATATATGGTGCTATTCCCCCACCACTACAACATATTCTGTCCTTCTGATACATTTTGCACCCTAGTATTACTGTGTCCTATTAATTATCCTTATTCATCAACGTTCTTTGATGCCTTTTATATCAACATCCTAATTTAATACAAGGCACTCAAGTTCACCCATTTTACTATTTAGATATTTGTATACAGCTAGTCCTCACTTAGTGACCTACTCGTTTAGTGACCCCTCAGAGTTATGACCAGCTCTCTGATGAGTTGGTATTATGGCGATGTACGAGAACTCGCATCAACTCTCTGATTACCTATATTTACAGTACACTATGCAAACTAAGTTCAGTACATTAGAGCTTAAAACATTTAAAATATATATTAAAAATGTTATAAATGATGCAAAGGTGACATTAAAACTATCTACAGATGGTTGAAAAACCCACTACCAGTAAAGTACATTATGCCTGAAATACCGGTAAGGGCTGCTCCTCGTTTAGTGACCAATTCGTTTATCAACCGGGTTTCAGGAACGGAACCCGGTCACTAAGTGAGGACTACCTGTATAAGGACCTTGAAAAGTTGTCATTTTTAGCCATCTGCTATTCTGAGATGTAAACAGAGTGGTACTCTTTTTCATGTGTCTGTTTTCTCATCATAAAATATGGGTGGGATCTGATCTTCCATCCTTTCTTTCTTACCAGGATAAGGTGGCTCCACTAATAGATCCTCCCCAAAGGAGGAGCCAATGAAGGAGCAGATGAAGATTCTTACTGCTTTGACATTAGAGACAGCAAGGCTGACAGCTCAGTGACTAAAATTCACGTATTTAACTAGAAACATATAAGGGTGGTGCAGGTCACATTCTCATTTCAATCTCTATAAGCTACTGTGGGCACTCCTATTCTAGTTTGAAAGATTTCAGAACAAAGAAAAACAAAACAATCTTTTTTTCCTTACAGCCCTACTCTATAAATCACATTTACAGTTATAATTTATAAATGTTCATTTGTTTTCCTGTGTACAGCATGCGTACTCTCTCAAACAATTGCATTCATTACACCATCTCCTAAATTAGATTAATCTGATCTCCAGCAACTCCTGCTTCAATTATTTTAATGAAATTAACCATAACAAAACTCTGTCTCATACTAAGGTGACTAACCAAAAAAGCTTGATTTGAGATTTTATTATTCAAAATAGTTTAAATCAGAAATTTGTCTATGCAAAGCCTTCTTATTTGAATTAAATAGCTTCAGTAATTCTTGACTCACAGGTTTTTAAATCACAGTTTTGGACCATTTCAGTGCCAGATAGGAGAATATGTGAAAACACTTTCAAACCTCTTGAAACTTTTGAAAGATGTCCCATGAGTCAACTTTAGGCTCTGAGCCTGCAACCATTCATGTAATAGACTCATTGGAGCCAATAGGTAAAAGTTAAACACATGTCTAAGCATTTGCAGGATCAGTGACTTCAATGGAATTTAAGATTATGCTTTGTTATATTGGCATCTCGTGGGCAGCTTTAATTCACCCATTTTCTATTCCACCTAAGAGAATGGTACAGATTTTGATGCTGCACCACTGTGTGTTGAATGGATGCATGGTCTTTGGGTGACTTCGTGCAATATGGAATCATTTATGATACTGGTGACAGATTTTATAATGATGAAAGACATAAGAATGTATACAATACTGGGAGCAGCGACAGTTGAAAATCCTAATATTAAGCTAACCTCAGCATTTTTGGTGGTCATCTTGATGTTCCCCCAAGTCATATGAGAATGCCGTGGCAGCATCAGTTTGTAGTGACAGGCACTGTGGACAAGAAGTGGTAGTTCTAGTCCCTAAGCAAGTCCACAACCAAGTAAAAATCTATGTGTAAAAGCAGCTAAGATGAGGGAAGGACACATCTCTTTTACTTCTTGACCTCAATTTTGTCAGTTAGAAAACAGCAGCATGGAAGCTCTAGTGATGTAGAAAGATGCACATTAAGTCCCTCTGGAAACACCTCCTCCAATTTTCTGCTTTTCAAAAGAAATATTTTTTGGTGGGGCTGGAGGAGAGGGGCAATAGTAGGGGGAAAGAGATTAAAGTTAAATATTAAATGAATTTAATTTATTTGCCAAAAGCAGTTTTGGTTCTAATCAAATATAAAAAAGGGCAACAAAGCCACCAAAATACTAGGCCTCATGATATAAAACCTATGTAGGCTGTCCCTTCCACTACATTTAAGCATATTGGCTTCCTCCACTTATTCCTCCATGTAAAACCAGAACTCTTGAATCCCCTTCTCTTACATAGCCATGTCTTCTATCAAACAGCTATATTTTGCAACAAATAATTTAATTACCATATCTCCTAAGGTTTCTGTTCTTTTCCTTAATCACTCTGCTTCATAGACTTGAAGGTCAGAAGGAACCAATATGATCATCTAGTCTGACCTGCACAACACAGTCCACAAAACATCATTCAACCACTCCTGTAACAAACCTCTAACCCAGTGGTTCTCAACCTTTTGTAGCTTGTGATACATTTGGTAGCATATCGTGACCATACAGGACACACCAGTACACCCTCCTCCTCTCCCAGCTTTCCGGGATACACTTACTGCTGTGTGGTGACACAGTAATGTGTCCTGACACAGTGGTTGAGATTCACTGGTCTAACCTAAGACTGAGTTATTAAAGTCCTCAAATCATAATTTAAAGTCTTTCAAGTATGAGAATCCACTGGCAACTGTGTTACATGTTAGCTCTGTGTTCTTGAGGAATCAGAGCATAGTATCCAGCCTGTGCCTCCCTCCCCCCCACACATCCCCCAAGCTCTGCTTGAACTGAAAACCAAAAACAGTAGGAAATGGGAGACATCCTTTTCCTAATCTACCCATATCCAAAAGCCATCAGCACAATGGAGCTTTATTTGCATTGACTATGGAGAACCAGACTCCAAAGCAGAAGCCGTACTGAACTCTGGGATTGAAGAAGCAAGAGCCGTACTGAACTCTGGGATTGAAGAAGCAGGGAAGCATTGCCTGATGGGGGATCTCACACCAGAACGAACAAACTCAGCAATTATCAGACCATTCTAGTCACAGATGTGATACTTGATACCCAAAATACTGAGCCTGCCTGACTGTATTGTGAGCTTCTCTGAACCATTACACCCAGCCAGGAATGTGTATTGGCCACATAAACAAGTCCTTATAAAAAACCTTTACCCACATCCAACAGTAGTGCAGTGGTGTGTAGTGTGTGTGTCCTGTGTAAGTCCTGACTGGATCCTTTCTGAATCTTGTGTGAGTCTGGATTGAGTCCTGAGTCCTGATGCTTGGATCTAAAGCTGTATCATTTCCACTGGGATTTGGCTTTTCTTCCTTGCTGATTGCTGTGGGAGCTTTGTTTCCATCCAGCCTCTGACCCTGATCTGCACAACCTGGAAACCTTTCTGCTACACAGAGTGGTGAGACCTCCCCCATCCCCCCACTTCTCTGTCTCTCCCTCTCCCTCTCTAGGCCTGATACAGTAGAATCTAGGTAATATTGTAGCTGGGTGTTCTTCTTTCCTTGTATGTTTATCAATGCTGTAACTGGGTATGTTGGGGTATTCTTCTCTCCTTTGTAATTATTATTAGTAGTACAAGTTTTAGATACCTAGCAATAAAATGACTTTTGTTATTAAGCCAGTTTCCAGACTCTTTTAAGACATCATTCCCTCTCCTTTGTGGTCTTGGTTTCTTTATATCACTTTGCAGCAACGCTTCTATTACCTAGCCAAAGATCCCTGTAATGCCCACAACCCTGTAAGGTTTGCTCATTGATAGGGATAGTAGCCTGATTGACTCCAGGGGCATATAAGGGTGACAGCTGACAAGTGCTGTTTTGACCCAGCCTGATTGAGTCCAGGGGCATATAATGGTAGCAGCTGACAGGTGCTGTTTTGACCCAGCCTGCTCAAGATCCATAATCAAGCCTAGTTTGGTGCGGTACAGGGGCACATAAGGGTAGCAGCTGAGAAGTGCTGTGTGACCCAGCCTACTGAGTTCAGGGACACATAAGGGGTCAGCTGAGAGTGCTGATAGACCCGGTCCGCTCAGACGCACCTCTATAGAAACACAAGTGACACAAGCAGCACACTAATAGAAGTACCATCTTCCCCATAGAGAAAGCAACTCTAATAAATGAGCATACCCCGAGTCGGTGGGCAAAGTTGGTAACAACTGAGTCATGCTGCATGCTACAAAGGAAGTCTGTGTAACTTTCTTGTTGCTCATTATTTTTCTAACCCCTTTTCTCCACCTAAATTTTCATCCTCCTCTTTAATTCTCCACTTGTCCCATTCCAGTGCTGTTATTGCATGTACTGCTCTGCTAGGCATGGTACTAAAGGCTTCCTCCACATATCTTATTTCATATATTTTTTACCCTTTAGGTAATGAATTGTAACTGCAGTGCCATATTTGCTCCTGTCTTCCTGTTTGTAGATAATAGTTTACCTTCCTAAACCTTTCCTTCCAGAACCTCCTTCACTTTTATCATATTAGCACAGTCTCCTCTTCTCCAAGAACAACTCACATAATGGAACAAATTCATCTCAGGTATAAACCCAAAAAAGTGGAGTTACACCTAGGATGAATTTAGTTTATTTTCGTTATCCTTTCACCATGCCGTCTTTTTAAGAAGGCATGAAACATTTTCTTCACTCGCTGCTGACACCCTCCGGACTGTTATAGATCCTCTCCTAGTCTTCCTATCATAGATGATGTTGATGAAATAGTTAGTCTTCAGTCAAAATCCTTAGTAAGAAATATTTAGGGAATTATTTTTAAACGTTCCCTATGCTTAATGGAAAGAGAGAAAACTTAGTGTCCAAACAAGAGCCAGCCCTAACAAATCCTAAATCTAAGCATTATGGCCATCTCTAGTCCACTAAGCAACTCATACAAACAGTCATCCTACTGGCTTATATGGGACAACCAGTCACACAATCAGCACATGTTCAAACTAATGTTCTATGAAATTAATTTAATTCAAATTAGTTCTAATTAAGGCAGATGACTGTTAAAGAGCCTTTTCCCTTTTGGTAAATGATGCTTTGGAAAATGTAGCCTAGTATCAAAATACTTGGCATAAGTGTTCTAAATGGGGACTGAGAGAAAAATAGCTAGTGTATTAAGCAGACAGCAGAGTGGAGCAATATAAATAGGGCCATTTAAAAGATGAAAGGAGAGGAAGAAAAAGTACTCACTGAACTTGATTCAAGTCATTTATAAAAACCCTGGCGCTTTATGCTATTTTTAGCCAGAACACAATCAGGCATTGAACTTTCTTCCATTTACATGGGCCATTGAGGCTTAAAGGGGAGAGGAAAAAAGGATAGAGCAAGAAAGCAACAGTCTTCTCCCATGTCACTGAAGATGAGATTAATCCTGTCTGTCATACAGGTAATGATACTTGCCAGCCAAATGTATTGATCTCTCTGGTTTCTTTTGCTTGAAATTTTTTACTTGTGATTTTCTATATTTATGTTTTGCTTGCTATATTCTGGGTTACATCAGTGTTAGCTTTGGCATACGAGACCAGAGCTGTTCTCCCATGTGTTTTATCCCTGTCTGTCTAAGGGACAAGCAAAGAATGCCCCAGCGAGTGTGTTTACTTAGATTGCCTACAAGGTGGTTCTTTAGTATTTCTTTAGCAACATCAGCCATCAGGACCAAATCAAGTTGGTCTGTCCTCCCTACATTGGCTTCCCATAAAATGTCTAGTCAAGTTCACAGCCTTGGATCTTACTTTCAAAGTACACAATGCCCTGGGCCTAACCTATCTAAAAGATCAGTTAAAATACTAGGATGAAGCCCCTCGTCAGTATCACTACTTCTCAGGTACAAAGAAAATTTTTAGCACAGAGGTGAAGTTAGTTTGTGGAAGAGACAGAGCACTCTGAGGTGCTGGTCCAAGACTGCAGAATGAGCTGTCACGACCCAAGCAAGCAAGGACCATCACAGCCTTCATGACCTCCTGCCCCAAGCTCAAGATTTTGTCCTTACTTTCTAATATAAATATGCAGCAGGTAGTGGCGGATTAGGGGCCCATGGGCCTCCTCCACCGGTGGGCCTGCCCTCGCCTGGGGCCGCAGCACAGCCCCTCCTCTGGTCTACCTGTCCTCCTGCAGGATAACTGGCGCTGGGAGGGGGAGGTGGTTGGAGCCAGACGCCAGCCCCAGACCAGCTGATCGACTCTGCCATGCCAGAGGCCATGCTGCATGGCACTGCAGGTGACTCCTGATCCACCAGTGGGGATGGATTGGCTGGCTTGGGGGCGAGGCAGGAGAGCAAAGTCCAGCCTCTGGGCCAACCCACCCCACCCATGGGGTCAAGCCTGCTGGCCGAGGGGTGGGGCAGGAGAGCAATGCAGAGTCAGGCCTCTGGTCCAAGATAGCTCCACTCACCCCCCAGCGCCACAGGGCAGAGCCCCCCCCCCATTGTGTGGGCTCCTGGGCATGGGCCCCATAGGCCCACAAGTTAATCTGCCCATGGCAGCAGGGTGTACATACACCTGTGCATACACAAAACAATACCAAAAACACTACACAACACAGACATTTCTCCCCTTAGAAAGAGGATAAGGGAAAGAATGAATCACACATGATAGATATCACTCAGATCCTTTAATGAACTACTGCTAAGATACAGTAATGACAAAAACAGTATACAAACCTATATAGCATAGACATTCAAACTTCTTGTTGTCTCTGTGGTATATAAAGACACCAATAAGACTTTATATGTAGAATTCTAAGCAGTACCCTCAGGGGCATTGCTGGCACCAGGCACACGGGGCATGTGCCCCAAGTCTTGGCACCAGTGCCCTGAGTGTCCAGGCCAGCCCCATCCCAGACCAGGGACCCTGGCAGGGGTTCCCTCCACAGCACCCGCCTCTCCCGGCCCCGGCCGGGCACTGAGGCCGGGAAACCCACAGTGGTGCCTTGCCTCTCCTGGACCTGAAAGCGGCCGGGGATCTGGGGCCAGGATGGATATGGCGGGACCCTGATGAATTATCAGGCCTGGGCACTGGAATGTGGCCAAGCGGGCATGGCCTGAACCCCTGCCTGGGGTCTTTTCCAGGGCCAGCAACATTCCTGAGTACCCTTGAAAACCACAATTAGGATTTATGACCTTCACAAAAATTTAACCAGCTACATGTACCTGCATTACTGCATGTTGTTTAGCCTAGTAACTGCTGAATGAGCAGATAAAGTTCTCCATCCATCTGCTGTGACTATGACCTCTTCCAACTTCTCTATAAGCTGTGAACATTTTCCTTTTTTTAGCTCTGCCTACATAATCATATTATAACCTGACACCAGGCAGTGTAAAGTCATCTGTCTTCTGCACAACTTCACACAGATGAATTTTTTCCTTATTGCATTTACTAAAAAAAGACAGGGAGTAAGAGTGAGGAGCTATATCCTCAGAGACACATGCATCACCATCACCATCATCTTCAAAGCATCTGATAAAGTGGGATTTTTCTCTCACAAAAGCTCATGTGATAAATAAATTGGTTAGTCTTTAAAACAGCCACAGGACTCCTTGTTTGTTTTGCTGAATGAGACTCACATGGCTATGCCTTTGGAACATGCACCACCAGTTAATCTTTCAATAAGCTGAGACTTCTACTTTGATACAAATGGGATCCTATACAAAGTGAGTTTTGAAGAACATGCTGGAAAAGTCGTCTCCCCCCTTATCCCCCGAAAAATGTTCCAGAGGGATAAAATCTGTGTCCTTTAGAAGAAATCCATAAGGTTTTTGATATGTTTGTTACAGGACTCTCAGATCTGCTCCAGTGTTTCAGGAAAGATTATCAGCTTTTCATATTCAGTTTTTTCTTAGGTAAACACTCATTGCAATTGCTGAACCTGCATTGATTTAAATTCTGATTTAATATTTAATAACCTAAGCATGGAGGCTGATACTATTTTTTCAGCCCTGCTGGAAAGAAGAGTTGAATATATCCCTCCTTTTGGTATTTTTGCGCTTCCCCTTTCACTCTTAACTAGTTATTGTGTGGGATGGAGGAAGGAGATGTGGTTTGGGTGGATTTTCTTAGAAAGTGACTACCTGTTTTTTGCAAATGGTCAGAAGATCAAAGAAACCAAGTGCAAACATATTTACCTCTAATTTTCTTCGCTGCATTTCGGAAGCTCCATGTAAGACAAAGGAATAAGAAGTGTGAACTTCCTTTGTGTTGTCCTGTGCTTCTCTCAATAAACACATGGGCAGTTCTTAATCCCCATAAACAAAGTTTGTCTACTGTCATGGGAGTAAATCTCCCTATTTTCCTTAGGGTGCCTAGGTGAGTCAATTAGGACCAGACACCAAAATTTAGCGGTCAAGCAGCTTTATTTCTGTACAAGAAGAGAAAGGTTACAGAGCCCCTAAGGAGTTAGTAAGCTTCCCACCCCCCTTAGATATTACACTGGCTTATATATCATGTAACAAACATCTTGCTTCATATTGAACCATTATACATGTGACTATCGATACAGGAAGATTTCCTATGTTTATTTTTATATGGCTATACCTTATACTTATTTTTCATTCTTTTTTTCCTCTTTTTTCTAAACGGCTAGTTCCAGTAACTTCTACTTGCACTATGCTCTACTTCCTTATTTTAAATGCTTGTCAGTGCTAACCCCATTTTGGAATTTGCTTTAGCACAGAAGTTTAAGTTAGACCTTGAGAGATAGTTCCCCTTATGTACCAAGAAAGTAAATTTCCACAACACTCCCCCCTTTGTTCCTATTGTACCTAATAAGGAACACTATACAGTGGTTTCAAAAGGGAGGAGCCCACTTATCTCAAATTCAGATAAATGTTCACCCCAGTGGGTGTCAGGGGAGACTTCTGTCATTTGTGGTTGAATTTTTGTGGAAGGTAAGCCTAAACCTTTACCGCAACAGGAACTGCATTGAGCGCATAAAGAGCAGCAGCATTGGAAACAGCAAAATATAGTTACAAGTGCAGCCGCTAGAAACAGGAAGGAGATAACAGTAGTTTTAAGCCAAGAAAGATCTGGAAGCCAGGAGGTTAGAAAATTCCAAATGAAACTCCATGAAAAGTCAATGCCGCCTGGGCAAACTTATGGAAAAAAATGGCTTACATTCTAAATTTTGTTAACATTGGTTTTTATTTTTCCAGATTCATTTTTATAAAAGCAACAAGTTTGATACAACATAACACACACTCCCCCCTGACTGGCCAAGAGCTGGTCGAGTGCCATTCTATTTTGAATGGTCATTTTTGCAACTGAATCAACCTCTTCTTGGACCCGCTGCAGGGCATCATTAGTGGCGTTAGCAAAAATTTTAAATTCAGCAGAAAAATTATGGAGAGCGTACTCTAGATTGCTTACCCCCATCCAAGGAAAAATTATTCTGAAAGCTCGCATAGCTGCCGAGGCTCGCTCAAGCAAAGGATTATAATCATGCATAGAAAGCAAGAAACTACGTTTATAATGGGTAAAATGGCCCATTCCCATAGCGGGTCGAGGAAGGGGGTGAATGCCTCCTGGCCATAAATAAGCAAGAGTGCAATGACCGGTCCAATGGAAGGGTAAGGTTTTTCCAGCCCAATATTCACAGACCCACCAAATTCCTTTATTTACCTGAGTGAGGGTGGTAGGCCAGGCATCAATGTGGGCTTGAGCCATGACATATAAAATAATATTGTCCCATTTTTCTTTAGTAGGGATATCCTTGTTACATTGTACACCAAAGGCGGCGGATACTAGGCAGTTTTCTAGTTGCCAGGTAGATAGGTCCAGTTGCCATGATGAAGGGGCAGACAAGCCCATGAGAAGCCCTTTTATGATTGTTTTGTATTTGGGGGAAATTTTGTGGATTTGATCCCGACAATCCCCCTCCCACATAGTAATAATACTCAGGAGTTGCTGGAATAGATAAAATGTATTTACAGTAGTCATATTCCCCTAAATCAGTGGCAGAGGAACCATCCCACCTGGCAGAGTTTCGTTCTATACAAAGAGGAGCTAGGTGTTTATTAAAGGAAGGTTCCAAGCTCTGGAGGTTTTGATCTTCTATGGAGCTATTACTAATTATGGTATGTTTCCACATTTCTAACGTTAAAGGCATTGGGATAAGGGGAAATGCTTGCTGGTTAAATGTAGCAACATAAGAACAGATCAAACAATCAGAAACATTCCAAGGGTGAACAATTCCAGTTACTAAACTATTAAAGGAATTACGCTGCCAGTTTGAAGCAACCAGCAAAACATAACTTTGCAAATGCCATACGACAAGCCAAGCAACAATCATTTTCATGGTGAGTCCTGCTTCTAGGGTGGCCGGTAATTCCAGGTGGACTATCCAATAGTCTTTTCCATGCCTTCACTAGCAGCTGCGAAATTCGTATCTGACCCTAGAGCTGGTGCCTTTTTTACATGTGAGCAGTGGTACCACGAGTCTTTTCCTTGTAGCTTTACTGCTGTGTGGGTGGTGAGTAGTACTTGAAAATGCCCTTCCTACTGAGGCTCCAGGCACATTTTGCAGGAGAATCTTTTTAGAAACACCCAGTCACCTGGCTCGAACTGATGTACTGGAGAGGGGATGTGATTTCTAACACTAACATGTTTCACATTAATGGCCTCTTGTAAACCCTGCTGGTGTTCAAATATTCTCTATTGCATTTTAATATAGTGCTGTCTCAAACAGCACTATGTTGAAGTGCTCTGGGAACATTTAGTATGCACCCACAGGGTCTACATGAACAAATTAATATACAACATTCATGCTGAATGTCAGAAATCTATGGATTATCAATGGATCATTTTAAAAGGTTGAGTAAAAATAGGGATGTGGAACGTGAAGCGGTAGACAACAGAACAAGAGAGAATTAGAAAATCTACCTTCAGGTGGCAAAAGTGGCATAAAAAGCATCAGTGAAATTCAGAACAGATTAGAACAGGATTTTTAATGTTCCTCTGTCAACCAAGTTTTTCAACAGAATTAGTAAAATTACAAGAATAAATTGGATTATTGTCTATGAGGAAACAAAACTTGCATAAATGTCAGGTCAGAAAAAACTAAGCCCACACACTGACTGCAATAATTGAGGGGTTTCTGTGTGGGATGTTCCTGGTGCAATGAGAATCAAAACTCTACAATCAATCCACACCTACGAAAGTGTCTAGGAATGAACTCTATCTTCCACCATTACAGAGAGGGTCTGTCTTCCACTTGCAGAATTGGTGCATTTACACTGGAGGCAGTTAGTATAGCCTAGACACATGATAAAAAAGCAAGCTTTTATATTTAAGGGCATCCTGCCATTTGTCACCTTAAGGTACAACACAACAACATTTCTGGATAGCGTGAGTAATGCTTACCTAAAGGACCAGTCATTCTGGTGCAATGATTTACACCAGTGTATTAACTATGCTTAAGATGAATATCTATTCCAAATGTCTATAAACTTACTTTACAAATACAGCACCACCTATTCAAATTCCACATCCCAGAGTAGCCAGAGAGGGAACACAGAGGGAGCTAATACTGATTTAATCTGTGTAACCCTTCTGCCAGGGCAGGCTGGCAGAACAAGGGCCAGGTTCTATATCTAGGGGTTTCCCAGTAGTGTAACACCGCTAACCAGCTTGAACCCCACCCAGATTTCTGGGGAATACTGCACAGTTCCCTGGAAACCCCAAAGGGGCAAGGCTTCCCCACTCGCAAGCACGAGACTGCGTGTAGTAAACAGAACTTTTAATAGTAGTAAAACAAAAAATGCAAAAGGCCAAATAACAGAGATCAGCGCTAATCTAGAAAAATCAATATAGAGTGAAGTTCCCAACAACCAACTCCCATAACAGAACATACAAACTTAATGGCAAAACTGGCACTGATCTGGAGAATCGGTGCTAACTAGGCTCCTAACCAACCCTATGGTACGTAGGGAGTGTCTTTCACATGAGCTGTCTGCCAACACCATCTAGTGGTCACTCACTCCATCTTCTAGAACTGTTCCTTGGCTCTGTCTGCTGTCTGCCAGCTCCGCCCTCCGGTCATTCGTGCCGCCCAGCTTGCCGCTCTCACTGCCCACTGTCTGCCGGCTCCACCCTCCAGTCATCTCAGCTCAGAGAGAGGATTTTCTCTCTAGTGATTTTAGGTCAGAGAGAGTTTGCTTCTCCCCCTGGTGTTTCCAGTTCTTAAGTACCTGCAAACAGCTATCTCTACCTAAATGACAAAGGCCTCACATGAGGCTTAGCCATACCTATTAAAAGACAGGGGAAGCAATAGAGGAAGAGGCCAGAATAGCCTCAAACCCCACCTGTCTTTTTCAAATTCTTTCAGGCTGAAACATGCAGTAGCCTTTCCTACAAGCCTCTTCTTAACTAAGGGTAGTTTTTTTACCCTTTAACTAATCCAGACACATTTGAAACAGAGAGTAGCATTTCACAACAAGACAGTATTTTATCCTTTCCCTTCAGCAGAATTACAGATACTGACAGATTTGTGATCAGATTAACCCAATACCATTACCCACTATACCCTGCAGCCAGTATGATAATACCTAATTGTGCTCTTTTGTGTTCATGCTAATACAGAACCCATGCAGATTAGAAGCCCCCCTTATTTAGCCTGCAGAAGAGAAGACTGAGGGGGGATTTGATAGCAACCTTCAACTACCTGAAGGGATGCTCCAAGGAGGATGGAGCTCGGCTGTTCTCAGTAGTAACAGAGGATAGAACAAGGAGCAATGGTTTCAAGTAACAGCTGGAGAGGTCGAGGCTGGATATTAGGAAAAACTTTCTTACTAGGAGGGTGGTAAAGAATTGGAATGGGCTACCTAGGGAGGTGGTGGAATCTCCGTCTTTGGAGATGTTTAAGGCCCGGCTTGATAAAACTCTGGCTGGAATAATTTAGTGGGAATGGTCCTGCTTTTTTTGGCAGGGGGTTGGACTAGATGAGCTCATGAGGTCCCTTCCAACCCTATGATTCTATTCAGAAGCTGTTAGGCACAGCTTCTAAGCCTGCCTTACATCTGTATTAACTCCCAGTTGCATTTTCATGTAGAAGTTGACTGGTCTACAGGGCACAGAGCCAGACAGTATGGCCAGCTGACAGACCTACCAGATTTGTCCCAAAGACACTATGGGATACCCAGTAAGGGGGATTCTTCAATATTCCCTCTAAGCTGCGTGGGTGCGTGGGCATTGCACACCCATGCAGGCATCACAGACACTCACGCAGCATGGAACTATGGCCAGGCTGGGGGAATTTTCAAATCTCCCATCCTGAGCATGCTCAGATGCATGGCCATGCATAGAGGAAGTGGCCCTGGGGGTCGGGTGCAGGGAGCTGGCAGAGTAAGGGCGGGGGGGTAGGGCTAGGAAGGGAAAGCACAGGGGATTGAGGCGCCAGTGAGCGGGTCAGGGAAGGGGTTACGTGAGCAGGCAGCCGAGCAGTGAAGGCGCCTGGGGGTTGGGGAGCCAGCAGGTGGACGGTTAGTAAGAAGGGGTCTGGGGGTCAGAGAACCAGCGGGGAAGAGCTGGGGGATTGGGGACCTGGTGCAGAAGGGATGGGAGATTGAAGAGACAGTGGACAGGTGAGTGGGGCAGGGAAGGAGGCTGGGGAGCTGGCGGGCAGGTACGGAGCTTGAACTGTATAAACAAAAAATAAACAAAAATAGAAAAACAGCATGTGCCTTGACACAGCTGGGGACATCTGCAATGATCTCTCTAAGCTGATGATGCAGCTAAGCAAGTTGTGGATGCCCTCAGGGAGCCAGCAGGGAAGTGGCCCAGTGGGGTCAGTGAACTGATAAGCGACTTGCTCAGCTGCATCCATAACTTGCTCAGCTGCATCAGCAGCTTAGAGGGAACATTAGCTTGCGTGGGCATGATCAAGAGGGTCTTCACATGACCATCTCAAAGGGTCAACTATTCAAAGGGAGAAAACAATGAGTAGAAATATGTTTAAGTATGGATCACTAGATTCTGATTTCAGTTACATCAGTATGAATCTAGAGCAATGTGATTTACACCAGTATAACTGTAATCAAAATGCTCAGAGTATTTGTTCCACGCTGGATTTTTTATATTTTGTGACCCGGTTGAAATAAGATTGAGTGAAATGGGTAAAATTAACTGTGATGCAACACCTCTATAGTCAAGCAAATTTCACTAAGGATGAATTTGGCTGCTGCTACCTTCTGAGTTTGCATTGTTACTTATCATAATACGTATTTTACTTTTGCACAGTGTAAAAATTAATATTTAGAACCTAATTATCTAATTATGCTGATACAGGATTTGCTTCAGCAAAACATGCAGAGACGATTAAATTGCACTGAAATCTTATCTAGGCTGAGTTTTCTAAGGTAAAAAGAGTAAAGAATTAAAAAGTCTGTTTGACGATCCTTTCGGTTCTGAGGCAAAGCTTGAATTAGGCAGGTATGCATGGGTATATCGTACCCACCATTCTGACTGAGTCTGGTAAAATTTTCATTGACATCAACAGGGCTAGGATCACACTTTAGGACAGATGTTATTTTTGCTGATTCGAACCCCAAGTCATTTCCACCTCTATATGTTCTGCCTGAGCTGAACACTTTTTCCCCCAATCCTTTGCCAATTGAAGATACAGTCAACCTAGACTCCGTTGTACTGTGAAAGGCTGAAGACCAGCTGTTTCACAGGTATGACTAAGTGTGCTGATTTTCAAAGGCAACTTTCTTGTTAAGACATTAGGATCAACATTTTTCACTGGGCATTAGATACAAGCTTATTATGGAGTGACTATGAAGTAAAAAGCAACTGCCAGAACTATTTTACTAAATCCCAACCTACAGCACCAGAAAATATTGTGCTAATAAATGATACAATAAAAGGACACAACTTAGGAGAATACAATAATGCTATCTTCCTTGAAGCTTTTGGAATTCTGCATCATTAATTATTATGGTCCTGAGCCTGCCATTAAAAAGATACATTGTATTGGTTTTCCATTATTAGTGTAATCTAGACAACTCCAAAGATTAACAATCCTTGGCCATACTTTGTGGGATCTGCTTCATTTATTTTTCATTTGTACTTAGAAAGCAGAAGCCAGAAAGGCTTGACTCATTAAAAAAAATCTGAAGAAACTCTTAGGAGTGTATGAGGCTTTTAAATTATATTGTGTAATACAAGACCAGTTTTATTAGTGGAAGTAAGCACACATTTTGAATTAATCAAATTACAGGGAGTACTGGGTTTTCCTACTTTGATACAAGCCTAGCTTGGTGTAAATTGGTACAGTTTCATGTCACTCAATGAAGCTATGTTGATTTACACCAGCTGAGGATCTGGCCCCCCTGAACTAAGAATTAACGTAAGTAAAGCTTTGAAGCTTGTCTTAATTCTGAAATTCATTCTGTGCACGTGTCCTCTAAAGTATAGAAGTTTATTGTAATTGATCTGAAGCTATATTTATTGTTTTATTCTTCTCCTTAATGACACTATGGTCATCTAAAGACCAACTCAGCCTACTTTATTCTGTGTTTACCAAACAAAACACCCAACCAAACAAAAACACCCCAAAACCACAGCAGAATAAACAGACTGGATAAGTGAAGTTCTTGGAAAACAGCTAGCTATTTTTTAGCCTGGTAAACAATATCCAAGCACTAACTTAGAAAATATTCAGCTTGTGTACACAAAAGAACAGAAATAACCATGTATAAATATAGGAATAGTACATTTGTGTTCTCATGGCTTTTTTTCTTGCTTGTATGGATGGGAGTGGACGGATGGATACCAGCAACTGATTATGATCTATCACTGGTGAAAACCAGAAGTAGCTCCACCTAAATCGAGAGACATGAACATAAAGGAGCTCAGAATCGAGCCCTAGCCTAAAACAAGGGCTTTTAAAATGATCAACTAAAGCTCCAGGCCACTTATTTTAGTAGTGTACAGACTAGGTGAATTCTTGACCCTACTGAAGTTAACATGAGTTCTGCCACAGACGTCAGGATTTCATCTATTAAATGTAATATGATTATTTCTGACTTGTGATTTCCTGAAAAAAAGGTGTGGTCACAATACTTGGGGCCAACACTAATGTCAATCTAGCAGTGGAAACCCAATAAAAAATAGAAAAGCAAAAAGGTCTACAGACTTTATGGTTACAGAGATTTTACTATAGATTCCAAGTTTAAAGGTGACTTGCAGAGGAGAACGTTTTTGTTTTGGGGTTTTTTTTTGGGGGGGGGGGCTGCTTTATATAAAAAGAAGAACTAAAAGTTGAGGAGTTTAAAATTTGCTTTTAACATTACAAGTTGAGGACCTGTTTAGCCTATAAGATAATGAAATGAGAAATGACACCACAGGAACCATGAGAGTCTAAGCTAAGTAATAGGGGGGAAAAGGACTTTCAGTCAAACTGTTTAAAAAATCTTGCTTTCAGGTTTGTTTTTGTGGCATTGGTGATGTTGAGATTTTGTTAATACAAAGAAAAAACTTTATTCAAAGCTAACTGGATAATAGAAAGATTGTGCTACAAGCAACTGTTGAATATTTTGCTAAATTATACATAATTTTCACTTGTTTGTTGATATTTATTTAGCAAAACAGTGAAGAGTAAGGCACTAACAGGCATCTCATGTACAATATTCAGGTTCTCCTGGAAGCAGGTGTTGCAAGATGCTTAGCAATATTTGGTACTCCCTGTAATTGAAAATAAAACGGAATCAACCAATAAAAAACTGCTAGTCTGGTTAGAGAACAGTTATAATTGCTTGGGTTGCTGCTCTTTCTATTGACTCAGTGCTATATCTTATCTCCACTGGGCATGTTTACAACATATGCGCACGACAATGAAAAGTTAATATCATTAAAAGGAATCGATGGGCAGGTTTCAGTACTGTTACCAATTTTATCCAGTATTTCCGTCTACTGAAAATTCAAAGGATAATAATTCTCCTCTGGTAATTAATAAGACAGTCCTAGGAACATATGTATAACCAAGAATTCGAAACACAGGAACAGTGTCTCCACAGAGCTCCCTTGCCTGTCTACCTTCAGGGAATTTCAGACATTATATACAAACCTTTTTTGCCAGGAGTACTGGAGCACAAAGCATAAAAAAATTGAGGGCAAATGAAGCTTTTGGAGCTCAGCATTTTAGAAGACTGTGCCATGGATACAGAAGCTTAACATTAGGCAACACTTTTGAAGATCTTGGTCATCACCTTTTATGTCATCTACTTTCATCCTTTCTACCATCATCTCATCACTTCTATCTTATTAGCATATTAAGAAGCACTTTTCATTTTCAAAAATTAGTATTTTTTTGTTTGAAGTTTTTTTTTTTTTAATTTCATTTGTGAGAAGAAAACATTGAGCAAATTTCAGCACCAAAATTACAACGCTGAAATGTTACTATATACACTGGACCTAATTTGCAAAGTTGACACAGTCAGACTTGGTCTGAATAGGGACTTGAGATAGTCAGCACATTACAAACAGTAATTGTCCTTGTTCAAGTTCCAAAGGGACAGCCGTGTCAGTCTAGTTCAGCAAAACTAACAAGGAGTCCTGGGGCACTTAAAGACTGACAAATTTATTTATTGCATGAGTTTTTGTGGGAGAAAATCCCACTTAGCTAGATGCTTTGAAGATGGGGGAATTTACAGATTGGGAGGTTCCCCCATCTTCAAAGCATCTAGCTAAGTGGGATTTTCTCCCACAAAAACTCATGCAATAAATAAATTTGTCAGTCTTTAAGTGCCCCAGGACTCCTTGTTTGTTTTGTCTCTGTTCACACTTTCTTACCTTCTAATCAACTGGTGTGAATGGGCCTCATCTATCCTAATTGACTTGACTTTGCTAACACTTATCCTCCTTCATCCTGGCATGTGTATAAAAACACCTCTAAACTGTAGTTTCTTGCATCTGACAAAGTAGGTTGGAGCCCACAGAAGCTTATGCCCAGAGAAATTTGTTAACCTATAAGGTGCCACAGGACTCACCCCCCCCCCCGAAAACACTCCCCTAAAACAGAAGTGTTTATACAGCTAGTCTCTCCACCCTATTAAAGACTCAATTTTTAAATGTGGCAGAAGCTCACTAGACTTGCAGGTTGCCAATCCACATTTTTAATGATTTTTATTTTGGTTATGTTCCCTTAATTTCACAGTTTTCTTATTATTTCACTTCTTTTGTTTTGTTTGTTTTTTGTTTAATATATAAAGCCAATGCATTGTTTCAAGCGATTTACAAGAAAAGCCTAGACTGGCTTTTTTGTCTCTTCCCCTTCCTTGTGTGGATTCTGACTATGATCACGACAAATGTTTCTGAAGAAATTTAGGCACATATTTTCTGAACTGTAAACGGAGCCTAGTTAAGACAGAAAAAAACAATATACTTCAACATTATCTTGTCTGTCATTAAACAAAGTAGTTAATAAATCAGCGATGCTTCCTCTGGGCCGTCTCTTAAGCCCAACTAAGACAATGGACTCTCAATGACTTCAGTGGTCTTTGAATAAGGGCCTTAAGATAGGGAAGGAGGTTTGGGGGAAAGCAACCTTTGATGACATTCACCTTACTCAGGCCTTAAAATGCCATGCTTCCAAATCTCAGATGCCTGGGAACTTGGTTTTGTCATCAAAAGTTGCCTTTCAAGAATGGATCAAATTTACCATTAAGCAAGAAAAATCTTAAATGGTCAGCCTATCATTAAGCAGATGTGGCAAGACCCCTTCAAGTGATTTCATTAGTTTACGCTTCCTGCATGTCACAATCAGGAGGTAAAAAATTCAGGCCTGAATTTTGAGGCCCTACCAATAAACTCAAATACATGAGTTCCCAGGGGGTAGAATCAGTGAAATCTAATGCCTGAGCAGGCGATACTTTTTTTCCCCACAATCCATAGTAAGTCATACAGACTTGTCTTGCCAATTGCTAAGCAGTTCTGTTCTCTGGAGCCCAGTGTTTTCTTTCTACCTGACCTTCAGTTTAAACAACAAATATGTTTGTTATCTTTAGTTGATCTAGTTCTACCCACTTGGTACCACAAAGAGGGCTGCACTCTGTATATACCTTCCGTCAGTATAAACATAGTTAATCTCAATCAAAACCAGCACACTGGATAAATTCCATTCAATCAAATTCACCTGGTGTTCTATGTTTTGACTAATTAACTCTATATTTTCATTGGTGGCAAGTGTTTTGGGAGTCTGAATAATAGTTCCTAAGTTAACACACTTGTGGATGACAGAATAGCATAACTGAGGGAGACTGGTGGCACAATGAATGGATACAAAACTTTTCACGTCGGGAAAGCTGGATCCAACTCCTGGTTAAGTGAGCTTCTAGTGAAAATCTGGGTTTTCCTCATAATGGAAATTTGTGGGCATCACAAAACCACCAAACAGCTCATTGTTAGAGCCCTGCAAATCCGTGGATATCCGCAGATACCAGCCTTATATCCGCACCCGCGAATACAACACGGATATCCGCGGACCATTTCTTGCGGATGCAGATTGGATACGGATCCACATATTTTTATCTGCAGAGCTAGAGCCCTGCAAATATGCGGATATCCGCAGATACAACACAGATATCCGTGGACCATTTCTTGCAGATGCAGGTCGGACACGGATCCACTTATTTGTATCCGCGCAGGGCTCTACTCGTTGTAACAATCTTGGCTTGGAGAAGACTAGCATGGTACTGCAACTCACCATATGCATCATCAGTCTGTATGGGAAAGCTTGCATAACACCTATCCAACAAATGTCTAGCTCTGACCAAAAATAATAGTCTCCCACACAAACTAGCATATAAATAAACACCATGCCAGCCAGTCCATCATGTTGGAGAGCCTTTTGAATTCAGCTATGAGTATTTCCCACCTTTACTAGTGCTTTATACATGGAGCCAAAAATCAGTCAATGTAAACCATGTGAAATCAACAGAAATATGCCTGCAAAGAATTTGGGCCACTACACAAATGGAAAGTATTATTTAGGAGAAAGAAACTGTGTAGCAAGTCGGAACAGAAAGGCATGGACTTGAGGGGAATGGAATAGTGATGATGCCATTCTTGGGAACCATCCTAACATCAGTGGGCAGAATGACTCAAGGAAGGTCTGGGGTAACACACCGTGGATTACAATCTATGACTGCTAAAGAGGAGCAGTACATACCACACCATGGGACATGCACTATGCACAAATGTTAAAACTAATATTTAAAAACTGCCACTCAAGTCTGCCCTTTTCTTGCTCCCACACACATTCTCTGCTTCCATCCCATTGTCCTTATAGTCTTCCTCATCCAGTCTCAACGCTCCAACTCCATTCCCCATAGAGGTATATCATTCATTCATGCAAGTAATGTGTAATATACATAAAACACAGATGACTTTACTCATTTCTTAAAGTAGGCAACATGGAAGAGGTGATTCCCTAGAACGAACAGCAGCTTTGCACTCCATGGGAAGTGGTAGCAGAGAAGGCAGCATGGACAGTTGTAGGAGAAACAGACAAACAGGGCAAAGCTGATTTCAGCAGTGGAGTATTGAGGGCAAGGAAGCCATGTGACATGGGCAGATAACTAGGGTTTGGTTTATGCATCATACCATAACCCCAAAACAAATGACTGCACTAAAAACAAGCTCTCTTGTCCTGATAGACTGTCACTAGATTCAGTGTCCCAGCAGCTATTTTTATTTAATGTTTTTACTGTTCTGAGAAACTCAACAGGAGTGGAAGGAGGCTGTGGGGTTTTTTTTGTGTGTTTTTTTTTAAACACACAGATACCCTGAGACTCGGGATCAATGAGGAAAGGAAGCAAAGAGAATGAATGCAGTAATACAGTCACTCACTCACTCACACACACACAAAATGTCACTGTTTTCCCACATGAAGTGGGGCTTATAGAAACCCCTATTATATGCCCTGTGTTTGAATTCCCCTGCCTGCTGTGGATTAGTTTGGAATTTCTAATCCTATGCCCTTGTTAAGCCAGATGCAAAGTAGTCTGTGTGTTTGTTATTTCCATACTCACCAACATCTGAGAGGACAGAAGCTCTTATTTACCATTTTCTCATTTGTCAAACCCTCCACATTGTCAATTGTTGAGTTTTGTGTTTTACCTTACAGGGCTGTCTGATTCTTCTGCTCTTTATTTGCTTTTGCTATTTTAATTTTCAAATTTGCTCACTTCTATTGACAGACTGGCTACTGTTTATATAGTTTCCATATTGCATTTGGAAGTGTTGCTCCCAGCTCACTGAGCTCTAAGATTCTTAGGTTTCATCAAAAGTCAATAATATCACTCAGTTACTGAGGGACTGTGGAAAAAAAAAAAACTCTTCAGTAAAATAGCATGAGAAACACAAAATTTATTTATTTATTTGTTTATTCAGCCAGTTCCATTATATTCACTTGAAGCTCATCAGTTCTATAAGAATTTCAGGAGACACACAGTAATTACATCTACCATTTCATTTGGATATTTATTATCTTCCAATCACATATAATAAAGTGAAGGCAATTCAATTTACAGTGAAGTAGATTCAAAAGCCCAAACTGATTAAATGCATTGCAGTACAACATAAATTGCATTTCCAGTTTTAGTATAGCTGATCTCTGAGAAGAATTACTTCACTGTATAAGAGCACTATACCATATGGTTACAGTTGAGCAGAGTACTTAACCAAATGCTTATCTTTAATAGGAATTCTCATATACATAAAGTACATAAGTGCTCTGATCAGTTGGGGCCAAATAACCTTTTAATGACGACATTACTTTATCTAGCATATCATATCATCTATTTAAGATGTAAAATCTGTGAAAATGACGACTTGGTGATATGTCTTTAAGCTTTACAACCCTAAAATCTGCAAGATGGTGTACCCTTTTAACTTCTGTTGAATGGGACTTGAAGATTCTCTGTACTTTGGTGGTGCTGGTCCGAAAAAAGCAGCTCTTTGACAAATCTCAGACCAATTTATTAAATTCCAGTGGAACTTTTGTTAAACAAATACACATTTCCAACCTGCTGTTGCAAGTTCATATATAACAGGGGTGGTCAAATTTATGGAACTCAAGAGCCACACAAGTTCATTATTAAACCTTCAAGAGCCACACTGAGGCATATAGCCATATACTTTTACCTACTAATTTTATTTGCTGACGTTCTTCTGCGAGCCACACTTTTTCATTCAAGAGCCATATGTAGCTCCCGAAATGCAGTTTGGCTACGCCAGATATATAAGCAAGTGTATTCCTGCAAGGCCACATTATAGTTATCACAAAAAAAAGGAAAGTGACAAGAAAAGCAAAACTGGCTACACTACTTTCATTGTCCAAACCCCACTTGCTAGGAGCAGCTCTTTAACAGCAATGAACAATACTTGAGGGTGAACTGGTGGGTTGCTAGCCAATAGCTAGTTCTGAGCACATTCTGGGGAACTTCTTTGGTGGTTTTTGCCATCTTAAAGATAAGAAAAAAAATAGCTAAAATTCACCAAAACAAGAAACTCCCTAGCATCTTTCAGATCCACCCCTTCTTCAAAAAGTCATTCCTTGTAAACACCGTGTTCATAGCTCTCTGTTCCATAGCTCTATTTCCTTAGTGGTCCTTCACAATGACTTCCCATTTTTGCATCCGTCAGGCTCCCCTGTTGGAAGGAGGGTTATTAACCACTGGAACAAAATTACCAAGGGAGGTGGTAAATATTTCATCTCTTGGAATCTTAAATACAAACTGGCTGAGGTTTGTTTAAAAAACAACAAAAACAAAACAAAAAAACACAACCATGAGTTATTGGCCTAGATGCAGGACTCATTGGGTGAATTATGGCCTTGATTTGGTCCCTCTCATCTTAAAAATCTATGACTTTGACCCTGTGGATCCTATCCACATGCTTAACTTCACTGCTGTGAATTGGATTTGTCATGTTAGTAAGGCAAAGCATATATGTAAGCATTTGAAGCATCAGGGCTTAAAAAAATCTATGAAATAGGAAAAAGAAGCAAGCAGCTTTGTGATAAGTCAATTAGATTTTAAATATTTTAGTTTTAATAATCAGAGATCCTATTTTTAACAGGGATACAGAGTTCTAACAACTATAATCTTTAATGTAACAGTGTGGCTGTTATGTTAAATTTATAGCTGAGTCATTCCTATAAAGACTACTTTATTTTCTATTAAGACCTTTATTTTCACAGAAACCCTCATGTTATGAATCTTGAACCAGAGTCTCAACTCAGGCATATAAAAGTGTAAAAAGAAGTAAATGAAGTTACACTGGTGTAAATCTGGAGTTACGAAGGCCAAAACTTGGCTCCTTGAGATTATAGTTCGGGGTGGATCCATCCTTGAAGAAAAATGAGGAGGAAGAGGAAGGGGAAAAACTCTCCCAACAACAGCTTCTAACCTCAAATACAGGACACTGAGAAGATAGATAAATGTAGTAACTAACCTGAAAGAGGAGGAGGAAAAAAATTGCATAAAGCCTATTTGTCTGCAGCTGATTATACTATGCACAAAACTTGAAGTGCAATTATACTTTGTCATCCTATCTAAAAAGAGCAATCAGTATGGCAACCCTTAAATCATATGGCACTGCACACCGGACACCAGTCTAGCTTGAAAGCATCTTTTTAAAGGTAGGGGAGCACGCATGCACCCACTTCAAGTTTGTGTGTACGTTGTAGTGGCTCCAATAATTGTTTTTTATGTTACAAAGAATAAATTTCCCCATTCAACTAAAAACGTGAAAAAAAAAGCCACTGGTTGTATAGTGGAAAAGAGTGATGACTGCAGAGAATAGGTGGCTTGTAAATAACGTATCCAGTTTTTCTGCACTGTAACTTTTGTGGCATTTCTTTGTGTGCAGAACTTACTGAGGTAAAGTTTATTTAAAGAAATGAGGTCTGCATTTGGCTCTGAAAAGGAGTGTTACCTCCAAAAAGTGCCTTGTCCTGAGATGCTGTCTCCTATTGTGCTGCAGAGGCATCCAGACCAATATAGTGCATTATGGAAGTGCACAGATGTCTCCATCCAGTGTTTACATCCCATTTCATTTCTACAGCTCAGCCATAGCAGCTTTCAGTTCTTTTCCAGTTATCCTTCCTCCTTTCCTCTCCCTTTCATTCTTAGCAAGGGCTGGCAACAAAGCTGAATGAAACAATCCCAAATCCTGACCTACATACAGCTAGCTATGAACTACTCACCAAATTATTTCCTGATGGGCTGGCCTGAGTATTTTCAATATTTATTTATTTGTTATTTATAATAGAATATTTTCTATTATATTTTCCCCAAATTATCATCTCTTAATATTCTGAATAATTTTGGTTTATATACTTAATATTCCTTTAGGAATAATTGTTATCCTTCAGTCTCTTTCCATCTTCTTTATTATCCACCCCATCTTTCCCTTTTCTTTTCCCTCAAATGGAGATTTCAAGTAATTCACAGGTGTAGGTAATTTATCATCGTATTGCTTCTTAATTATCAGAGGTGACTGCTGTGCCCCAAGAACACTTCAGTCCCAACTGGCAAAGGATTCATTACTCTGTAACAGCAACAAATAAGCCTGGCAAACTCACTATGCCTAACATACTACTTTCATAGCATTTGTCTGTAAATAATATGATGAAAGATATCTAATAAAACTTATGTCCTACTTATCTTCAATCACTGCAAGGTGCATGAACCACTGCTATGTAAACATTTGCACACACAGACACACACCAAATATTCCTAGCAAGTCTCTCATATGTCAGCATTACCACAATTCCCTCTAGCTTTACTGTACACAGATATGGACCCTACAGATCTGATCTTAGGCACAAGGGTCCCATTAGGGTCAGGTCCTATTTGCATAACCAAGAGTCAAAAGTTAGCATTAAATTTTTTTTAAATATGAAAATTAAAATCATTCAACTGTATTGTTACAAATGTTCTAAGTATAGATATAATTGTTGTAAATGGCACTTCGCGGTGGCAGCCCATAAGAATCTAGCTAGAATGATACAATGCAATAGTCCTAACATATTCTGAGATCAAAACATTATATTATTAGGAGATTAATGGGAATTAATCCTTTGGATTGGAAATGGAATTTTAAAGTCTTCAAGGGTCTGATTCTGATACTTTTATTCATAGTGAACAGCACTTTCTCCATGAGAGGCCCCATTGTCTATGATGGATATCTGAAAATTAACATTTGTTGCTGTGATCCTTGTAAATATATATTGGAAGTTTTAGCAGTCAGAGTAAGGGGCTGGGTGCATGAGAGTGACAGTGAGAGATGAAGATCAAGGATGGTATGGCCTCCAGCTGTTTATAGATACCTACGAGAGCAATAAAAACAAATCCTTCCAGAATGATGGTATGAGCCAATGTTCTCACTGTTATGTAATGCACAAAGATAGAGGCAGCCTGTGCCCTGAAAGAGTTAAGCAGTGAATGGTTAATTAATTACATAGCCCAAATGAGTCTGGAGGATACTCAAAAGCAAGCACATTGGGAAGGAGGAAATGCAAAATCACCAATGTTGGAATGAAGATCCATTTGTTTTTCATGTTAGTTCTTGTTAGTTCAGTGTAAAAAACAGTGAAGGTCAGAAATCTGATTAATGTATCTGTCCTGCGTAATTATAAATTTTTGCTGACAATAAGACTATGAGCACTTCACTTTATACAGCTGCTTTTGTAATTCCACCTTCACAGAACCTTTGTTAACACAGCAGTCTTGTAACACATATTAAGCTGCATGACACTATTTTTAGATCATTATCCATTGCTACTGTCCAAATATTTATGGATCTCAGATACAAGAGGGTGGACAATTACATATACCAATCTGCATTTCCATTAACACACTTTATGGAGACACTAAACTGTATGAACAGATCCTTATGTTTTCCAGCAGCAAGTGGCACAGAGAAAGTCACTAATAAATAGATGGCTAAAGATTTACTCACACAACTAAACTGGAAAAGAGCTTCTGAGGCCAACTCTTCTCATGCTGGTGAGAAACTATAGTAGTTCCACTGAAGTCCCGTGGGTTACACAGGTTTAAAACCAGCACGTGGGCTGAGATAGGTCTGGTGTGTTTAAGGGAATAGAACAGAACAAAAACCTGCCTTTTGGGCTCATTTTCTGGACTCAACTGGCAGCAGAGGATTTTTTTTTTCCTGGGTTCTTAGTGTTAATGCCTAGGTATACTTACTAGATTTTTTTCTATCTCATACAGAATGACAAAGCCAGAATTCTCAGATGAATTTATTTTAGAACTGTCACTGAGGTAGAAGCTGCTCCCCCCATGTTGAAAAAAGGCACACAAACAAACAAAAAGAATTCTCCAAGCATGAAGGAAAAAGTGGGACAACTCAACCCACTATTGCTGTGGCTCAAAAATGAATTAAACCAAACCAAATAAATGCATCCCAAGAGGGGTTCTACAATACTCATTTAGAACACCAGTGATACTTTAGTAGAGTATAATTCCAGTTACATTTCTAAACTAATACACCCCTCTGTTTGCTTAGGTATTAGTGAAAGATCCTGCATAATTTATTAAATAGTGAATGCTTCTTATACCATGGTGAATTGGAGAAGAACAAGTGATACAGTAAATAGGCTCTTTATTTTCCAGTTACAAGACCAGTCCATATAATTACTTACGATAAGCTACCTGTTCAGCCAAGATCTGACACCTGAAATGAAGCAAGGAGATAGACGTCTTAACCTCACCTAATCTGTGTTTCTTATTCTACAAGAGTCTCTGAAGACTAAGGAGTGGCACAAGTGTCCTGAAGGTGAGATTTGGCCTATTTTGTTTTATTTAACCTGACCAGTGAGGTGGTGGGTGCTTTTTTAAGAGCCTGACTCTGTATATAAAGTCAACAGCATACAACTTGTTTTTTCAAAGCTGAATTTTTCTGGTATCTATTGAAATAGTTTCAGTTCAATCCAAGTAAAATAAAACTTTTGATGATTTTAATGTGGCTGTTAGAGATGGTTTTCAAAATATAAAAAGTCTTTCATGTAGCCCTCAGGTGACAGGAGTCTGATTTATGTATTACAGAAAACTGCATGAACAAATATCCATTTACTTTTCAGACTTCTGTCTGCCTCCCTCTGACTAGGGTAGATGTGCCTTTCCCAGCCACTCCCAAGACTAATAAATTACTCCTCTGCAATTTACAAAAAGTTATGAAATAACACTGTCTTCAGATCTTCAAAGCATCTGATGAAGTGGGATTTTCTCCCCCGAATGCTCATGTGATAAATAAATTTGTTAGTCTCTAAGTGCCACAGGACTCCTTGATTGTTTTACTGTTATGGGGTGGGATATTTCACAGAGGCCTTGAATGGACTAAAATGAGCCTGAGAGGTTTATCAACATATCAGGCTGCACCTGGAAGGAGAAACCAGGCTTAGTTAAATGTGAATCCCAACTGAGCAGGAACAGGCTTCTTAGTATAAAAGAGGAAGTTTGTAACAGAAAAGTGGCTAATTGTTCCTACTAACAGAAATAGTGCCATCTGATACCTGTGTAACAATAGCATGGATTCTATGCATATCAGAATACCTGGAACTGATGGCTAAGAAAGCAGTAAAGCAAGCTGTAAGAAGAATTGAGGCGGTGACTATTAGGATACCCTTAATCAGAAAAGAATTTATTAACATGGTCATGAAAGAGCTTGCAAAGGAATGGCCTTGCAAAGACCTTTGAGGTGGTGTATATTGGGGTAATATATATTAGGATATTGGATATGAGGAAACCCTTAAGAAAATAAGAATTTATTAGCATGGTCATGAAAAAGCTAGTGAAGGAAGGACTACGGACTAAGGAAACAAAAGGATAAAGGTTTGGTGATATCTGCTCAAAAATCAAAGATAATACTGTAATGCACACCATAGTCTTGACAGAAAAATTGAGGCAGCCATTTTTAGAAAGGTAAGAGGTCATTGTGCCTTAAATAAGTTAAACTTCTGGAAACAAAAACAAACAACCCCCCCCCCCCAGATGAGCTATGCAATACGTGAAAGCAAAGAAATGGTTGATCACATTTTGTGGCACTGTGGGTGATATCCCATGGAAAGGTCATTTTTTTTTAAAGAAAAATTGAGTCAGCTGGGAAATGACTTTTCCCTAAAATCACTAGTGAGAGACCATCAGAAAAAAGGGAAGAGGGGTGGGGAAAAGCCAAACTGCAATTCTTTAAGGATACTAGAGTGAAAAGATACATATAAAATAACACTTGGCTGAAAATGAATGCCTCACATGAGGAGGCTGCTGAGCCAAAAAACAAAAAGAAAAGGGCCTGTAGGGAGAAAGTGTGCAGTCACCAACCTCTGGGAATAGAGGGGTACTAAGGAGGAAAGCCAGGAAGAGAAAAAAGGTCTTTGTGTCCTAGGCAGGCTAGGAGAAGGCTGAGCAGAAAAGCTGGGCTTCTAGGGAAGGGAACACTCCTGGGCTATGAGCTGAAAGAAGAAAGCAGGATTGAGTGCCTTGAAATGAGTGTTAAGCTCTGAAAGAGGGCAAGGCTAGGAATGCTGGGCTACCAAAGAATGCTCAGGCTAAAAGGGGAAAGAAATAATAAAAGGGGTTTGCAGAAAGGAATGTGTAATCAGACTGTGCCTGAAGAGCGCAGCTGGGGAGAGAAGACTCCTAAAGCAGACCTTGGAAAAAAGAGAGGTTCCAGAGAAGAGATCACAAGTAACTGGCACTCGAGAACAAGACAGACCTCCACAGAGATGGCCCCAAGAAGCAACATCTGTGGTAGAGCGAGGTGGAATTCTGCAGAACCTGGCCATGAGGCAAAATGGGTAAATAGGATTGTTTTAGGAAGTTTTAAAAAATGGGGTTTTCTTCCTTTGAGTTCAATATTACCCCCAGAAGGGACCTGAACTCTGAGTTGGCCAGAGAACCAGATCACAGAAGTCCTACTGAGAGGCAGACAGCCATCAGGAAGCACTGAAGAGGAGAACCTCTTGCAGCATAGTTATGGGTGCTGAACATGTATTACTAACACAAGTAAGGAGATTCCAAATTATGGCTATTGTCACAAGCCTGGAACAAAGAACATCAGATAGGTATACAGATCAAGAATCTACACTGCCTCAGAATCATAATCATGTTTCAAGTCCTCACTTGCATTGGGATGGGGATCAAATAATCTCTGCTCACTCCCTGCCCTTGCCTAACCATCTCATCCACATGTACAGGGTGCAGAATAACAGCCCTAGAGAAGAGGCTGTCCTCTTGCAGCTCACAAATGCAGGTAACCTGAGCAAGAGACTAAGTGGATGCCTTACATGATGCACCTCATGAGTAAGCTCTTTGGTACTGTCCACAAACACACGGTATGGGTTACCTGGCATCTGTTCTATGGGCCAGATGGAGATGTCTCTGCTAATGTCAAGTAGCTCTTTACTCCACAAAAATCCTTTGGGGCTATAGTAAACTACTCCTCCAGGAGTCTCAATTTGAACTTATGAATTGACTTTTTTTCCTCCTCCAGCCTTCCTTTAAATGCTACCTATCCAGAGTTCAACCACTCTGTGACCCAGGAGAGTCAATACATCATTTTATCCTTCTGAACTAAACTGAATATTGCATAAAATTACACCATAGCATTCTATTACAGTATGTCTTTAAAGGCTGTTATGTGCAGATATTAGCAATCTCAATACTGTTTTCATAAGATGCTTGTGTTGGGTCTCCTTGATGAAAATTTCATCTTTCTACCACTCCTCCACAGCTGTCCAATGTGATGTGCCCATGGTAGCTGCCTTCCCCCTTAGTGTACTCTGCACATTTAGTTTGTAGAGATTTGAAGATGAAAAGTGTGAGAGGTGGATTTTTCTACCCCTCTTTGTGTTTTCTTTTGCTGTGGCCAAACTTCAGCTTGTCTTATGGAATGTGGCCTGTTAGGCCTCTACAATTAGGTGGTGTTATCTCTTGACAGCAGGGAGTAATGGCCTTCAAGAAGAGTTATTGTCAGTATCCAAGCTGAGTGAGACCAGACCTAAAGAAAGTGATAAAATAAACTGTACATTACAGCTGTAAAACTTATGAGTTATAGCTGAAAGACTTATGAGTTCCTCTGCTGACCAGACCAGTGTCAGTAAGTTTCTATGACAACAAGCGATATGCTAATTTTCGGGGGTCCAAGGCATAAAGCCTGGATTCTGGCTTAGGCACATTGGAGAAGCGATAGGCCAGCAGCCTGTCGTGTTGCCAGGGGATCTGGCCACCCCCTAGGCATCTCCCCACTCTTCACAAGGAAGAGTGTTAAACCCCTTGACTGATCACCAAGGGAGTCTGCAGTTTTTTTCTTTGGCAGATCTTTTTCTTTTTCTTTTTCTTTTTGAATTCTTTTACTAAGTTTTCAATTTTCACCTGTTCACCCTGGAGTGGAGGGCCAGAGCTCACATCTGAAGGGGGTGGCAGGGGGTGTTCAACCACTGCAGCTGGTCGCGGTGGGCTCTGATTTCTAAGGCCACAGATAGGAGCCCGGAGGCTGTCCTGTGAAGCGCTTGGTCGAGCCACTTTAACACCGGTCCAGCCAAGTGCATGGAGCTTGCAGTTGGTAGATGCCAGACCGGTGGGCTACTGGGTTGACAGCAACAGATAGGAGCTCGAAGGCTGTCCTGTTGGTCCGCAGCCAGAGCCGTCTTAACACCGGGCTGTTCTATCACATCTTGCTATCTTTCTCTTAAAGAAACAGGTCTGCTGTCTGTCACTCCGGAGATAACATCCAGATGTGGTAAATATACTCTGGTCAAATTTGGAATTTAAATTGGGAAATGCTTTTTAAAGATGTGTATGTGTATTATTACTGCTCTGAACCTATTAACCTCACAGATCAGAATCAAGCTGGTGTTCCACAATCAAATTGGGAAACAGCAGTGTGAAAGAGTGTGATAAAAGAATAAATCCACTTGTGTTCCCCGCCAGGTACCCCAGCTGACCCTTGTAACTCCTAGCCGCAAACAGCCCATGGCTAGCCTCGCTGGGCAGTGATCCATGGTGTCTGGAGAGCCAGGGGGAGAAGCAAGGTGTTCGTGCTGTCCTGGGCTGTGTATGATGTTTTAGTGTGATGTTTCAGTGTGTATGTGGTAAATAGCAAAGCTCTTTTTACCTACAGATTATGTGTTCTCTCTCTGTCTCTTATAAACCCCACTCTGTTAAATTATATCAATCAAGATTGGAACTGGGGGGTTTAATTCAGGGTTAGGCACAAGAATGGAGATAAATGTTATAGTAATATTTGTGCTCTATTTTCTGTTTATTGGGCAATTAATTTGTACTCAGAAGATCTTTAAATGCCTTAAAGAAATAGAGTTCTAAAACCACAGTTTGTATGAGATTTGTTAAGTGTAATTTAATAGGAATTGCAAGTTTTAATCTTTTTAACAGGAATATTAGTAATTGAATAATATTAACCTCTTATTTAACTTTTTTTTTCTTCTTTCCTTTCTGTAAATTTATTTATCTCAATAAAAGTCACATAGAAAGTAGTTAACCCAAAAAATTGTGGTTTGGTCTCTTGCCTCTCAATTGGGACTCCTTCTTGCAGTGTGGGGATCGTGCCTCCTACACCCACTCCCCCACAACAAAAAGATGCTATATAAATGTAAATTATTATACAATGAAAGTTGCTATGTCATCCATTAAGGAACTGATTCACCTTCCTTTAAAATCAATGGGACAACTCCATTGACTTCAACAGACTCTGGATAGGGCCATGTGGTGGGGTTGGCTCTCCCTAGTGGGGAAAGTGCCAGGGGCATGTGCAGGGAGAGGGCCCCCACAACTTCTCTAGTATGCAGCGTCCTCACAAACAGCCTGTCTTCTAGTTAGGGTAGTATGGCACAGTGGCCTCAGAGTTTCTATGCAGCATACAAACACAGGCCTCAGCTCAGGGTAGCATGGCCTAGTGGCAACAGATTCAGTATTTCCAGTCTTTCCTGCAGCCCTTGTGTCAGGGCAGCATGGCCTAGTGGCCAGAGAGTCAATACCAAGCTCTCCTATGGGGTACAGCACCCAGATAGGGGGGCTCAGGCCCTCCCACTCCACCAAGCCCCATCTCAGGGCCCTACGGGTCAGCGGGGATCCAGACCAAAATGTGCCAACTGGTCTTTCACTCTACCCCCGGCTCACCTCTTTGGGCCCCCTGGGCTACTTTCTACCTGAGGTTCTTTCAGGGGTTCCCTGCAGATCCTCCAGGTGAGCTTGGTGCAGCTGATGCCTAGGTGATAGCTGTAGGATGTTCATCATGAGGCAGATCCTCCCCTGGGCTCCCTCTGGAGTCAGAGTATCCCACAGGTGGTGGCTGATACTGCTTCTTTTCAGGAGCTTCCAGCATGCATCCTCTCTCTTCACTGGTCAGCCCAGACTAAGTTGAGCTGCAGCCTTTTATACCTGGGCAGCAGCCTGAGCATCCCCAGCAGGGCCTAAGAGGTGGGGCTTCTTCCTTCCCTAGTCTATAAGGGGCTGATTTAGTGCGGGGTGTATCTACCCCATCACAGGCCCCAAGAAAAGGGAGTTGTGATGATGGGCTTCCAACAGCACGTATGACCTTTCAGATGAAGCATCACTCTTTAATCTTCCCTCACATGGTCTATTCTAAATATGAAGGATATTGGAAACCCTGCTTTTGTGCATCATAAACCCACTTTAAAGCTCTTATCTGCCAAGTGGATGGAATTTACCAATTCACATGCTTTTGCCATTCCCAGAACCATAAAAATGATACGTGCTGTACATCAAACCAGATAAAGATTAATTTTATTTCTGAACCCATGTAATGCAAAAAGCCCATTAGTACTTTTATCCTTCACACTATCTTCAATGCAATAAATAGAAAAATTATATTTCCTATGCAAAGTAATGCTTTTATCAAGATAAAAGCAAGTTCTGCGTAGCTGATTGTTAGGTCAATCTTATGCACTGACCAAGTAAATAAAACTTGTAGGTCCTTAAGCAGTACAGTTCTTTACAATAATTTTCCAAGCAAGACATTTTCTTCTTTTCAGTGAGGCATGCTAGAAATTGCCTTGTGCTTTTAGATCTAGAAATTGTCCCATGTACAATAAAATTTTGCCAAAGAAAAGATTCTCTTTTTAATCTCCACTACTAATACTCACATAGACAACATTTAAAAACCTTGAGAACCTAAAGTTAACTTCAGCACAGTTTTCAAAAAAAAAAAAAAAACAAACCACACACACACACACACACCCACCCACCCACCAGTAATTTTGGACATCTCAGTTTTTAGGTGCTCAGCAGAGACCAATTAAAGGGGCCTGTTTTCTGGCAACCTAACTTCTGAAACAGGCTGTATTAAGGGGTTTGAAGTAAGAGCTCATTATAACATCTTGGCCCAAAATCTCTTTTTAGCTACCTGACTATTTTCAGACATGATGAGATATCTCCCATGGGCTTTAGACTCTCAGCCATCTAAAAATCAGAACATTAAACAACATGATTGATGTTCTGTGACTGATAAGTACTTGTCATTGTAGATGTTTCCACGATTTATGAAATAATGACCCACAGAAAGATGTTTTTAACTCCTTAAGAATTGTTTGTCACCACAGCTGTTAATAATAAGAAAGGGATTTCCAATCCAATTATTGTCAATAATGTAAAGTGAAATATTAAAATAAATTCCATAAATAAATGAAGTAAACTGAGATATTGAAAACAGAACACATGATGTGATCAACTTTGGTAAAGTAAATTTTCCTTTCCCACAAAGGAATTTCTTTGTCTTACACCCCGTGGAAAGAAAGGAGAGAATTTCTGAGTTATGCTGAGAGTAGGATGAGCAGATAGTAAAGGTGGAGGATCAGGCCATGGGAGCAATAAAAGGTAAAAAGGTCCTATGCAAGACAAATCCCTAATAAGTGGGGCATATGGTAAAACTGCCATCTTTTCACCAGATACAAAGAAAATCAAATATTTTTATCTCTTCACAGTTAAAGGAGGTGATAATGTATAGTCTCCTTATATATTCTGTTCTTCGGCTTCCTCGTCTTGACAGACCATAGGTATGAGCCTCTGAGTAAATTTTCTACCTCTCAATTGGTTTTATGGCAGTTGTGACTGACCACCTGAGACAGGCCATCTCTGTCACATTCAAAGGTCATATTCTGATTCTTTGGGCTGTGCTTTCTGTGAGCTATTTTCTCCTTTTCTAAACTGGATCGTTTCCTCTCATAGCTTTGGAGACCTTTATTGAGCATTTATTCCCAAAGGCTGGTGTCCTGAGAATGATCTTCCCAATAGACACTCTTGAAATGCAGTTCTGGGAGCCTTTTAGGTCTTCTCCTAGATGTCAATTCACCACTAAGGGTGCCCCATAGGATGCATCCATCATTTATTAGGCATGCATGTCCAACCGAGCAGCGGTGTCTATTTCAGGAGTGTTTGCACACAGAGTATACTGGCTTGCTTGAGCCCCTCAGTGCTGGTGATTCTTTCCCTCCACAAAAAACAGTGAGAGTCCTGTGGCACCTTATAGATTAATAGATTTCTTCAAGCACAAGTTTTTGTGCACTCCAGTTCACTGCATCTGACAAAGTTGTTTGGAGCCTGTGACTGGTTGCTCCCTGGATCAAGCCCAGTGTGGCACTGTGACTTTCCAGTTCCCACTCCTGAACCCCAATTCACCCTGCTTTGCCAAGTGACCACTCATTCCTGAGTTAGTCTGCTCTAGGCTCTTGTGTGCAATCAGTCCCAGGCAGCGGGTGTTTGCCCTCTGGCTACTCGAGGGATGGTGCCCCAGCAAGCACCCCCAGCCGCAGTTACTACAAAAGGAGCTGCTGTCTACAGAGATTGGGAACTACTCCCAACCACCATACATTCAGGTCCCTCCATTTGACAAAGAAATGGACTGTGCCCAACCTTCTTCCCTCGCACCTTCTAAAGACCACAGAGCTTTAGATAAAACTACTAGTTTATTGATTAGATTATAATTCTAAGTAAGAATATGGCCAGCCATGGCAGAATCACAATATAGATGGGTCAGCAGTGACCACAAGAAAATAAAAGGTAAAATACACATGCTAGCCTAATATTTCTACTTAAACAAACCTCATAATCCAAACAAGTTTATGCTCAAGGTGTTCCACTGTTAGATGTTTGCACAGCCAGTCTCTGCCTGAGGCCAGGCAGGGCCCAGATCTTGCGTGAACTTGTTTCCAGTTGGAGAGTCTCAGGCCAAAAGCCTCAAATCTTTCCAAGAGTTTTAATTTGTCTCCAAAGACCCCCCCCAGTCCCTCCCTTTCTGGGCAGAGATGATCCCTTCATCTCTTTCCAGCCACCTCAATTAGCATATCTTTGTCTCCTTCAGGTGCTAGCCTGCTTGCTGTTGGGCAAGAGCTGTCTGTCCCCGTCCTCCTTGAGCCATGCAAAATATTGCTACATATCTGAGCACATGCATGAAGTTGTAGGAAACATGATATAATAATAGTAATCACATAGAATAGGTTATGAGCATCCATAAAGAAACATTACATGGTGTACTTGGCAACAAATTATACAATCGCAGTGTACAAGTGAACATGAAAGTCACATAGATCAGAACCCAGGGTGCACAGATGTGCATCCTGTGACAGAGCGCATTAAAGCTTACGCCTGAAGAAATCTGTTAGTCTATAAGATTCCACAGGACTCTTGTTTTTGCTGGACCCAGACAAACACTGCTACCCCTCTGGAAATTTCCCTTCAGGAGATTCCAAAAATTCAGCAAAGAGCACATATGAAAGCTGTTGTGCCTTTTTTCCTGGTGACACAAAAGAGCACAACACCACATGCACAATATGCACAGATCTTTGTGTGTTCTGTCAGTTTATTTGCTAGACCTTCTGTATTAATCCTGAATTAATGTATTAGTGTTGAATTAATCTTTGATTAATAGTCTCTGCTCTAAAATTCCATTGAGCTGATTTGATAGCTCATATTAATTATTTTGTATTAATCTGATGCACAACTCTTAGATTCCTAGATTACCCACATTTACGTCTTCTGAGAGTGATTAAGTTATTTCTTCCTCCAGTCTGCGCTCAAAGTCCAGCACACTAGTTCATGCCAAACAATATTTCAGCAGTGAGGGACAGATTAATGATTCTCTTGCCTGTACTCCAGATGTCCTTGTATTTTCTGTTGCCTTTCCTCTGTTTAGAAATGAACACTCTGCAAATCCCTACACCTGCATGGACATCTTTGTACTCATGATCTACCACACTAAGCATTTCCAATCCTTCCCAACAGCAATAAATAATAAATCTTAGCTGCTCCCCATGCAGACAGACAGTGCTAGGTTGTGCTAACAGAGGTGGTGTTGGAAATCTAATCCTTAACAGTTTAGGGATCCCAATGACAAGGCCCATCCTGGACTCAAAACATTTGATGAAAAACAAACTGAAGCCCCTGCTGTGTCAATCCAAAGCAAGTTCAGCTGCCTCCAAATCCAGTAAGTGTCAAGTGTACCTAAACTTTACTAAGGCTTTTGATAGGGTCTCACATCACCTTCTCATTAACAAACTTGGGAAGATTCAAAAGGGGCAGCCATGTCAGTCTAGTTCAGTAAAACAAACAAGGAGTCCTGTGGAACTTAAAAACCAACAAATTTATTTATTGCATGAGCTTCCATGGGAGAAAATTCCACTTCGTCAGACACTTTGAAGATGCGGGAACTTACAGAATGGGAGGAAATAAATGCAGGGAAGTTTAAGTAATGGGATCAGGTCACACTGTAACAGTAAATCAAAGCAGTTGTTAAGATTCAAACACTGGGGGACAGCATACGGAAGGAGGTGTGGTCAAATCATCTGTTGTAGTGAGAGAAAAATCCAAAGCCCCATTAAGTCCTGAAGCAATGCAATCGAATTTGCAAATAAATTCAATCTCCGCAGCCTGGATGGAGCTACTATAAGATGGGCGAAAAACTGATTGGATAACTGCTCCCAGAGAGTAGATATCAATGGTTCACAGTTATGCTAGAAGGGCATATTGAGTTGGGTACCACAAGGATCATTTCTGGCTCTGGTTCTGTTCAATATTTTCAGTGACTTAGATACTGTAATGGTACAGAGAGTACACTCAAAGTCTGTCAATGATACCAACCTGGGATGTTTTAAAGTACTTTGGAAGATAGGAGCGCTACTCAAAATGATTTGGACAAACTGGTGAAACAGTCTGAGGTAAAGAGAATGAAATTCAATAAAGACAAGTACAAAGTATTCCATTTCAGGAAGAACAATTCATTTCACATATACAAAATGAGCAATGATTGCCTAGGAAGGAGTATTGAGGAAAGGGATCTGGGTGTCATAGTGGACCACAAGCTAAATATGAGTCAATAGTGTAATGCTGTTGCAAAAAACAAAACAAAACAAAACCAAACCAAACCACACCACACCATTTTCCCCCTATACTCCACCCTGATTAGGCCTCAATTGGCATATTGTGTCCAGTTCTGGGCACCTCATTTCAGGGAAGATGTGGACAAATTGGAGAAAGTCCAGAGAAGAGCAATATGGATGAATAGAGGTCTGGAACACTTGACTTATGAGGGAAGATTGAAAGAGCTGGGTTTGTTTAGTCTAGAAAAGAGACAGAGGGGCATGATAACAGTTTTCAAGTATCTAGGAGGTTGTCAGAAGAGGAGGGAGAAAAACTGTTCTCCTTAACTGCCAGTGATTGGACAAGAAGCAATGAGCTTAAATTACAGTGAGGAAGGTTTAGGTTGGACATTAGGAAAAAATTCCTAACTGTCAGGATGATTAGCCACTGGAATAAGTTGCCTAGGCAGGTTGTGGAATCTCTATCACTGGAAGTGTTTAAGGGCAAGTTAGACAAGCACCTGTCAGGAATGGTTTAAGAGGGTACTTGGTCCTGCCATGAGTGCAGGGGACTGGACAAGATGACCCTTCTAGTTTCTATGATTCTATGAACTACTGCTGACTACAGCTACATGCCATTGTTCTGTAGAACAGATACCTCATTGCATTAAAAGTAACATATATTGTCTTGAGTGGGAGACTGGATGGTCCACTTTGGTTTCTGCTCTCCAAGGCTTGGCAGCCTGTGAAGGAAGAATATTAGCCTCCTAAGAGAGGGAGCATCACACATGCCTCCTTCTCAAGTGGTGGCATGTGCTTCTTCCACAACATCACCAGGGCCTACTAGAATCCCACACAGAGCAGAAAGACACGGTCTCCACGTCACTAGCAGAAGTCAAACCAATCTGAGGTTTTTAAGGTGGGGAAAAAAGGGGAAAATTTAATGGAAAGAAAGTGTTTGTGGCTAATATCCCTCCTGCAAATAAAATTCCACTGTTTTCAAGCAATTCAGTTCAGTTTCAAGCCAAAAGGCAACATCAGAGCATGAAGTGGGGTTTCACAGATGGAAAAAGGCTCAGTCAGGTGAAGGAACAAAAAGTGTCATGTTCCTATTGAACTTATGTGAGCCCAGTATTCATTGTGTCAAGCCTGGCTTATATGGTGACATGAAGGTTTCAATACATGGTACCCAGCCAGAGAAGCAGCAGTCATTATAAGTCTTGTGACTCGCTGGCAACAGCAGTAGTGCTATGACATTGCTGATTGTTCTTCCAAAGCCCAGCAATACTGGCAATCAATCTGTAAGCTAGCTGTGTGTAAAACAAGGTTATATGGCTACCATCACCTTAAAGAAACACCATTGGCCATAAATAAAATAATCAGGGTAAAAGTCAGCAGTTCCAGTACCCACCCTCCCTTTCAAAAGAATGAATAGATGAACGAAGACATGAAAAGCACAATCCTCCATTAACATGCACCAATGCATGCAGCTGTTTATTGCTTATGAGAATTCAGTTTAAACATGTGCTACGGCCTGTCATTCTGGCAGTGCCTGCCAAACTCTTTGTTCCTCCAATGATGTAGCCACAGAACAACTGCAGGTGCACAAAGAAGGTGTGGAAGCAGAAGCAAGGGGCCCTTTGCCCCTTGGAATCCAACACAGAGGCCAGACACAAACACAGTTCCAGTGCTTTCCTCAGGATAAGGTCTGCTCCTTGCTGGGCTCCCCTGAGATGCCAGCAACCTCAAGGGGAACAGGATGGAAACAGGGGAATCAGAACCTTACCCCTAACTGCCCTGCACCAGTGAGCTGAGCTGCCCATTGAGAGGGTGTAACAGATGGCAAGTTACTCATTTGCACACAGGAGTTTGGAATGTATTGTGCTTCCCTGAGGAGCAATCCTTTTTTGTTCTCCCATGAGGGAAAATGCGACTGCATCATCCTCTCCCTTCAGGAGAGCCCATGATCGGCACTTCCATCCAATCAAAAATCTGCTCCATCCTTAGGACTCAGAACTGAAATTGGGATCTATACATGATTGGTGGCACAGGATATGAAAGTGCTTATAAGCATTAAGATATGTCACTCGATAGTTGCAGTCCCATAGCCCATGCATTTCCAGCAATATTATCAAACTTGGTGCAGGTTTCCAGGCTTAAGACTTAAGATCCCCCCTCTCCATTTTCAGATCTTTCCTGTTACCTCAGCATTGCTCCTCAAGTACTCTTAGCAACAGTAATTCCCTTCAATCAGTCACATACTCTAAATCCCGGTCACAACACATTTGCCACATTCTTTTTAATCTAACAGCCTTTGATGGATGCCATGTCATCCTGCAAAAATCCCTAGGCAGATCAAACCTCAGACCAAACAATCAAAAGAATCATCACAATATCTCAGAGCAGAAGGTAAGTCATGTTTATGATCATTAAAACAGATTGCTGTCTTCATACGCAGTCATTTGTGAAGATGAGCCTAAGGAATTCTAACCAATATTTCTTCTTTTCTTTTCAGAATAACATGTACAGAACCCATATGACAGGAGACTACTGGTTTACAAAGCCTTAACAGTTTGTAAATGAACGTATTTATCAGGAAAGGTAGTGGATGTACATCACTGGAGAAGAGCCCCCAAGTATCATCAACAGCATGGAAATAAGACAACAGTGGTGAAAGCTTCCAGTACAACTGAGCATGTGCACTGACCCTGGTCTGAACAAGTTTCCTATTATTTGCTTATTATAACTTCATATTATCTTTCATACAAATGCATTCACTTCAATGGCAGCTGATAGGATACAGCAGACAGGGTCTGAAAGACAAACAATCGTCTAGGGAAATTCTCTCTTTTTCTATCTGTCTTTATATAACTTCCTAAAATTCTGTCATCTTAATATTTCTAACCCCTCTAGCCCAGTTCTTAACCTACCTAGTAAATAGCTGTATGTATGCACACATGTACAATATAACCAAAGTTATTTTATACATTGCTGGTGTAAATGTAAACAGTATACAACTGCATCACTATTTTAAAAGTCTTGCATTCCACAACTTAAATCCTCCAATCAGATCCTCAATACAGATCTTGGGGCAGGAGAGGGAGCGGGGGAACAGAACCAGCTGGTTTATTCTGACTATAAATGTCAGTCTTCTGGGTACTCAGCTGGGGATTTCTTTTAGCTGTGCATCAAACATGCATTCAGGCAAACAATCTGCAAAGACAGTGCATGATTTATTTTTATTGTCATCTTGATGTACTCAATTTAGATTACAGTATGGTGGCATACTAAGGGTGTCCAGCACCCAGGGGCCAAGTATATGGTTGGGTCCCTCCAGGTCCCATGCCCCCACTGTGTGGAGCAGGAGGGGTCCTTACCCTACCCCCAGCTGTCTGAGGAAAGGAGGGCTTTGACCCAGAGTGTTGCAAATGCCCTTAACGCTTAGCTGGCATGTGGCGTCCACCCCTCCCACTGCAGCAGCCTTGCCCCAGCCCTGACCTTGAGAAGGGGAGGAGAGCTGGGTTGGCCCTTCATGACACATGTGGGGTAGGGCATTGAGAGGTGCCCCCAGTGCCCCTCTCCCAAGAAAAGCTGGCCTAGCCCAGCATGCCGCCTCTCCTTACTTACCTCCTGGTCCAGCATGCCAACCCAAATGAGGGGCTGGGCTGACCCTTCACAACATGTCTTGCACAGCAAGTACAGAGGGATGCCCCTCAGCACATCTTGTCTCCCCCACCCCCTGCAAAGGACCAGCCTGGCCCAGAGTCCCTCTTCCTCCACCACTTATCCACCACTGCTCTAGTCCGGCTCCAGTTCAAACAGGGCAGCCTCACCCTTCCTGCCCCCCGCGGTACACTATTGTTCTAGTGTCCTGCAACTAACTGAATACAGACCAGACCCCGCCTCCTCCCACTACAAAAAAGAAGAGAGAAATTAAATATCTTCTGTATGATAAATAATGTGCAGTAGACTCCTTAAATGAATACTAATTAAATATCTTTATTCACTTACAGCTAATGGAACTACCTGAAAACTTTAATATTTCATGAAAGAGAACTGGCGTTTCCAGCCAGCCCTACTATTCACCATTATACAGTGGTAAGTATAGTATTTCTAAAACTGGGGTTTTCAAATGACTTGGCATTGGCCTTACTCTGCTCCCAGTGAACTCAATAATGAGTGCTTTTGAAACTCCAACCCACCTACTTACCATACAGGACTGGAAAAAAGGTAATGCTAGAGCAGAACACTTATGGACTTCTATATATGTATTGTTTCAACCTCTACCATTAAAAGTGTTATCAGGGAAGGAGTATTGCTGGGGCACCTTTGTACTCCTGTAAATGACCCACTGCCATATTGTCCCATAGTCTCATAGGCAGCTGGACATAATTATTCCTGGTGCCAAATGGAAAATGACGGTAGATAATTAGCTAGGCATGAGTTTCCAGTGTGATACCAAAAAAGCAGATTCCTGTGTCACTTGAAGACAACCAGATTTATTTATCACATGAGCTTTCATGGGAGAAAATCCCACTTCGTCAGATGCTTTGAAGATGGGGGAACTTACAGAAGGGGATCAGGTCATACAGTAACAGCAAATCAGGGAAGTTGCTAAGATTCAAACACTGGGAAACAGCACAGAGAAGAGGGTGAACCCAAGTGGGATTTTCTCCCACAAAAGCTCAGGCGATAAATAAATCTGTTAGTCTTTAAGTGACACAGGACTCCTTGCTTTATTTTTTTTCCCCTGAACTAAACTAACAAGACTGCCCCTTTGGAACTTGTTCGTGACTCACTGAATTGATTTAATAGCCGCTCCTCCCGGGCCATCACTTAAGCATGTAAGGGGAGCAGATGGCCTCCTCTACTTAACTAGATGGCCCTTATCAGTCCATTGTTTCTCTTGGGCTTGGTGTAGGTGGGCACTGCCTGACTGCAAGGTCCTTTTTAACACTGAAGGTATGACTCACATCACTTTTGTTCCCTACATTCTCTGTAATCAGGGAACTGGTGGGAAAAATAGCTTAAAAGCTCAGAGTTTGGGGTGATCAGGCAGGATGGTGCCTGACATCCTGCCTGGCCTGATCACCCAGACGCTGACCTCCTCCACTCACAAGTATTTCCCAGAGCGTACCCCACGTTTTGAACTGCCGGCCGAGTAATGAGTCTCTCTCTCTCTCTCTCTCCTGGGATGCTTCTACTGCTGCTAGTGGTGTTGGTAACAGTTTGCCCCTGCAGCTCCTCTCAGTAAAAGTTTTCTCCCTTTCATATTGCTGCCTTGCCACTGCTCGCTCTCTCTCTCTCCTTCTGCCCGAACAAGCCCTAGTTTTTAAGGGCTGGTTCATTTAAGTTTTATCACTGCCTCTCTCTTGTTTTACCTCACTGTATCTTTCCTTCCACTATTCTCAAGTTCCCAGGTCCTAAAACGTTTGCCACTGTGTTATATTGAGTTGTATCTTTCTCTCCATTACTGTATCTCTCTCTTCTCTTATTTCTTTAGAAGTGCCATCATAAGTTGCAACATTGTCTAAACATAATCTGTGAACCATGGAAGTGTTAACATAGTGTGCAACATTGTATCGGTTGGTTTGGTACCTTAGGACTGTGTTAAGTTTGTTTGGTAGTTTAGAAGACTGTCCCCTTTGGTTTGTTGCCCTTGAAGTTGTATTGGTTTATTGACTTTTGTTGGTTTGATTGTCTCCCTTGATCTGCTACCTTTGGAATCGCGCTGAGTTAGATTGTTCCCCGTGGTTGTGACCCTTAGAATTGTACAGTCGTATTGAGTTGCTTTGCCCTCCCCGTTTGTAATCCCCCCAAATAAACTGTTCCTGCCCAAGTCTGTGTCTCTGTCCTAGTCGCCGTTTCCCCCCCCCTTTTTGCCTTGCTTCTGCCCCTTCAGCCACTGCTTTTTCCTGCGGCTTTCTTTCTGCTCCCCTGCTGCTGCTGTTCCCCACGGCACCCCGTTTGCCTCTGTTCTCCTAACTGCTGCTTTCCCCCACGGCACCCCCTTCACCTCCATGCTCTAGCCGCTGTTTTCCCCCATGGCTCCCCCTCTTTGCCTCCTTGCCCTGCCGCTGCTGTTCTCCACGGTACCCCCTTTTCCTCCGGTCCTCTGCCGCTGCTAGCTCCCCCTCCTTCTCCCCTTCCCTGACCACTGCTCCTGCCTCCATTTTTCTTCTTTCGGGTCACTGCCCTGTTGCCCCAAACCCCCATGTGTGTCGCAACCCTGCTCGTGCCTCTGTCCCCCTGCCCTAACTCCCACATACATCTCTGTCCCGCTATCCCTACTCACTCCCCTCTCCTCTCCCTTAAGCCTCTCCCCACCGCTGCCGCCAGCTCCCTGCTCCCGCTCTTCAGTCCCCAGCTGCCCAGCCCCTCCTGCTCCCCCTGTTGCCCCAAGCCCCCACCTACGTCCCCAGCCCACTTATCCTCCTCTTCTTTGAACCCCTCTGACCTTGGTGGTCCTGCTCCCCCCGTTTGCGTCCTCTCCACTCTGCTACTGCCATGCACTAAGTTTGTATTGCATCCCGCTTCTGCTTATGTGTTATTGGAACATTCTCTAGGTCACTGTGAGTAGCTTCATAACTAAGTTGAGTTAATTGAGAGTTCTTGTTGTCCCCTAACCTGTCCCACTCCACAAAGTTAAGCACCTCACAACACCCCCTTAGAAAACCATGACAAACACCACACATACACTCCCCATCACCCACCTGACACACACACTCATTTTTAATAAAGATTAAAGTGTACCCTGCTTGTGCAATAATTGCCCCCCAAGATCCCCAAATTTTCGAACCTGCTGGCAGGGTCAGAACTCATTGTGATACTGTGACCAAAAGGGCAAATGCAATCCTGGGATGCATAAATAGGACAAATCTCAAGTAGGGTGTTTCATCTCTGTATTTGACACACAGGTGACCACTTCTACTGTATCCAGTTTTGATGCCACAATTCAAGAAGGTTGAAATATTAGAGAGATTTCAGAGAAGAGTTGCAAGAATGATTCAAGGATTAAAAACACGACTATCACTGTAAAGTAAGGAGCACAATCTATTTAGCTTAACAAAGAGAAGGTTAAAAGGTGACTTGATTACAATCTAATTTTGGACAGTGACGGTCATTGACCTTGGAACCATTTAGCAAGAATCAGTTGGATTTGCCATCACTGGCAATTTTTCTAATCGATACTGGAATTTTTTTTTCTAAAAGGTAGTTTGGGAATTATTTTGGGGAATGTTCTATGGCCTGTGTCATAGGAGATCAGACTAGATTATTACAGTGGTCTCTTCTGGCCTCAGAATCTATGAAACCAACCTCCAGCCATGCTCACGTTCAGAGGGATGTAAAGGTGCCAAACAACCACCTCTGCCCACCATTGAGCCTGGAGTTCTTTGCAAAATCTATCTCAGCCAGACTTGATGGTTGGGCCAGTATGAGTGCACTTGTCTTGTGAACTACAAAGCTGCTCCTGAAAAAGACACTAAAAGTTGTTAGAAAATTTGCTTTTTGCTGCACAAAAACTAGTCTGCTTTTTCTGCCTTCCTCACACATGCAGAAAAAGATCACTGATGAGTGCTTCAGAAGACAAACACTGAGACCATTGCACAGAACTCAGGAAGAAGAGGGAGCATGTGGAATCACAGAATCTCAGAAACTAGAAGGGACCATGAGAAGTCATCCAGTCCAGTCCCCTGCACTCCTGGCAGGAACAAGTACCTAGAGCCCTGCGTGGATACAAAAATGCAGAGCCTCATCCAATCTGCGTCTGCTCAGTGACGGTATCTATCTGGTATGTGATATGCATGCCATGTTTTATGTATATCCGCAACCGAGCTTAGGCTCACAGTCAGCATTTTAGCCTTTGATTGGCTCACTCCTCACATGGGTCTTGCCCACTTTTTCCTTTTCTTATTTGCAGCTCACATGCTGTGCTGTCAGTCAGATTTCCTTGGCCACCAATGAAATCTCTGATTGACAGCATGGCATGCAAACTGCAAACAAGAGAAGGAAAAAGTGGGCAAGGAAGTCATGGGGAATGAGCCAATCAAAGGCCAGCAAGCTGACTGACTGTAAGCAGTGACTCTCCAAGCCCCAAGTCTGCTGTGACTGAGACTGATTGGCTGACAGACCACAATCAGAGCTGAGCGAGGACGGGCTGGAGCGCTTCCTTATTCCCCTGTGTGCTGCTGACACAGATCACAGCAGCAGCTGCAGTGATGGATTGTGCCATGAACAGATAAAAATAGAATCCACACCCACAGGTCAATTCGCAGCAATCAGTCTGTGGTCATCTGCACCCACATCCGTGCATGTGGATACCCACGGATCTGCAGGGCTGTACAAGTACCCTCTTACACCATCCTTGACAGGTGCTTGTCTAACCTGCTCTCACAAACTTCCAATGATGGAGATTCCACAACCTCCCTAGGCAACTTATTCCACTGGTTAATCACTCTGACAGTTTTTCTCCCTCCTACTCCCCACAACCTCTTACGTCCCCTCTCAGTCTCTTCTGTAAACTAAATGAACCCAGCTCTTTCAATCTTCCCTCATAAGTCAAGTGTTCCAGACCTCTAATCATTCATCTTGCTCTTTTCTAGACTGTCTCCAATTGGTCCACATTTTTCCAGAAATGAGGTGCCAAGAACTGGATGTAGCACTCCAGTTAAGGCCTAATCAGGGCCAAGTAAAGTGGAAGAATTACTTCTTGTGACTTACTTACCATTCTGGAATATATTAACAAGAACACTGTGTTTGCTTTCTTTGCAACAGCATTACACTGTTGACGTATATGTAGCTTGTGGTCCACTATGACACCCAGATCCCTTGCTGCAATACTCCTTACAGCTTGCGACATGTGTGAATATAAGGAGCAAACGGGAAAAGGGGCTTGGGCAAGGGCCTTGTGTGAAAGTAACACATGAGGGTGGGGAGTGAATTCTCCAATCTTTGTACAATACAAACCCTAACCTAGAATGTGGCATAACATTCAGTCCCTGAGCCTTCTTTACTATAAGGATTCACCTTACCATAAAAGTTTCATTTAGCCATTTGATTCTGTGCCTATAACTGTTTAAAGGCAAATATTTCTTCTTACAAAATTGTGTGCGCTCCTGCATTGGTAGTTGCAAATCAGGTACCTGTATGTCAAGAAATCTGAACTTCATAAGTAAATGCCAGTTTTTACATAAAATGTGGGCAATGCAATGGGCATAATCACTTGCACCTGCATTTTAGCAAGCACACAGACTTGGAAGTCATAGCCAAAAACTTGATATTTGATGACAGAAATTATCTAGAACAAAAAAGAAAGGAAGAACATGCAGTCAAATGCTAGTCAGCTGACCTGTATTGGTAAAGGGCATCAAGAACATTATCATTGATATTATAACCACAACTACGAAAGAAAAAGCAAAGAAGTAGAATATACTGATATAGCCTTTCTAAGACCTCATGTGACAAGAGAATATGCTGATCCTGCATATCTGAAGGAACTGTATTTATCAGATTGTGATTTTGGATTGCTTATTAAAAGTGAACCGAAACAGATCAAGGAAAATGGCAGTTCCAAACAATAAAACAAGCAAAATAACAGGCCACTGGATATGTGATGGTAGTACATTTGCTTTGTACAGAATAAATTATTTAGGCACCAAGAGGTGTTGCGTGGATAATAAACTTTTCATGAATTATGATTTTCAATTAGCACCAGTTGGGCAGAACTGAACTCAGGGTACATCACTCATTCACCCTTTAAAAGAGCAAATTCCAATTCCTTTCAGAAAAATCTCTCTGCTAGTCTACACTTTGAACTTCTGTTGGAAGACCAGTGTTATATCTTTGTTTCTCGGCATGTTGGGAACTATGCGGTGAACAGTAGATTGATTGATGTGTACTGGTTAGCATATGTATGTATTGCTGCTACTGGTTTGTGAAGAAGGCCTATTTTGCTTTTTGAGACTGACAATGATATCTTTAGTCTCTGTTCTTCTTCATAAATAAGCTTGAAGGCAAACAGAAAGCAGAAACCTGTACTGGCTTGGCAGCAGCTACTGGGCTACATGCTAGTGGTGCCATGTAAAAGGGAAAAGAGATGCCTAACAGGGGGGGAAAAGCAGTATCATGGAAAAACAGTATAGGGACCCATTAGAAAATCTGGCCTCACCTCACAAATCTCTTGGCTAGAATGGCAGGAGAACTCCATTCCTACACAAACCACATAACCTCTTTCCATTTGACTTTGGAGAATGACATTTATTTGTAAGCCTGGCTTGACATGAGAAATTGGACACACGGGAGGCCTCATTTTTTGAGAGACCGGATTATGGAGGTAATTGGATCAGGAGGAATGGAAAGAGAATATCTGTACTAGCTAAGGTAAGGGGGAACCATCAGGGAACCATTTACAAGCAACAGAAATAAAATAAGCCAGGAACGTAAAATGGGGTAAAAAGTAATTTGTGCATAGACATGTTAATCCCAAAATGTGTGATACAATGCATAGTAAATGAAATTTAACATGTAAATGTATACAAAGGAAGAGATTTTCTGTGGAATTCTGGATGCATGGTACGCTCTATACAGACCTCCTATGTTTGAATCTGATCAACTCAGTATAGCTTTGCTGTACACCAAATAAACCAACCTCAGTCACGTGACTGGAGCTGAACAGCGTTCTTAGGAAGCTAAGTGGATTAGTAAACCCCAGCATTGTTTATTCTTTTTTCAGAAAACTGTAAGAATTTCTGAGTAATTAGGCCAGTTTTGACTTGCAATATAGCCCCACGCAGGAGAGTAAGGGGAAAGAAAGAACTTCCTTACCCATTGTGTGAAATAAGCTTTGTGCCCAGGTGCACAGGAGTAAGTAGGAATTGCATGCCAGCTGCTCCCCTCCAAGAGCAGTGGGCACAGAACACAAGGGCCCTCAAATCCAGCTCCCAGCCCTCAATATGTCAGTCAGCAACACTACTGAGCCAACACTAGTCTGAGATAATTCATTGATGCTCTCAGCCAACAGTAAAATTATTACTCATCTCCATGTCCCTGCAGCCCCTGAGATAAGAAAACGAACTGAGTCAATATATAAATGTATTCTGGGGCTACCTTTGTGTGTCTGAGTTTGCATAGCTCCCTCTTTCGGGACTGTAGCCCTAAAGGCCCGATTTTGCCATCCTTACTTGCTACAATTGCCACCTCACTCAGCAAGTAATTCAATGCAAATAATGAGGTAATATTGAGGTAATACTCAATGTGAGCAAAGTTAGCATGATCAGGCCCTAAAATAATTACACCAAACTGATTACAGCCTAAGTTAGAATAGTTGCCCTTGGGGAAAAAATGATCTCATAGGGAACAAACAGGAACATTAAACCTGAAATTACATTACAAGAAAAATATTCATGTGGAGAAGCGAACACCAGCTAGCTCATCACAGCTATCAAGGATAGTATAGTGATGGTGAGAAGAGGGTTATGCAAGTGAAAAGTGAATTAGATGCAGGGCCGGATTAAGACATACTGAAGCCATAGCTATGTCAAGATCCAGAGGCCTCAAACCATAAGAAATAAAGAGAAAAAAGTTTATTACATAACAGAAAAGGTAATGAAAAAATAAATGATAAAGCATTATATATGCATATAATTGCAGAGCAATTTCAAGTATGATGAATCTTCTTAGTTATCTCTGACGTATTTAGAGGCCCCTCAGAATGTGAGGCCCTAAGCCATGACTTGTGTCTAAATCCACCACTGATTAGAGATTAGTACTTAGAGAACTATTAGATGTTCTGTACAAATATAAGCCAGATACTCCAAACAGAAGACAAGCGTCATTTATGTTGGAGCAGAGATCACATGCAACGCTAAAGATGAACAAGCCAAGATTGGTCAGGGCTCATTCAAAATCAGTGAGGGTTCACTAAGTAGCACTTCATAGAATGCACTCCCTGCTCCCACACCCAAATTTTAAAAAAGCACATAAAAAAAAGTAAATTTGATAAATTCCTGTACGACTTTCCATCCCAGTGTTAATGAAAACGAGAGATAGACTGAGAATTAACAGCAAGTAGCCTGCTATGTTTGAAATTTCTTTTAATGGAATCAGTCTTTAGTATTAAGTTATATAATGATTTCCACACATTGTAGTAGCTATTGTTTTCTTGAAGCTGAGAGAAGAGATGAATCCATTATATCCAGGATCCATTAACATGATGAGTTGGTGGAAGAAAATAGTTGGGAAAGATGATAATTAAGTCACATTTCCTGTGAATTTCTGTGTTCAATTTCCTTCTCCATTTCCTTATGTTTCCTTTTTGCTCTGAATGCTCAGTTTCTGTTAAATAACCTGGAATGTCCTGTGATACTTTGCTGAAATGCCATACTAGATACTCATGTACCATGACAAAGTGAATGGTTTAAATATAGGCAAATAGACCAAGAAGCAACATTGAGAAGACACTTCTGAATGATGCACAACACCTTCTCTTGCCCTATTACAGCCTTCATTTGCTCACTACTAGACTCCTCTCTAAAATCTCCTTCAAAGAGATATGATGGGGCTTTTCCCACTGAATCCAAGCTACTAAGTTTCTGCTCCAGCATTAAAATCCAGAGGTGGATCAGGGACCACAAGGCCCCTGGGCCTCCTGCAACAATGTGTCCTGAGGCCACCCCCTACCTGGGTCCCCAGCCCCCCCATCTTAGAGCCCCGAGGCAGGCAGGCCAGCGGGAGGGGGCTGGGACCAGATGCCAGCTGCGGCCTGGCTGGTCACCCCGTGGGTGCCAGGGCCGATTGGCATGCACAATGCAGCTTTGGGCTGTACCAGAGTCTGTATTGCACACTCCAGCTGGCCTTGTCACTCCCAGAGACCAGCCCCCCAGCCTGCCCCCCAGGGCAGAACAGCTGGCCTAAGAGTGGGGTGGGAGGGCATAGCCTGGCCTCTGGACTGGACCAGCCTGCCCTGCTCCTCCCCATGTGCCAGCAGGGTGGTGGGCCCCTTGGCATCGGCCCTGTGGGCCCATGAAGTAATCTGCCCCTCTTAAACTCCTTGGAGATGCAGCAGCCTGGCTGCGTGTAATGCATTCTAATTGACTATTCCCAGGAACACAGGAGACCTTCACCATGTTAATAATATAAACAGTTTGAATAAGTTCTTGAAATATCTAATTTAAAAAAAGGTTTTCTGCATTGCAGAAGGTAAACAGACATTCTGATAGCTTTCAACAGGCTGCACTGGAGATATAGCCACACATCTTGAAACGCAATCACAATTATTAACTATTTTGTCCCCAATGTACATTCATTTTGGTACCCAAAGTTCTCATGATTAAGCCAGAAAAATATCTCAAAGAGATGATATGATCTACTCCATACATCGGTTATGAAAAAGAACTTGATTGTTGCACATGTTAAAGAATTGATCAATTTCCTCATTTCTCATTAGGCCTCTTCAAAGTGGTATCATCTGTTCCGTTTCCTCACAGCAACAAAGTTTTACATTAGGTTTCACACATAAACATAGTACAATGAATAGTCTAGGAAAGAACAATACTGAAATCTTTCCCAAAGAGTGTGCGATGAGCACTAACCACCCTGTCTCTTTTTATGGCTGACACCCAATGACTGAGAAGTATTTTATAGCTATGCAGAACCTTGCATCAGAGACTCTCAAAGCATGTTAGAAACAATAATCCTCATTCATGCGAATAATTATAACCATTTCACAGACTGCTAAACTGAGGCAGAGGTCAAGCAGGGGTCAAAGTTAGCCAGAATGCCCAGGAGCACCTATTTTTAAGGGGCAGCGTACCAGGGCCCCTAAAAATAGGGGAACACGCCAGAACACTGCATTCCAGGCATCCCCTAAAAATAGAAAGAACGTATCAGAATGCAGCGTTCTGGCGTGTTCCCCTAGGGCCGGCTCAGGGAAGAGGCTGCGGGCTGGAGCAAGCCTGGCCACCCATCCCTTCTTTCCCCCGGAGCCCGCGGCAGCCCCACCCCTTCCTGCTGGGCCCGGCAGTGCGCGCAGCCTGGACCTGGTCTTGGGCCTGGGCACCCTCTTGCCAACCAGCCAGCACCACCTGCAGCCTCCCTCCCTCCAGCCTGGCTCCTCAGCCACCTTGGCACTGTGGGTAAGGAGGGCCTGGGCGTGGGGAGAAGGGATCAGGATGGGGGCTGAGGAGGACATGGGGGTAGCAGATGGGGGGCAGTAGCTGAAGTGGGGTTAGATGTGTGCAGGGCAGTAGTTGGGGTGGTGGAATGGGTACCTGGGGGGCAGTAGCTAGAGTGGGTAAAGGGGGGCCTGGACCTACATAAGGGGGGGGCCGGAAATTTAGGAGGGTTCCGGGGCCTGCCAAATTATATTTTAACCCCCCGAGGTCAAGGTCACTCAGCAAGTTAGAGGTGGAACCAAGAACAAAAACTTATGGGCTTGATCCCACACTGTACTGAATAGTTTGCCCAATCCATCAGAAGACTTAGGCACAAGCTTAACTAAAAGCGTGTTACTCCAAAGGGACTAGTCACATTCTTTAATTTAAAGCATATTCTTTCATTTTTCAGATGGATTCAGCTACCATGCACAACACTTCTGGGGATTAAGCTGAGTCCCAATTCCTTGTTCTTTACTGATAAGAGAACTCATTACTTTGCATATAGTATAAATGTTTCATCAACAGTCCCAAAACGGTGGTCTAAGGTGCCCTGGCTGGTGGTGTATGAGGAGTTAGTGAATCACATGGTGCTGGCCCCTGCCCCTTTTTTCCATCTGCTTCTGTAAAGGGCTACTGATATGCAAGAGAGAGAGAACAGGAGACATCTTAAAGTACTGGACCACCAGCATGACTACAATTACTAGCCACTAGCAGGACAGGAATGTACAGAGCAACCAGGGAAAAAGGAACTCAGTAGCAGGAATGTGTACAGAGAGGAAGACGATGAGGACAGTGAGGCAAAGAGGAGTGGAAGAGCATGAGGAACAGAGCAGATGGGAGTAGGAAATTTAAGAACGAAAGTAGACAGAGTGACTAACTTTATTCAAAAGGTGATAAAAGTGATTGGATTGTTCAGGATCTTTATAATTTATCAATTCTTTCCCACGTGAGCATATGTGGTAGTTGCTACCTGGAAGCTGCATGATCCTGAATGGGAGAGGAGATGGTCAGCAGCATTGCAAGGGGTGGGGGTGGTCTATGCAGCAATCTCTCTATGATTATTTTACCCACATTATGAAATGTTTGAGAATTCCCAATGCTATGCTGCTATGGTCAGCATGAGCCATGATGTTTTAAAAATCATATCAATAAAAACTTCCATAAAACTCAGGGTCAGATTTTATTCTGATAGATGGATGTGCCAACAATCCTTGCAGAGAACTAACCTGTCCTTTACTGCAGTGAGGTCCCGTTACATCAGCTCTTCAAGGTGTCCTTTATTATTTGCTTTCAAAGCTAAGTCCACGTTAACCTGACCTTTTGCTTTAGTTCTCCACTCTGTATAACAAACCCTGCTGTTAGCAACATCATCTGCATCTACTGCCCTAACAGTCAATGGCACAAAATAAGCATTCAATCTCTTTTTGGCTTCTGCAGACCTTGTTGCCTATGTAACATTCCCCTGTCGAGTAAAGGAGGTGCTCTATTAAGATGTGCTCTGCCTACTTATTGATTGCTTTCTTAGAACATTAACCTACAAAAGAAAAAAAAAAAAAACCTGTTCAAATGAAAATCCCACAGCCCAAGTTCCTGGAGGAAAACCATAGTCAGTTCTTTAGAAAAATAACTTCTAATTTAGTTACCAATTGCAGCATGATGTGACAGGCAAATTTAGTCATTTTGATCATCTCCTTCATTTTTCGTTTCTCTAATGCGATGAAAAGGGATCCGTTTCCTCCAGAAAGCTGTGGCAACAAGTATTGTGTTTTGTGCAGATACTTTGTTCACAGTTTAAACATTTAAATGGGATTCCCAGTGAATGCATACTAAACACTCACCTCAGTTAAACTTTGTTTTCTCAAGAGCAACATCACTTTAGCTGTCATACTTTTATGGGTAACACAAAAAAAAAAACTAACACAACACAGTGTAGCACTTCTATTTGGAACTATAGCTCTAAAGCAGAAATAGGAAGTGAGTTTTCCTGCTGAGTGACAACCTTCTGTTGACATGTCATTAAAAAAGCAGCACATAACCCTATAGCATTTCGTCTGCAGCCTACATCTGCAAGCAGCAGTGGTGTTAAAAGTTTATCTTGGATGAGTCCTGAGGCTCTTGTGCTTTTCCACAAGCACTGACTTCCAGAAGAGAATATATAAAGTCTTCCTTACCTACATAGGATAGGGAAGTCAGTCACTGGAATGAGGCTCACTCAAAGCTAGAGCAGTGGGGAGGGGGAGAGGGGGATGATTTTTTGGCTTACTGGCAGCTAGAAAAAGTAAAAAGAAATTGTTTCAGGTCTATCTAAAACAAAATATTTGAAATTTTCAGCAAATGAGAAGAGTCAAAAAATTGTTGAGTCAAAATGTTTTCTCAATCCAAAAAAAGAGAGTCATTTTAATCTCATGTGTTTTTCAAACTTTTTTTTTTAAATAAAATTGAGTTAAACATCAGAACAAAAATCACTTTATCCTCCTCCCCCCCCCCCCCCCCAAAGCTGAAATAACTGTTTGGGGTTTGGTGTGTTTTATTTCTTTGTTGTTTTTGGCTTGTTTTATGCAGCACCATCAATTTGGCAAAACTGACAGGAAGTCCCTGCCCCCCCATAAAGAGTTTCCTTAACTCCACTCTTTTCACCAAAAACATTTCTGCAGAAAAAACTTCACCCAGCTCTATTCTAAGCAAATTGATAAACCTTTTTGGAAGCTCATATTCCACATACATGTCTCACTGAAAGTCTTAGCAATCAATGCATGGACATCAGACCTGATCATGTTCTAAAATTCCTGAATTCCTGTCCCGCGATCCTCTCCCTAGAAACACCCATCCCACTCAACTGCAGCCAGTTACAAGATAAAGCTGCTTTCTTTTTTAAAAGCACCTCTGTCTGCACAAATCTGCTGTCCCCTCACTGTATCTGTACTAAAGCTCTTCCACTGTCATTAGGCTTCCTATCCATACTAACTGAGGTTAGCACTTTTTTGGGAAGTTTCAAGGGGTAGCCATAATAGTCTAGTTCAGCACAAACAAACAAGTAGTCTGGTGGCACTTTTAAATGCTAACACATTTATTTATTGAATGAGCTTCCATGGGAGAAAAATCCCACTTCATGAGATGCTTGAAGCTTCAAAGCATCTGACAAAGTGGGAGTTTCTTCCCATGAAAGCTCATGCAATAAATAAATGTGTTAGCATTTAAAAGTGCCACCAGACTACTTGTTTCTTTTTCTTTTTGGGAAGCTGTTTGTACCTTTGGCAAAGTAGGAGTCAGTTACCAGCTGGATTATATTATCTCCTCTGAGATCAGAGTATTAGATGTTTCTGTGAGAAACCCTTGAAATTTTTGCCTCCACTAAGGCAACAATTACCACTAGCAACACAGAGATGCACCAAGGTTTATTTGATGTGAATAATAAAAATCACACCTATGCAAAAGTGAAGCAGACCACCACCTAACAGGATAGATACTGAGTTACAGCCTAACTAGCCAGGCCACATATTCCAGCTGCTCAAGTAGAGTCTGCTGTCTCCTTTCCAATAACAGCCTAATTCAATAATTTGCAGAATCTTTTCCCCATGTTCAGCCTGTCTCTAACAGAGTAGATCTCCAATAAACATGCTTATACATCTAACAGTGACACATACATTGGGATGTAATGAGTGTACCAATATGTGTTCATACTAAAGATTTCTTTAGACCCTATCTACTGCCACTATTACCGTGTGCAGCATCTGACCAACATCCTTTTGGAGGAAGCAGTTTCAAATGTTATTTATGTCTCACCTCAGGTGGTCTTTTTGTTTTCTCAGAATAAATTCCAGACTCCCTGACTTTTTATACACAAAATTGACCAACTAGCTCAGTTATAAAACAAACCAGCAGGTTCACTTGTATTATTATATAAATTATGACATCAGAAATACTGAATGAGGAAACATTGTAGAAAATTTTACTCACAATAGAGAAAAGCATGAATATCTGCTAATTCCACCATGGCAACAGTTTTCTTCATTGGGAGTTGTCAACTGGGAGCTACAATAGACAGACATCTTCATTCCCACCAGGCACAAGAGAAGTCCAGATAGCTCAGGGCTCTGCAGCCCTTGGCTCTGGAGCCGAATGCAGCTCTTCAGCTGCCCCCTTGCAGCTTTGGGCTCCAGGAGGACCTTGCAGGAGACCCAGACTAGACTTTGGGCTCCCCACCACCACCAGGGGACCCTGTGGCAGGTGCCCTGGCCCAGCTCTCCCCATCCATTGCAGTCTCAAAACACTTGGTTATTGAAGGAATTTTTAAAAATGGCTCTTATCTTTTAGGTAGCTGACCCTTGAGACAACTGAATTAGATGTGGACTAAAAGAACAATCTTCCCTATATATTGTTGATCTAGATTTTTAAAAGATGAAAATGATAAAAAGCCCACACATTTTTGTAAGTGTCTGTTGACTTGTCTGTGATCTTATACTTATAGTCCCAAAGTTTTGGACAGTTAAGCCCTAAAGAAGAATTATAGAAATTACAGCAGGGTGTAGGACTGACCATGCACAAAGGACCTGCTCCTGCCCTTACAGTTCAGAATGGGTGTTTTGGGGAGAAATTACAATTTAATCTCTTAAATGGTATTAATTGTGCTTTAAAAGGGCCCCTTAATTTTTTGTCAGCCTTATCTTCCCTCCCCCCCACCCCCATAGTGCTTTCATGAAGAAATCACTTAATTCAGAGGTATGAAAATTGACCAACTTCTAGATTTTAAATCAAAACTTAAGATATAGACTACTTTAAATACATTGAAGGTGTAAACCAATGAACTATATAAACAGAAAACAGCACCAAAAGGAGGATGTCAGCCCATGTGAACTTTCAGAATACTTGGCTGAATGAATTGGTCCAATTTTCCTTTAAAAGCTTTGATTCTGGTCTCCTAGACAGAAGTCAGGTAAAAATTTGATCTCAAGAGAAGTGCAATACCTAGTCTCAATAGAGTGAGATAAGAAAGTAATTTTCAAGCTCTTAAAAGACTTTAAACAAAATCATGACTCTCTCTCACATCACAGAAGTGCTTGCTCTGTGTAACAAGTAAATCAGTGGCTAAAGAACAAAAAAGCAAGACAATTTTTTCAGACCATAAAAGGATCACATAACACCTTCTACCTTGTAACCAGAAACATAATTAAAGCATACAGACACCATTATGCAAAAAATTAGCACAGATTTCATATATTATACTCATCTGCTCTAATCTAGGAATCCAACTGACCTCTTTACTGTACTTTCTTCCTCTTTTTAAGATAATTAGTTTAAAAGTTTAGGGAGATTGTAGAAGACGACGACGACGACTTTCCAGTCATACTTGTCATCATTAAAAGTTTACAATTCAGTCCCTGAACTCACAGATTACTACTTTATGTGATGGATGGGACAGATTTTATACACAAAAATATGAGATAATCTTTGGAGAAGCTGATCATCCACATCCTCTGTTTATGTTCTCTACAATTTTGGAAGGTGGGGGTAGGAGAGGAAATCAAGTCTCTAATAGATATGAACTGTATTTAGCAAAGTGTATTAATCCTTTCATAAAGGATAGTTAACATCAAAACAGAAAAAGTTACTTCTAATTAACAAGTTCTCTTCTGACAGACACAGCATATTCAGCGAAATGTTTCATGTCCTGACCCTATGTTAAGACTCTTCATCATTAAGATGAATAGCTTGCAGCCCACATCAATAAACAGAGCATTCCCATAGTAACAGGGAGATTTTATTTTTTTATTTAAATTAAACTCACTTTCTTTCAGAATTCTGGCTTTTCCTGAACAGAGGTGTCAAGTCTAAAGTAAAGCAATTAATATTCCTGCAATACATACAAAACAAAGCCTCACCTTCAAGTCCTTTTAAACTTCTAAACCTCTCCAAGGCAAACAGCCACAAGTCAGAAGTTTCAAGTTAACGATGGGAGGGTAAATGAGTGGGTGGACAGAAGCACTTGCTTATTACTTCAAACACTTTCTCATACCTCTTGGAGAACACTTGTTCAATTACTTACCCAGCAGCTCCTGGGCAGTCCAGCAATTTCACAATGAAGAGGAGAGTTTTACCTGATGTTTACATAAGTGTGACTACATCCCTAAGAGAAGTAATCATTCTTCATTGAGGCAGTCTTAAATCCTAATAAGAGATTAGTGGAGAACTGTACTTTCCTCAGAAGACTTCATTAGCGTGAGCTTTCACTATAGTCCAGCTCTTCTGAGAAGTCACTTGAAGACTGTGTTAGGAGTAAAGTATACAAAAGATGCTGCTACTGAATTTTGAATACTTGCTTTTCCCAGCGGAGAAAAATACATTTGTCAGATATTAAAAAAACAACCCACTAACTTTGTGCAGGAACCCCTTGTTTAAAACCCAGGCAAAATCCTTTTATAGTCTATGCCAAATGATTAGGCAAGTGATAGAATTAGCTTTTCATTTCTGAACTTCAAATATTTGATTGTTTTACAACTACATCAAAAATACTTTTACAAAACCCTCACATATTCCTAACACTGCATCTTGCCTTCAGGAAAACTCAATCCCAGAGTTTACTAAATAAGATTGTTGCAGCTGACACACAGCAGGTACAGTTAATGCACAATTGATTTCACACAAATAAGCCATATTTAACATAATTTATATGAGCAAATGCGACCCAGGGACTCTATCATGCCAAAAGCAGATAGAACAAGGTATACACGGGGTTTCAGAGGGTTTCCGGGTCGCAAAAATCATAAAAACTGGGAGGGCCCATGAGAAGTCATCAAGTCCAGTCCCCTGCATTTGTGGCAGGACCAAGTACCCTTTTAAACTATCCCTGACAGGTGCTTGTCTAACCTGCTCTTAAAAATTTCCAGTAATGGAGATTCCACAACCTACCTAGGCCAGTGGTCATCCAACCATGAGTCGTGACCCAGTACTGGGTTGCAGACCCATTGGTACTGGGTCACAGCACTGCTGATGCAGCGGGGTGTGGGGGGAGTTAAAAGGACACCAGCAGCCCCTCTGCCACCTACAGCCCAAGGCAGCCTGCGTCCTGTCAATTTCCCATGGCTGCTTCCACCCAAGGGTAGCAGCTGGGCCACTAACAAGGACGCTGGCCACGCTGCAAAAACTTTACTACTCAGAGTGGCCAGCATCCTTGGCTATGTCTACACTAGCAAATTAGTCTGGATTAAGGAGGCTTAATCCAGATTAATTTGCTCCCTGTCTACACTAGGCTTTGCCTAGTTCACACTAAATTTTTTTTTAGTGCAGACTAAGCAAAGCTTACTGCAAACTAACCACTTAGTCCAAACTGAGTTCGAACTAGCACAATGTAGATGTGCTAGTTCAAACTAAATAAGTTTGAACTAAGCAGTTAGTTCAAACTAACCATGGTTTTTTAGTTCGAACCAACTCCAAATGACTTTGTTTGGACTAAGGAAGTCCAAGCTAAAAAGTTTGATGTAGACATACCCCTTGTCAGTTTCCCGCAGCTGCTACCCCATGGGTGGAAGCTGCTGCAGGAAACTTCAAAGGATGCTGGCTGCCCTTGGGTGGGTAGCAGCAGGACAGCTGGCATCCTTTTAAACTTCCTGTGGTTGCTTGTATCCTGGCCAGGAGTAGCAGCCATGGGAAGTTTAAAAGGACACCAGCTATCCCACTGCTACCTGCACCCCAGGGGCAGCCCGTGTCCTTCAGCAGCTTCCACCCAGGGAACAGCAGCTGTGGAAAACTAACAAGGATGCCAGCCTCTCTGCTAAAACCTGACTACCCAGAGCAGCTGCTGTCCTCTTAAATTTCCCATAGCCTGCTTCCATGTTGTAGCAGCCACAGGAAATTTATAAAGACCCCAGCTGCCCTGGGGGACAGCCAGCATTCTTGTCAATTTACTGCAGCTGCTTCCACCCAGGGAGTAGCAGCCATGTGAAATTTATGATCATGTTGGGTCACAGTCATAAACAATTTGTTTCAACTGGGTCTTGAGGAAAAAAAAGCTTGACAACCACTAGCTCAGGCAAATAATACCAGTGGTTAATCACCTTGACAGTTAGGAATTGTTTCCTGATGTCCAATCTAAACCTCCCTTTTGCTGTAATTTAAGCCCATTGATCCTTGTCCAATCATCAGCAGTTAAGAACAGTTTTTCTCCCTCCTCCTTGCAACAACTTCTTAGATAGTTGAAAATCTATTATGTCCCCTCTCAGTACCCTCTTTTCTAGACTAAACAAACCCAGCTCTTTCAATCTTTCCTCATAAGTCAAGTGTTCCAGATCTCTCTTTATTTGTGTTGCTCTTCTCTGGACTTTCTCCAATTTGTCCATGTCTCTCCTGAAATGAGGTGCCCAGAACTGGACACAATACTTCAACTGAGGACTAATCAGAGTGAAGTAGAGCAGAAGAATTACTTCTCATGACTTACTTACAATACTCCTGTTAATACATCCCAGAATGATGTTTGCTTTTTTTTTTTTTTTTTTTTTTGCAACAGCATTGCTCTGTTGACTCATATTTAGCTTGTGGTCCACTATGACATCCAGATCCTTTCTCACAGTACTTCTTCCTAGGCAGTCATTGCCCATTTGTATGTGTGTAATGGACTGTTCTTTCCTAAGTGGTATACATTCCATTTGTCTTTATTGAATTTATGATACTTGACCAAAAGTTGGCACTTGAGATCTCTACCAAGAGCCAGTATCCCACAGTCCATCAAAATCACAGCAAAATGTATGTACACATAATATTTAAGGAGTTTTTAATGTATACTAAAAGTCACATTCTTAGATCCTTGAAATTGAGCTGTGACATGCCTGAAAAGAACATTTCTAACGTAAGAGATAGCACACATCTCTCTCTCTGTTTGGTCATTTGTGCATTGTTTGCTCCCAATGGAGGCTTATGTGCATTCTGAACCAGGGCAGAATGAATAACAGCAAAATCTATAAGACAGAAAACATGCAAGATTAAACAAATAGCAGGAAGATTTTTTGCTTCTAAATAAAAACCAGTGATTGTTCAGGCACATCCTGGGGTGAAATGAAGCCATGGAATCTTTCACTTAGGAGCCAAGCTGACGGCATGCAGATATCATAAAAAGAGGGTCACAGCCAATCTGGTTGTAAAGCATTGTAAGTATTTGGGGTGACCAATATGCTACAAAATACCTTGTTAATTTAAGTTTAAGCTCTAGAATACGTTATGATACTATTTTTATGTAACCATGTGTTTCCAGTTCTTCTGCTTACAATTACTTAAGCCTCTATGCTTTGTTAAATAAACATATTCTTATTTCATTATAAACATATCTTGGTGTTGTGTGTTAAGCAAAGTGGTGACCTCAGGTGGAACTGGTAAACTGGAATATACTGTGTTTCTTTGGGAGCAGCAGATTGGTGAATACTGCAAGTGTCTGTGGTTCAGAGGGTAGACACAGCAAGGAATAGTAAGTTCTTTGGAGCAGAGAATGTCATTTGTACAGACCTAAAAAACTGAAATTTGGTGCAGCAAAATATGATTTTATTCATCTGAATTTATTTTAAAAAATGCCTATCTATAGATTTGCAATCAAGTGCAATATCTACAGTGACTCACAAAAAGGACTCATGTCCTCCATTCCCATGTACTGGAGTAATTTGGATATGGGATAACATGGCTGGCTAGGTGACTAATAGTTCAAGGACAAATAATACGCCAGAAACAGAATCCATGTGGTCCTTAATAATCGCTATATTGAACTGCTTTCAAATATTACAGGCTACATTTTAAAAATATGCTTCAATTTGGTCTCTAATTTTACAGGTGTAATTTTGTGCCTGCATTTAACTGAAAGAAAATGAGAGAGGCTTTAACAGTCTTACCTAATTTGTGGAAGTGAACATGCTGATGACTAATTCTTAAGAATTTATGCCCAAAATTAATGACACAGACAAAAATAGTTTTCAAAATCAGAAATAAAGTTTAGTGGACAGTAGGAGTAAACTTAATTTAAAAAAAAATTAGTTTCTGTAAACCTCCAAACCAAGACATATTTTAAAAGCCAAGCAGCAAGTGTTATAAGATCCAAAAGGGATAGCCATGTTAGTTCAGTTCAGCAAAACAAGCAAGGAGTCCTGAGTCACTTAAAGACTAACAAATTTATTTATCTCATGAGCTTTTGTGGGAGAAAAGACAAAGTGGGATTTTCTCCCATGAAAGCTCATCTGATAAATAAATTTGTTAGTCTTTAAGTGACACAGGATTCCTTGCTTGTTTTTGAAGATGGGGGAATTTACAGAATGGGAGGAAAATAAATGCAGGGTAGCGTAAGTCCTGGGATCAGGTCATATTGTAACAGAAAATTAAAGCAGTTGTTAAGATTCAAATACTGGGAAACAGCACACAGAGCAAGGTGAGGTCAGATCACCTGTTATAATGTGAAAAGTGTTCTAAGATACTCATCACATGTTTTATTGCATTTCTTCCAGCAAACAGTGCTTTCACTCTGTGTCAAATATTAGTTGGTGAAAGAAGAGGTGAAAGAACAGGTTATAAATTCAAATCATTTAATATTGGTGACATGATGGAATGTGTTAGGTAAGATAAGGAGCTGCATACTAAAAATGAAAATGTGGATGATCGAAATCAGAGGAAGTAAATCTTAGTTTGCGTGCTGGGCAACATAAGTTGTGGCTGTGGTATGTTAATTCTTTGTACTGCAGCACTTCACTGTGTGACTGAGTTTGAGACAGGCCTGTGATGTGACACAGCACTTAACAGTCCTATAATATGCTGTGACTCAGCACTTAACACAACATCAGTATGTGTTTCACTCCTCAACTCCTGAGCTATTCTCCCCAACAAAATAGAACAAGGTTACAAGATAGCCCTGGGCCCAGAATCTTTTAGCGTTTAGGGAAGAAAAGACCTCAACAGCCAATCCTGGATGAAAATGAACTATTATAAGGTTGGTTAAAATCTGATCACATTGTCCACTACCTCTGAACAAGGCTATTTCACAACTAGCTAAACCGTAGGTAACATAAAAGCATCCCTAGCATATTGCCAGCAGTACCCTGTCTTTTCTCTGTATTACGGTGGAAACCCTCATCTGAGTTCCAAATCACTAGTTTCAGAGTTGTATGCTCCATTAAAATCCTAATTCTTTCACCTATTCTTCCCCCCTTTCTTCTACTTTCCTGCTGCGCTGCATGCTGCTATGAGTGGTTACTGGCCATGGGAGTTCTTTCCACAACTGCACACTTTTTAGGTTCTAGAAATAGTTATGGACCTAATCCCATAATTCTTGTTCGACTGAAACTCCCACTGACGTCAGTAGGAATTTTAGCTGAGTAAAGGACAGTAAGGTTCAGCCCTGTAGTTCCTAATTACTTCTACAATATGTGCATAGCACAGCACACACAGCTAAAGAACCAAAGCTGGATTGTTGCAAAGGAAGGAGATTATAATTATAGACTCATTTTAATGTTAAGCTTTCCAGGGTCACTCAGCAATATAAAAACACTTATTAATTAGAATGCAATATCTCACGGCTGCTAAAGAGTATAATTTTGTCTGAGCAGATACAATTTAGCGAAGAAATCCTGAACATCCAAAGTGTTATTTCCCTACCACAGGACATGAATAATACTGATGTCAAAGAGAGTTTAGATGGGATTTAAATGATGCATTGGCTCCATGTGAAAAGGTGAATTTCCTGATGATGTGGTATGGAGGTTTAATTGGCTCTTGTTTGGTATCAGCTACATAACTGAGTCATGGCTTACCCTCTTCTAAGCAAGAGTCATGGCAAGCTAATTCAGTACCACATCATCAGGTATTCTCTGTAATGTATACAAATATATTCACATACACTTCTATTTCAAATTATATCTAACAAGCATACAAGTGATTTCCTTTTCTGAACTTCTATTTCATCACAGCACACTACAGGCCTGCCTCAAACTCAGTCACACAGTGAGGTGCTTGCAATACAAAGAACTAAGATACCACAACCACAGCTTATGTTCCCCAGCACGCAAACAAAGATTTACTTCCTCTGATTTCAATCATCCACATTTTCATTTTTAGCATGCAGCTCCTTATCTTACCTCACACATTCCATCATATCACCAATGTTAAATTATTTGAATTCATAAATAATGTAAAATGCACTACCACTCCAGCAGAGCCATATTCCCCTCATAATTAAAGTTACAAAATGTTCACCTACTCTATTAATTTAAGGCTAAAAAAAAAAAAAAGTCATAGAAAACTCTAGCCTTTTGGTTTTGACTCATGAAACTGGCTTGTGTATTTTTCATGTTCACGCGCACTTTTTTTTTAAATGGCTCTAACAGCTTTCCCTTGCAGTAACAGTTGTGTAACATGCAGGTCAATCACTTACAAATTTGCTTCAATAATGTCAAATGGTTTTGGAAAACTTGCAGGATTCCACTCTGTCTCAAATATCTAAGTCACATACGCTTCTAAATAACTGTGAATGAGATACAGGAGCTTAAACCAATTTTATCCTACACTTTTTATTAATCATCCAAACTGTTGCTGTCTTCATTAAGGTCTGCATCCTGGTGCCCAGGATTAATTACAAAGGGCTAGATTGTGTCTTGGCCCACACACACCAGGCTATATGGTGGTATAAGATAACATCCTTTATGTCACGGCACAGACTCAGATCTGCATGTATGGGCATATCCCAGTGCTATGCACTCACTACCTCCCTCCCCTGGAGCAGATAGCAAGAAGTGCGTAAGGGTTGATTTGTACCTTGGCTATGCATCCCCAATATACTGGTCAGCAGTGATGGGATGCAGAGTTGGCACAGGCAAGCAGCAAATACTGTCCCACTAGATCAAGGAGGAACAGAGAGAGAGAACTGCGTATTGCAGAGATGATTTCTTCCCCAGGATCTCCCTAAGGCAAAACAGCAACGTATCATGCCCTTTGTGGGCTGTCTTGGCAGCATTCTTGGTGACGAATTACAAGTGTCACTGAGATCATCAAGGAAAGATCTGTAATATAGATTTTATACACATACATCCAGGAAAGTTCCTTTGCATATGCTCAGCACTTGCCATATTTGATGAGCTAGGTGGAACAACCCTGACTGATGATGAACTCAAATGTCTTCACTAGCATCAATCTGCCACATATTCCATATTCAGAACCTGCTCTTGATGTATGTATGCATGCATGTATTTTTAGATTCTTTTCTGCTTGATTTAAAGGGAAGTCATACCTCTGCTTTAATTGGCAAAAACATTTACTTGCCTCTTTGATACCTTATTCTGTGAAGCATGTATTTGTACTGTACTACTTGACCAGACAATGGCCAGAAGATCCACAGTGACCTAGTTTAAAAGGAAGAAAAATGTTGGCTATAGCTGTCTAATAAGTAGAAGATGATGAAACAGAACAAACAGCTGTGTGTGCGCATATTCTTTTTGTGGTCCAATCAAAATAATTTTACTAAATTGGCCTGATTCTCCCCTTAGTAATAAGGTCAAATTTAGCTGGTACTTTAAGTATTTAATGAACAATACAGCTATTAATAAGCCATCTTAAAACATGTAGAAGACCAATGTACGTTTAGTTCAGATGCACTTTTAAAAAAAATGATTAGATTCTGCTCTTACTCATTTTCCCCCCCCCCCATATCTCACTCACACACACACAAACACAAAGTGCAAGGTCAGATGATATATATTCTACAATATTAAAGGAATCAGCAAATGAATCTATTACACCATTGATATACTCTGAAAAAGCCAGGGAGGTAACAGAAGAATAGAGAATAACTACTATAACATTAACAGAGAGGAAAGGACTGGAAGGGAGAAAGTGACAATCATCATCCAATAATTTTTACCTGTCCCCAGTTAAATAATGAAACAAATATAAAGGAAAACAATCACTATGCAATGTGCTTCACCCCCACACAGGGGTTAAAGTACAGCAGAACACCCCAGAACTCTGTTCCAGGCCCCCCTAAAAATAGGGGAATGCAGCATTCCCCCAGGGCCGGCTCAAGGGACTGTGGGCTGGAGTGAGCCTGGCCACCTCTCCCACCCTTTCCTGCTGGGCTTGTGCAGTGCACGTGGCCTGGACCCAGTCTCTGGCCCATGTCCCCTCTCTCCGACCAGCCAAAGAGACAGACTGCTTCCCCCCAGCCTGGCTCCTTGGCCAAGTCGGCGACACAGGTAAGAGGGCTCGGGAGGTGGTGAAGGACAGGCAGGCACCCAGCCGGGAAAGCTTGGGGGTGGGTGGGAAGGAGTTGGGATGGTGGGCTGGGAGGTGTGGAGGGGGCTGAAGGGAGTGAAGTGAAAACAGGAGAGCTGGGGCATAGGGGGTTAAGTGGGCTGGAGTAGGGATATAGGGGCAGGGAGCTTAGGGAATGGGGTTTGGGGCTGAGGAAGACATGGGGAAGGAGGGGTCTGATGTAGGGGCAGGTGTTTGGGGGCAATAGCTGGGTGGGGGCAGTAGCTGGGATGGGCAGCAGGCGTTTGAGGGCAATAGCTGGAGTGGGGGGCAGGTGGGTGAAAGGGCCCCAGAAATTTAGGAAGGTTCCAGGGCCTGCCAACTTATACTTTAACCCTTGCTCCCACATATCCCTCTAATGCAATCAGTGCATCTTTCCTGTTCACCCTTGTAATGCAATAATGTGGCTTAATGTAAACTATGTCCGAGGATGTGTTTTTTGAAATGCTCATGGCATGCACTACATTACTATTATGGTAGCTTGTATCCTGCAACATCATACCTGGGTACATTTTACATGGCTCAAGTGGGGGCAGACAAACAGAGCTGGGTTCGCATACACAATTAATGTCTCAGATCAAGGGGGAGAATCATTGCAAGAAGGCGGGGACCAATAGGGGTTTGAAAAGACAGAAAAATACACACTTTGAATGGGTTAAAGCTTTTGCTATGGATTCCATTTCTAAGCAATATCAAGAACAGTTACTTATCCACATGGCAGAAAGGACTTAGCTGCAAAATCATTAGTAGCCGGACCTAGGCAGGTAAGCTAAACATGGACTGTTACAGTGAACTTAGCTTAGAATGCTACTTATCTTTTATTTGATTGAGGGGCATAAGCCAGGCAGAGTTTTCCGGCCAGGTCTGACTCTCTAGGGTAGGCCAGGCAGCTTCCAGTCACATCACTGGAAGCTGAGATCAGGCCCACCCCAACACAGCATGTGGCAGTGGCCTGAATTTCTGCACCACGCGTGCAAGGCCCAGCCAGCAGTTGCAGCTGCAGGCAGAGCAGCACTGGTGCCTCTGCTCCATTCAAGGCCACCGGCTGCTGGCTGAGCCCCACAGCTGCAAGGGAGAAATTTGCACTGATGCCAACTGCTGCAGTGGGCAGGCCTGATCTTCAAGTTGGCGGGTCCACGCCCACCCAGGAACACCTGTGGCCATGCCCCTGATTTGATATATACTCATTTAAAAATCACGTTTTAATCAATAAACTTGTTTGTTTTATCTAAAGCAGTGAAATACTGGATGTGTAAGTCTTACTGGAAGCAAAAGCTGGTGCATATCTATTTATTCGTTAAATTGGACCAGTGTAAAAGAGCCTGCAAGGCCCAGAGGGCATGCACTGAACCTTGCAAGATGGAAGTTCCCAGAGTTACATCTGGGGCTGGAGTTGCTTGCTGGGGGAACCACCCCATTAATGGCTAGGGAGAGTGCACTTCCACTGCCATGAGCTAACCCAGGAGCAGGGGGGCTCACACTGCAAGGCAGGGTAAAGTCAGGACCTTGGAGGGGAAAACTGAAGGCACACCAATCCAGATTGCAAGAGGGGAATGTCACACACCAACCCTTTTGGAGAAACAAAAACATTAGCACTAACCCACATGGATTTAGAAAGGACAGGCCCTGCTATACAAGCTTCATGCCTTGCCCTGCCTGCCAGCCCATTATATTATTACTAAGTGAAGGTAAAGAGCTAGATGTAATATTTGACACTCAATATTATGTCTTATAAAAATCTTTTTTCTAATTCCAATGTGTTGGACTGGAATATCGACCCATGGGCTGCAAACTAGCTGAAAGGAAAGACTATGAGAAAAGGGAATATTCCAAAGTGGTATTGTAGGTGTCTGATGAGCTACTACAGAAATCTGTGTTAAGTCTTGTCTATTTATTCTCTTCTTTAATAATGCAGAAGAAGTTGAAAGCTGATATGAACTGAAATTCACTAATGCTCAATTGTGTGGAGTTGCAAAGACAGAAAGGAGATTCAGCTGTCAAAAATCCAAGCTAATACATCTGACAAAAATGAACACAAGTACCACCTTGGAAGAGGAAGAATAGAAGGCAGTAATGATTAAAAAAAGAGAGAGAGAGACTAAATAAAAGGAATTGCCTTTTAAAAGCTAGTTTATCTGCAAGATACCATAGTTATTTCCTATTCAAAAGATAGCATAATGCTAGGTTCTCATAAATAACACTGAACAGTAATTGTTGAGGTGTGTTGACTTAGTTTGACCACAGTAAAAAACAGATAGCAAAAATTAGCACAGCTTTGGTCCCTATACATAGAAGTATCAACTCAAGGAAGAAATAGGCACCTTCTCTGGGCCCCTAGTACAATTGCACCTGGATCAAATTTATTTCTGGGAATCTCATTGTTAATGTATTTCTGGTAGATGAGTGCATGACTTTTGGGAAGAGAGGATATAACAGTCTTTGATGATGGTAAACTCCTTTATGCTGCTTTCTTGTTCTCTGGAATGCAGGCATACCTTTTTAAAAACAAAAAGCTGCCAGCTGAGAGAGCCCCAGAAACATGACCTGAGTCTCACTGACACTGTGACCTCTGCCTACCTTTGCAGAAATTTAAACAATAGATTAAAAAGGTGTGACCTGCTGCATTCATTGCAATGGGTGCTAAGTCAGTTACCCAATAATACTTCAAAAGTCAACATTGTTAATTATTTTACTCCTCAAGTCACACTAAGAGAAGGGGAAGAAGGTACAGTCCACACACACTTCTCTGATGGCGGAATGAGTTTGGAGGCTACCACCCCCATCAAAGAGCCATAACCAAGGGGTCAAGCAGAGTCAAATTTGGCCTTGGAGCCACATCAGGAGGAAGCCAAACCCAAAGATCCCCCCAGAGGCCCTGGGTGTATTTGGGTCCCAGTCAGTGGGCTATGCCCAAGGAGCTCAGAAAGCATGCCTAATAATACTTTGAACCATCTAATGCAGGGGTACTCAAACAGCGGCCCGCGGTCCACAATCCGGACCGCGAAGACGTTTCTGGTGGACCGCGGCAATGTTCCCTCTAAGGGGAGAGGGCAGCTGAGCAATTCCAGTTGCTCACTGCACTGCCCCCCCCTGCTCCCGGAGCACCCCCCCCCTGCTCGCGGCATCACCCCCCCCCACTCCCGCTAGGCCACCCCCCTGCTCCTGGAACACCCCCCCCGCTCCCAGCATCACCCCCCCCGCTCCCGGAACACGCCTTCCACTCCCGGCATCACCCCCCCCACTCCTGCTAGCCCCCCCCCTGCCCCCAGATCCTGCCCCCCCCCCGCTCCCAGCAGTAGGCCTACCCTAGTTGGTTGTGGACCCCGATGAATGGTGGAAGGCTGAATGTGGACCGGCTCGCAAAAAGTTTGAGTAGCCCAGATCTAATGTGAGAGGTATCACTTATGGGTGGAGACTGAAGACTACTATACACCTCTGCTTTTTCCTAACTGAAACCTGAACATAAACATTTACAGATATCATACTGAGTCACTAACCGAATATTGGGATTCAAATGTTGTTTGAAATTCATAATTCTATTAGTAAATAAACAATGGAGACAATTTTGTACTGGCAGGCAAGTAACTAGCAAGTCTTTTCAATCTCTGGATTCTATGGTTCACATCAATCTCTTTCTTTAAGTTTGTCTGGATTTCTTAAAGATTATTTCTGCCTTTATAGCACAATGGAGGGGAAAAAAAAACAACAGCATACCGTGTATGAACTTGTAACTGCTGTTACGTGATTAAATTTAATTAAACCGGATTGGTATGCATATTCCAGTACATGGAATAAAAAGCATTCTTATGGTACATGACGAGATTTTTTTTTTTTTTTTTTTAAATTACTTGCCTCCTTCTAGGGATGTTTTAATTTTTTTTAAGGCACTTCCATCAACTACAATGCAGCATTTCATACATAGCAGAAAACAGACTCACACTCTAGGGAATTGTTTCACCATTTCCAAGGGAATATTAGCAATTCAAATAAAAAAAAAATGGATCAGCTTGAATCCCAAAACATCCGCAATGAACAGCAGTAAACAAGAAATAATTGTTATTTTATCTCTGCTTTCAGGATTTCTGATTTGTTCAAATACTTCATCAAGATTTTTTGTTAGCAGAAAAAGACTTTGAAGTTGTAAGCAAGGCAATACACATATCTTCTCATTCCTAGTTTCTATTACAATTACTAAACCCAAAAGGAAGTTTATTCTCTGCCAAGACTATAGGAACAATTAGCATAGTCTAAAGATTGCAAGTGGAGTTAGTAGGGATGACTGGAAATTAAGAACTCTGTTTGATGACAATTTTGAGGTTTCAACATCTGTTTTCATTCTGCATTGGAATGAAACCTTGACTTTTTGAAATTTTTCACAAAAAAACCCCCACAACACATGCCAGCAACAGATACGTAAAAGCACAATGATTGTTACTCATCTTCTGAGATGTAGGAGGTCTAATTTCAAGTCCCTCCTCTGACTCCTTTGGAACAAGACTCAAAAGGTGAGTCTCCCATGAGAACAGGAGTTATTCTGGATTCTCTCTCTACTTTTGACCAGCATTTCCATCCTGGAGCAGAGAAACCTCATCAGAACATAAGTTTTCACAAAAAGCTGCAGATTCCACAAGTCAGCATTTCTGACAAAAAATACTTGTTGAAAAATTCCTGACCATCTGCAAGAATTAAATCGTTCTAATAAGAAAGTTACGGAAATCCTAAGATTTTAAAATAAATCTATGAGAACCAGATGTGTTTGCAGATGCTGACAATACACTCTCTATATCATTTACATGTTAACATCACATTAGGTGACCTAAAGAATCCATACATTCCTTTAAAAAACCCTCTTGCTGTTTTACTAAAGTTCACAGAAAAAACCCATTACAACAGAGTTAAAGTTGCTCTTAGTGCAATATTTTGTTACCTTTAGGAAAGAAGAAAACTGTGTTAATATTTGAAGATTTTCTAGCTGGTCATTAGATCAAGATACAAAGGGATATGTGTCAATCACAGATAAAATACATCTTAAAATTTAATCTAACACATTTTCCAGGATTGCTGTTTGCATAAAAATGCATATTGATTTAATATATATAGTATTACTGTCCACAGTATTTCTGGACTCCTAGTATCAAATTTACTTTTTAGAGGCTTATTGTAATTAATGTCATTGTATTATATTCAAATAAAGCAGATAAAGTAATATTTGTTTACTTTCACAAATTTACATAACTGAAAAAATGACTAACTTCAAAAATGAAAAAGTTAAAAGCAATGGAGCACTCGTGATCATTTTTTTCCCCAAAGAGAATTTATTTTTGTATTATATCTGATTAAGAATGAATCTGAGGTACTTATGATCATTGTTAATATAATAGCCCAACTCTTCAAAACTGTATGCATCTTGAAAGCACCCCCTCCTCAGACAGGAAAGGACTGTGATCCCTACTTCACAGACAGAGCACTGAAGCACGAAAAAAAACCTAAGGAAGGCATTTACCCAGATATATTTAGAAAAAGTTATTTTTGAGTGAATAATCTGCAAACCGTGACAGAGTCACACAGTCAGTTGACTGGAAAATCCACTTTTTAATGACAGGATACCACCATTCCCCATCAGGTGAATAAAATATGTATTTCAGCTCCACAAGAGCAAGAAAGCAGTACTTCTCTCCCTTTAGCAAACTAACATTTTCTTGGAAACCACTGTTTACCAAGTTCCAAAGGGGTAGCCATGGTCAGTCTAGTTCAGCAAAGCAAACAAGGAGTCCTATGGCACTTTTAAAGACTAACAGATTTATTTATTGCAGGAGCTCTCATGGCAGAAAATCCCACTTTGTCTTCAAAGCATCTGATGACATGCAATTTTCTCCCAGGAAAGCTCCTGCAATAAATAAATCTGTTAGTCTTTAAAAGTGCCACAGGACTCCTCGTTTGTTTCACTGTTTACCACACTTTCCACTCCAATACACATGTATTGTTTCCTGGGCATGCTCTTGACCCAGGACGAAGTAGGCTTACCAGATACCAAAGCCTCACGGACAGGGAAGTACAAAAAGGAGGACATTGGAGAACACATGGAGAAAATGTAGTATTCATGTAACATTCTTCTGTTTTTAGGGGGCCCTCAAACACTTCCCCCTAAAAATAGGGTGTTCTGGTGCATTCCAGCATACTTTAACCCCCTAAGAAATAAAAAGCCAGACAAAATCATGGATTTTTAAAATGCCTGTCAGAGGGAGGATATGACAATAAAAAGAAGGACAAGTCCTCCTTATGCCTGATGTCCAGTAACCCTAACCTAGGAGCCACACTTATTTACTATAGCTTTCTTTAAAAAGCCCTTGTTTCCCTTAGCTCTTTGAATAGTAACCAAACTATCTAGGACACAAATATTTACTTTTCCTTAAAGAAACAATTCAGCCTACAAACCCCTTGAGCCCTTTTTCTACTCCAAGAACCTGGGGGAAGTTTTATTCAAAACACAGCCTTGGCTCACAGTCAGCTTTCCTCAACAGCCTGCCAGGATGCAGATAGGTGAAAAATCTTGATATTATTTCAGCGTGGGGAGGGAGCTGTCCCTGAGCACATTTCAGAATCAGGAGACCAATTCCTGCCAATGCCATTTGGAAAATCCCGGCAGAGCGTGCGGGAGCCGCAGAGGTGAGTGGAAAGAAGGGAAGTGGCTGGGGCAGGCGGGGAGTGAAACTGCTGGGGCATTTCTGGTGTCAGGGGCCGCTGAAAGCGGCTGGGAAGTGCCCAAGGGAGGGGAACGGAGGACTCGGGTCCTCTCCCCAGGCTGAATTACCAGGCCGTAGCATAACGCAGGGATTTCCCTAACAGCCCTGCCCCAGCTGTCAGCTAGTAACAGTGTTATACCCATTTAGTGAGCACCCCTGATGCCCCCCTACCCCCCCCCCCAATTTCAAGTCCTGGCACAGCTGGAGCTGTGAGCTCGACACAACACCTGGAGGTAGCAGGAGCTTCCTGGCTCCAAAGAGGCAGCCCCGTTAATCCACTCCAGTAAAACAGGCAAGGAGCCTGGTGGCACTTACAGACTATTTCCAAAGGGACAGCCGTGTTAGTCTAGTCCAGCAAAAAAACCAAGGCGTCGCACGGCACTTTAAGATCAACAGATTTATTTTTCGCATACGCTTTCGTGGGAGAAAAATCCCACTTTGAAGCATTTGATGAAGCGGGATTTTCTCCCACCACAGCTCATGTGAAAAATAAATCGGTTAGACTTACAGACTAACCTGTTTATTTAGCGGCTTCCTGGCTTCCTCCCCAGCCCTGAGCCACCTACCTTGCAGGCTGGGAAAGGAGGGAGCCTGGCTCTGATTTCTGTAAGTTCCCGTATCTTCGAAGTGTCTGACGAGCTGGGATTTTCTCCCACGACAGCTCCTGGGAAAAATAAACCTGTTAGTCTTCAAGTGCCACACGACCCCTTGCCTTTTCTTTGAAGCCGGCGTGGAGCAGGAGACCCCAGCTGCTCCGGGCTCCACCTTCCTGCGAGGAGACGTTTCTCCCCTGGCTCGGGTTACCCGGTGTCAGGCAGACGCAGGACATGTCCTCCTTACCTCCGCGCCCTCCGTCCCGCAGGCACTTTCAAAAGGCTCGGTCTGGCTTGGTCCTTCAAGGAGGCTGGAAGGCGCCTCTTATTTTTAGGGGCAAGCGCCGCAGCTCCCTCCAAAACCAAAAGCACCTGCCATTACCACCGCCTTGTCTCCGCCTCTCCAGGCTTCCGCCCCGGCAGCCCGGGCCCCCGCGCTGAAGGAGCCGGCGCGGCGGGAAACAGCCCCACGGCGCCCGGCCGCCCCCCGCACTCACCACCGCCCGCCGGAGTCTCCCGGCTGCAGAGAGCCGCTCCTCCCGCCGGCCGGCCGGGGAAGGGGACGGGACCCCCCCGCCGGCTGGGGGCGGGGCTGCAGGAAGCGGCTGGTGCGGGACTTTCCCAGCTCCTGTTTCCACTGCTGGGGCCGGGAGCTGATCCTCCCCTTCCGCATCTTCTCCCTCTTCTAAGCCTCTGAGGAACTGGGATAGTCTCCCACGAAAGCTCAGGTCATAAATCAATCGGTTAGTCTTTAGGTGCCACAAGACTCCTTGCTTTTCTTCCTTTACTAGACTAACCCGGCTGCC
>ML682021.1:4195924-4267067 GCA_007922195.1 Podocnemis expansa | reverse complement strand
TATTTATCACAGGAGCTTTCCTGGGACAAAATAACACTTGGTCAGAGGCTTCAAAGACGCTATAGATAAAAAAAATAAATCAGTTAGTCTTTAAGTGCCACAAGACTCCTTGCTTTTTTGCTTTACTAGACTAACCCAGCTGCCCCTTTGGAACTTATTTATCACAGGAGCTTTCCTGGGAGAAAATCCCACTTGGTCAGAGGCTTCAAAGACGCTATAGATAAAAAAAATAAATCAGTTAGTCTTTAAGTGCCACAAGACTCCTTGCTTTTTTGCTTTACTAGACTAATACAGCTGCCCCTTTGGAACTTATTTATCACAGGAGCCTTCCTGGGAGAAAAATCCCACTTGGTCAGAAGCTTTGAAGACACTATAAATAAATAAATCTGTTAGTCTTTAAGTGCCACAAGACTCCTTGCTTTTTTGCTTTACTAGACTAACCCAGTTGCCTCTTTGAAACTGTGTTTCCAGGTGGCAGTTAGAAGTTGGAGCTTAAAGAGAGCGGCAAAAGGGAAAGGCTGGAGCTGCAGGCATCCCAGGCACAGGCACCACCAAAAAAAAAAAAAAAAATCCCCCAAACAGATCAGACACCTGGGTCCCATCTGAGACGTCCAATTTGGGGCCTCACCTCACCCCCCCTCCACCCCAGACTGCATGGCATGTCTAGAGAGCAGGTGTGTTTTCATCCCTGCTGCACCAAAACCCAAACAACCAACAACAGTCTGGCTCTGATGGACAAAGCACCATGAAAACCTGCAGCCATTTTTGGCTCCCCAGTGCAAAGGGAAAGAGAACACAAATGTAGGGCTACCAAATACCAGAGCCTGGAAAGGAGAACAGGGAAGTACGAAAAGGAGGACATTGGAGGACACATGGAAAAAAAGTCATATTAATGTCATATTCTTGTGTTTTTAGGGGGCCCTGGAATGTTTTCCCCCCAAAAATAAGGTATTCTATGGCATTCCAGCATACTTTAAGCCCCAAAAGTAAAAAGCCAGACAAAATCATGTTTTTTAAAATGCCTGCTGGACATAGGATGTGAACGTAAAAAGGAGGACATGAAGGTAAAGAGGAGGACATGTCCTCCTTTTGCCTGACATCTGATAACCCTACACAAGTGCAGCTGGTGTTACATCAGCGAGGAAAAAAAAAAAAAAAACTGGCCCCTGGTGCATCTCCACCCAAGAACACCAGGAAAATATACCTATTATTGGAGCTCACTCTTTCTTACTTTCAGCAGCCAAATTCCAGTCTGCATACTCTGGAGAATATTGGTCAGTAAAAACAAGACTCTTTCTATAAGAGTACATCTGGTTCCTGCCCCTACGTGATGAGAAACATCCAGGCTTCAGCACATTCTAATACTATAGTTAAACAAAAAACTTGTGCTTGAGTAATGCCAGAGCCAGCTTTTGCGGGGGGGGGGGGGGGGCAATGCGGGGTCCACAAATCTCCATATTCGACTACAAGTACTATGAAAATCTAGCCTTTACTATATCCCTACACACAATCTTGAAAAGTGCAAATATGGAGCCATTTCAGGATAATGTAATTATTTTTCACTTAGAAAGCAAGTACAGTCATCCTTTTAGATCAGAAAACTTGTATCTAATTCACTGTGTTTCAGTGAAATCTTAGTGGAGATCAGCCCATCTTGATCATTCTGGGTACAACCAAATATTGTATCAGACCAGCTTGTCTAAGCAGATGGAGATGACCACATTACATGAGGCTTTAGCTGATCACCTTTTGACTGAGATTTTCAAAGCGGGTGAGGGGATTTAGCTCAATCTTCTATTAACTTTAAATACATTTTAATGGAAGATGTGTATCAAAATCCCCCTAGACTGCTTTGAAAAACTCAGTGCATTGGATACAGATTTATCTGATGCGTTCTTCTGTTTGTCTAGATCCAGGAGCAATAGACGCAATTACTCTGTTCTCTACGCATGCCATGAATCTGAGCATAACATCTGGTTCCTGGGAAAAACCTGAGTGCATTATGCTGCTTTTCTTTACTTATGGAAAAATCCTGGCAAATGTCACGAAGTGTTAGCACTACATCAGAAGCTCATTTGGAACCATTAAAAAAAGAGCTGCCATTGTTCTTCCATGAAAATAATACACTGATTTTCCCCACGGGGAGCAAGAGACTATTGAGATTTAAGTGTGACAGCCTCAACTGCACCTCACTCTCGTGGAGACACATGAGGAATGGTGAAGTGAAGGCAGGATGCCCACAGTCTCCCCAGTGGTGGAAGGCTAGCTGAACAACAGTTCTTAAATTCTTAAATATTCACTGGGCCAGAGACAGCAAATGAATGACTCTATAGTTCAGTGGTTCAAGCACCCACCAAAAAGGTGGGAGACCCCAGTCTAGTCTCCCTGCTCCAACCACTCTTTCATTATTTAGCCGCAGTGGAACAGCGTCAACAGGAAATACACAGAGAGCCCTGTATTAGAATATCCTGCACAGCTTGTGGTGGGAGCACACCCTTCCCTCCAGAGATGCAAGACCCTTGTTCAAACCCTTTCTCCCCTGAAGGAAGGGAGGAGGAATTGAACCCGGTCTCCTATATCCCAGATGAGTGCTCTAACCAGGGGGCTCAACACCGTAAGGTGGACACCACCTCTTCTCATGACATTTTGAATCAGACCTAGCCTGTTAGGCACGCCAGCTCAGACTCACATGCAATTTAGGCAGTGGAATATGAGAGACAGAGAGATGTAGAAGTGAGGATGTAGATGTAGAAATATAGGCACCTAGGGAACTTTTACACTGCAAACTTAGAGGCCAAATGACTCAAGGTGCCTGTAAGGTCTGGTGGGAGGTTTGTGGATTGCATGGGAGCCAGAACAGGGAGTCAGGCATCTAAGTACTTTCAGAGATCCCACCCACAGACCTCAGCAGATACAGATTATGATTTACAGTTGGTAGGGTCAGAATATGTTCTCATAGTACACTGCTGTTCCTACAAGCTCCGTAGAGTGGAATGATTGTGGTTTTCCTTCCAAGAGCTACTCAGTTACAGTATGCTAAACTTTAACATAGAGCTATTGAAACAAAATGGACAAGATGGGTTTTCTGCTGCAAACAAGCCTTGAGAGAAGCATGGAGCATCATATTTTAGAACCAGAGATAGTTTGTAATAAAGAAAACAGTCATTTCTTTGATTTCTTTTTTCCTTCTGTAGCAGAACAAATGTCACTTCACAAACAGGGTGCTTGCCTGGAAACTTTTGATGTGCTGACATTGTACTGTTTGTGTATTTTTAAACATCTGGAGGCTGGAGGATTAGGAAAATGGGGCCTGGAACTGGATATGTTGAATTCTCAAATGGATCATGAGTTCTCCACCTTCTACACTGTTCGCTAGTAGATTTATTACTCTGGTTAACATCTGGCTGGTTAGATTCAAAACTCGATGTATGAAAGGATATGAGTGATAGGTTGTTACACAAAAAAAAAAGAGTTTATGGGGGAAGAAAGGAGGGTACAAAGAACACAATGTAAGGAAAGAGGAGAGTTAAAGTGGGGGTGGCAGAGAGAAGGAAGAGAAGAAAGATGTTTAAGGAAGCACAGACAATGAAATGCTTTTGATTTTCAGAAATTCTGAGCATCCACACTCCAAATAAAGTCAATGAGAGCTGTTGGGAGCTCAGCACCTGTGGAAATCAGGCTCTGGGAACTATTCCAGGAAAGAAAACATAGAAGTGAGGAAGGGAAAGAAAGCACAAGAAGGCAAGAGCCATGTAGTAAGTTACATTGAAATATACACAGTAGAAGGTGGACTGAAAGCGTGTGATAGTTAAGTATGGTACAGCACATACTTGTTTATTCCTTTAAATTGGAAGGGGACTCAGCAATACAGTTTGTGCTTACCCTGAGTAGCAGGCATGGTTCCGAGTTCTGTAGGTTTTCAAGCCCTGTAGTATCATTTCTTTTAAGAGCCTCTGAATTAACATTTAATAAGCTTAATGTAAACCCCATCAAATGTCACATAGAGTCCCCAGAAAAGCTGCTCATGCTTCAGTAATTGAACTAGGGGGCTCATTATGTTGTTTTTCAGGAAATTTCAATGTATTTTGAATAAATGTATGTTGCTGTTCCACAATCTTTTCAAGTGTAGTCATGTTCTGATCAAAGCTGCCCTTATTTCTTGTTTCTGTATAGAATGCCCAGAATTTTGAAAACATGGAGATCATGCAGAGTTAAATCACAGAAATTAGAAAAAGAAAAGACCTAGGCTATCCCCATTCTGAGCAAAGTTGTTTCTTTTTACACATTTTCTAGAATTCAGCTATGCTCCCTTAATGCTGTTATCCTCATTTTCTTCTCAAAGGTCACCATGCTATTCAACTGAGCTGCAACTGATCAAACAGAAGGCCGGACTGTCAGAGCACTGGTGGCAGAAGTCCTGTTCTGAGGCTAACCAATTGTGACAGAATTAAAAAATAAATAATAATGATAATAACCGCCTTACACTATGGCTGAGCTGCAGGCAAAGAAAAATGTCTTCCCCTCCACAGCATCCAGATCTGGTTAATGCAAGTTGTTTTCATCTGGGACAGTGTAGATTGCAGAGTATTTCTCACTGAGGAACTGACAAATTATTATGCAAATGAGATCGCTTAGATTCAGATTGAGCTATGTGGAAGGGAAAAATGCAGAATCAGAATGGCAGCTGTTTCTTTCTCACTGAGGTTCTGGGACATACAATTTCGGTCCATGATCCTTTTTGCCTCTAAAGCTCTCCAATACAGGAATCTTTTAAAACATAGGACTTTCTTAAAATACTGACATCATCATAACAACACTGTGACTTCGAAGTTTCTGTAGTTGAATTATGCTGAACATTAAAATCTAGGAAAAGAAACTAGAAAGCTCTCTATCAATTCATCAGAAACATCGGATTGACCAGATTTTTATACCACAACAGTCTTGTTATAGAAACACACAGAGCCTCATACTCAGTGGTGAGAATAAAAAGTAACTCCACTTAAAGTTCAAAACTGGCAACAGACAAAAGGCAGCTGCACACTGCATGATGCACACACTCATCTTGAAGATCAAGGTCTGAATGTCTTATATGATTTAGAATCAGACATCACAACCTGCTGTGACCTAAAGCAGAACAGACTACTATATGTATAAAAATAACCCCAAAGATATAGTGAGAGATTACATTACTTAGATTCAGAAGTGTCTACCTGGAGTCTCTGTAGATGAAATTTCACATTTGTATCAGAATGACAGACTTTGAGTCTAAACTGCTGCATTGCTTTTTTAGTCAGGAACTGGCACTGACTGGTGGCATGGGAGAGGTGCCCTGAAGCCATTTAGAGCTCATTTCCCTTCCATCCTCATATCCGCATTCCCACACATATTCATGTCAGGATCAGAATACTGAAACAGCATGTCTGTAAAGCTACAGAGAAATACTGATATGATGTAAATTACACAACCCCTTTGCACCAGTAGTAGCCTGGTCTACATTTATTGAGAATGCTTCATGAACATTTTCAAACCCACTCTCTTGTGATATTCATTTTGCAAGGTGCACAGATTTAGTTTCTATTTCTTGGTGTTTTCCTTCCTCAGTTCTATTAATGGTTTAACTAAGTTGCCTTAAGTAGCTAATTTCCATAATTTCTCTCATCCTATTCTATGTTTGATCTTTGGGTCTTCCAAGGAATATAAATAATTGTAATAAAAAAATCAGGATTAAAAATAAAGAGTCTTCTACAGAGTGAGCTATAGAAACAGAAATATTCTAATCCACACTATTACACAGGTTTTTGTAGTCAGGTTGTGATATACATACACAAAGATAGCTGAGTTCAGTACCTGCCATTTGGTCATCTTAGGATGCCTAGAAGTGGAATTTGCAGCAACAAAAGCTCATGCAATAAATAAATTTGTTAGTCTTTAAATGCCACAGAACTCCTTGTTTGTTTTACTGAACCAGACTAACATGGCTGCCCCTTTGGAACCAGAATCCACTACTTATCCACAATAGTTTCTTTCACAGCAGCAATGCACTCCTTGTGTTTGCTGCCTTGATTTGGTCCAGTGTGGTCTAGGTAAATCAGGGTAGCGATTCCGTAATGCCTCGTCAGGAATTAGAAAAATGCAGCCAAAGCAGCACTGGCATCACACGGAAAGTGCAGCTTTGCATGTCCCACCCCATGGAGAGTGGATAGGAGAGAGAACTGGTCAACCTGGTCACAGGTACATGGCTCTTAGGGTGATCTATCCATGTTGAAAAAAAGTGTCCTGATGTAATCCACAGGTCATTGTATGCGGGATACATCTTTCTCTGTGGCCAAGCCACATAGGGTGTGAGTCTGTTACAGTTGTTAGCTTGAGAATCTGTCTCTTCAGCTCACATGACAGCAACTCATGCAATTCTAGAAGTTTCCATTTCAAGCCTTGGGGTTATACAAGATGGCATCCACCACACAGAACCAGTTACAGGAAAACTGCCATATATTAAACTAGACAAGGACAGAAGACTGTTAGTCACTGCATTTTCCAGCCAAGGTGATGTGTGGACACAATTCATGCTTATATACAATCACATCACTAACTGGTTATAAATTTGATGACAAGTTGTAGGCCTTGTCTATATTAGAGAAGTCTGGGCTTCTACCCATTGTTTGGTCCTCCTGTTTTGCCTATAAATACATTCATCCATAGACAAAATGGTCCCATTTTTGTTTCAGAAATCAGACAACCAGCGGGTGATAGAAATATAGTTAGTGATAAATATATGCTCTTAGTACATTTGCTATGGTGAGTAGACATTCAGAACATGCACATAGAATGTGCATTCATATACTCAGAACATACATTTAAGAATTATCACCAGGTTGGTGAAATTAAATTTCTAACTCATGATATCATCAGTATACTGGCCCAGGTGCTCAAAAGGTACCTACACATCTAACTCACAGTGAATTCAATGGGAACTAGGTTACTAAATATCTTTGAGGATCTGGACCTTTGTACTTGATTCCTACTAAACTCTGGTAAATGTAAAATCAACTGGGATTAATTAACAAGCACAGCTCTGCAAGTAGATGTTATAATTATATAAGCATTGCATTTTTGCTCTTGTAACAAATATATTTAAATGTATTCACAAATTGTCTGTCTACCCTTCTGGGTGAAAGTTCACGGAAAGTCAGAATCAATAAACAAGTGTATTTGATAAACTGCATTGTCCTTGGGTATGTTTTACATCAGCCCTGGACACTGTAAGTGATGATTAATGTTCAATTGACTATTTCATAGAGCAACAGACAAACATTTGATCGATGTAAAGGAATACCATCCAACTGAAAAAGTACAACTCAGAAATTGATCTAATCAGAGTTAAAAATATGGTGGTAAACACAGTGTCTTAACCAAAAGGTGGTCAAACATAAGCAAAGTATGAACTAGATTTTTAATGTATAATGAAAGGCAGGTAGCCATTCAGTAACTCCACATATAAAGTCAAAGAGAAAGAACGTGCTTTCCAGATCTAGGAGTGTATAAACTTTTGATTAGAAGTGACAAGGCAAAGTAACAGTGCCATCAGGTTCCTATTCCCCAGTATGATAATGGAGGCGTGGGGATTCCCAGAAATGGCATACTGGCACTCCAAAGACAAGAGGGCAGGGGTTCTTTCTGTGCTGCAGCCTCAATTACTATCTCAGGGAACAAGCCCAAGTGGTGCACCTCAAGAATCACATTAAATGCGCTTAGTACCTATTGAAATATAGGGAACTCACTGAGGCCCCAATCCTACAAACATTTAAGCATAAAGGGATAGAAACTGGAAGGGACCATGAGAAGTCATCAAGTCAAGTCCCCTGCACTCATGGCAGGACCACGTACCCTCTTAAACCATAAGCATAAAGGGATAGAAACTGGAAGGGACCATGAGAAGTCATCAAGTCAAGTCCCCTGCACTGATGGCAGGACCAAGTACCTCTTAAACCATCCCTGACAGGTGCTTGTCTAACCTGCTCTTAAAAACTTCCAATGATAGAGATTCCACAACCTGCCTAGGCAACTTACTGTATTCCAGTGGATCACCCTGACAGTTAGGACATTTTTTTCCTAATGTCCAACCTAAACCTCCCTTGCTGTAATTTAAGTCTATTGCTTCTTGTCCTATTGATGGAAGTTAAAGAGAACAATTTGTCTCCCTCTTCCTTGTGACAGCCTCTTAGGTATTTGAAAACTTATCATGTCCCCTCTCAGCCTCCTCTTTTCTAGACTAAACAAACCCTGCTCTTTCAAATTTTCCCTCATAAGTCCAGACCTCTAATCATTTGTGTTGCTCTTCTTTAGACTTTCTCCAATTTGTCCACATCTTTCCTGAAATAAGCAGCCCAGAACGGGACACGATATTTCAGTTGAGGCCTAATCAGGGCTGAGTAGAACACAAGAATTACTTCTCATGTCTTACAATATGCTTGTTAATACATTCCAGAATGGTGTTTGGGTTTTTTTGCAACAGTGTTACACCATTGACTCATATTTAGCTTGTGGTCCACTATGACACCCTTTCCCGCAGTACTCCTTCCTAGGCCGTCATCTCCCATTTTGTATGTGTGCAATGGATTGTTCTTTCTTAAGTAGAGTCCTTTGCGCTTGTCTTTATTGAATTTCATTTTGTTTACCTCAGACCATTTCACCAGTTTGTCCAAACTCCAAATCATTTGGAACTGTTATCTTATCCTCCAAATCTGGTTCTGATCCTTGTCTCTGATTCCAACTCAGTATCCACCCTTGGCTCTGGCCATCAGACTGATTTCAATTCTGGTTTTGGTCCTGCCTCCTGATTCTGGCTCTGTTTTTGCCCCAGGCTCCAGCATTTGGACTCTGGCCAGTAGGCCTGAATCTGACTCCGGTCATTAGTCCTGACTGTTCATGACCAGTTTCCTGACACACGGTAGCCTGCAGGTCATGTAGTATAGAAGGATCCTCAGGGAATTATATTGCAAGCAGTGTTGAATTTTGGCAGCACAAGGAAGATCCGACTGCAGGCAGAGGAAAGACACAATCCAGATTTAAGAAAAGCATAAACAGCCTGCTTTAGAACTATGTGAAAAGATGATTGATTTTGTTTTGTGGAGTTTCTCAAACATTTCTGGTGCTTCATTACATGATTTCAGTACCCCTAGTTTTGCACTGTCTCTAGTGATCGAATAACTATTTTTTACATTCAAGAACTGTGGAAATGCAAAATTTGGTATTTAGAATACAAAGGAAATTTTTTGTTTGTAAAAGGTTTTGTTTTCCCCTCAAAATTTAGCCTATTTACACTGGGAAATGAGCTTCTTTTTGCATAAAAAAAAAATACCATAGGAAAAAATTCCACAAAAATGGCCCCATTTTTGTATTTGTTATGTAATATAAAAGCTTTTAAATTTCAATTAGCTCTATATTTTATTACAAGTGTTTATCACACTTCTTATCTGTACTACATATAAACTTCCTTCTTTGAGTGAAGCAGCTATTGAAGGGAAAGCTGCGCTAAGGATAGCTGCTATTTATATTACACAAAAACCATGTTAAAAGAACATTATTAAAGTTAAGTCAACTACTGAAAAGATAGGAAATGCCAGATTTAAGATTGTTTGTGCAATTTTAATTTGGAATGCTTGTGAAAATGCATTATGATACAGTCATTAATTATGTGATCACATACTTTTTTTTTATGGGACATCTGTTTTATTCAGTGCCCCAGCATGAATATTGCTCAGTTAATGAGTAACTATTCAATATTTTCTTTTCTCTTCCTTGTTTAGAGTGTGGCCCTAGGTCTTATTTATTGTATATTCAGGCCATACTCTGAAGACAGAATTATTAATTTCTTCATAGAATTTTCTCTGGTTCTAAAGCATTAAAGCATCCAAGTGATTCACAAAAATTGATTTATCTTCACAAAACTCATCTCAGTTGAATGGGTGGTATGATCCCCATTTTAGAGATGAGAAGCAGAGGCATAGAGAAATTAAGATCAATAGTGTCCACTAATTTGGAGTGCCAAATCTAAGATGTCCAGGTTCTGGTTTTTCACAGTGCCTAGTTTTGTGTAACATCTTACATATTTAAAGGACAGCTGCTGTTGACATCAGTTCCAGCTGTGATCACTCAGGAGTTCTGCAAATCAGATTCCAGGGTTTCAAGCTGGGCACCCAGAAAATGATGAACAGCCAGTTAGTCCCAACCTACAGATAGTTGAAATGGCTTGCCCAGAACCACCTGGGAATTCTGTGGTAGCTTTATGCTTTCTCCTATGCTGCCCTTCAGGCTACAGAGAACCCCTCTGAAAAAAATCTGCAGAACAAAATCATCTTACTTCGGATCCCCTATTACAACTCTCCTTTGTCATAAGCAGAGGCGTCGCTGGTGCCTGGCACACGGGGCTCATGCCCCGTGACCCAGCACCAGTGCCCCAAATGTCCAGGGCAGCCCCTGCCTCTCCCGTCCCAGTCCCCGGCTGGAGATCCAGGGCCCTACCACTGGCGGTGGCTCCTGCCTCTCCCGAACACAGCGGCACCTGCCACTCCCAGCCCGGTCCCCAGCTGGGAATTCAGGCTGGGCTGCCTGCCGTGGCACCTGCCTCTCCCAGACCCGGCTGAGGCCGGGGATCCAGGGCCAGGCTGGTGGCAGCAGGAGCCCGAGGCTAGATCTGGCCCAGTTGGAGAATCAGGGCCGCGGAGGGTGGAGCCCGAGGTCAGGGGCCGAGGCCGGGGCCCTGGACTGGGCCCCGGGTCTTTTCCCGGGGCAGTGACACTCCTGGTCATAGGGTCTACAAAATCTTGACTAGGTTTGTCAGCTAGTGTGCTGAGACCACAGCCTAACATGCAGAATAGTATTGTCTTATTAATTCCTCATACCACCCCATATGTCTTCATCAATTTATTGATTTGTCTTCTGCTTTGGAGTGATGACTCTCTTTCAGTTCTAGTCATATAAGCTATGTCTGCATCACCAGGCTGAGCTGAGACTTCCTTAGTCCAAACTAAGCAGTTTCCAGTTAGTTCAACTAACCGTGGGTTAGTTCAAACTAACTGGGAACTTTTTAGTTCAAACTAATACTGTGTCTGTCAAATTAGTTTGAAATAGGACACGCGGTTAGTTCAAACTAATGGCTTATTATTCGCGCAGTCAGTCTGGACTAAACAAGGGTACTAACTACTTCCGACTAAGTTTTTCCTAGTTTTAACTAAGAAATATCTTGGTTCGAACTAGGCAAAGCCTAGTGTAGACCTGCGCTAAATTAGTCCGGACTAAGCCTGCTTAGTCTGGACTAATTTGCCAGCGTAGACAGCAACAGTGTCTAGGGTCCTGGTCCACATCTGCAGTAGGCAATACAGTAATAATAAAAGTCGTACCAGGCAAGAGATGGAATTCAGTCCTCCAGGGCAACATTCAACTGCCTTAACCATAAGACCATTCTGCCTTTTCCTGAAATCTCCTTGATCATACACTACACACCTTCCAACATCTGCAGCTTCTGGCTAATTTAACCCTGGGCCAACAGAGTGCTGAGTTTTGTAAAGACTGGTACATTGTCAGATTGTAGCAAACAAACTATCTGTGTCAATTCTGCACTTCAAGATCCTGGCATGGAGGATGCTAGGGAAGGGAAACTCAGCCATATAAATAAACAACAATAGATCAGTTTTTAACTATTGCCCTTTCATTTCTCTGAGCCTTTATTTAAAATCTGTAAAACAGGATTATGATGCTTCACTATTTGCCTTCTTCAGAGAGATACTGTGTGATTAAATTTATGTTTATACGCCTATGTATAGAGAGATGCTTTTATCATTTCCTCATATAATTGAGAACAGAATTTGGCTCAGTATTATAGCCTGGCTTATCATACAGCAGACAGGCTCCCATTGTTCACTCCCATCATTCTGCTTCTAGAAGAAAAAGTATTATCCAAACTGGTCAGAGAATTCCACAGCAATATAATTATCCCAGATTCAAAAGAAACAGTAACTGAACGCATACTATAAAGTGATTACTATACATTGATGCTAGGAATTCTTTTCCTCCCCTCTCCTCCTTTTCCGCCCCCATCCTCCTCAATTCTTCTATAATTATCTCTTGCTACCTAAGGGTAGAGAGAGTTTAGGACAAGCAACTGAATTTGGCATGAACTAATACTTTAATTATTTCAACAAGGCTGGAAATCAAATTTTCCAGCCATCCACTTCACTAGGAAAATGGTTTGTCTTAGAGCATTTGTTTGATTTTTGAGCCAGAATGCTTCACTCTCGTCTATTTATTCATACTGTGGTAGTGTAAAGTGGCTCTAATGAGGATTCTCTTCTGCCGGGCACAGCTATAGAGGCCCGGTCTACACTCCCAGCAAAATTTGACATCATTTGACAGGAGTTATACAAGCCACACACAATAACTTGCACAACTCCTGTGACTTCATAACTGCCCTTTAGTGCGCCATCTTCACTGCACTGTGCTGATGGGAAATGTGTTCCCTTCGACACAATGTTATGCCACTTGAAGGGGTGATTTTATTACATGAAGTTTCAGATTGATTTTTCCAGATCAACTGAGTGGTCAGTAAAGACGTAGTCAGTCAATCCGATGGCACTGAATTTATCTTCATCACTGTAGATATTCCCAGAGACTCTGTTGCAAAGAGCTTGCCACATAAGAAAGGCATTATACAAACAGGTCAGGAAAGAGATACAGTAGAGTGTGCACAAAAATTCTTTTCCTTTAAAAGGAAGTTCCACGTACTACAGGTGGAGGAGATAACATTATCTGTTATCCAAGTTACCCAACACATCCCATTATAAGTCCTTGTCTTCACTTGCTTTTTACTTTGCTAAACTCAAATTTTCCATATCGAGGTCTGCCTCAGGCTCAGAGACTTGTTTTGTTTTGTTTTGACATTTCAGCCAAAAATGATTCAGCTGTTCCTAAGAATGAAAATAAAAGACACTGGCAAAGTGTGTCTCATTCTTTATTGAGTACAGAATGACATTAGCCTTTTCTGCGACTGCATCATGTTGTTGACTCATGTTCAATTTCTGATTCACTATAAATCACAGATCCTTTTCATTAGTACTACCACCTAGCCAGTTATTCCCCATTTTATCGTTGTGCACTCAATTTTCTTTTATACGTTTAGTACTTTGCATTTTTCTTGACTGACTATCATCTTGTTTATTTCAGACCTGTTCTCTGATTTATGAAGGTGGTTTTTAAACACCAGTCCTGTACTCTGAAGTGCTTTCATTCATCCACAAATTTATAAGCATATTCTCCACTCCATTATCCAAGTCATTAATAAAAATATTGACTAGTGCTGGACCTCGGACTGCCTCACTATATCTCACTATACATACCTTCTCAGTTTGACAGAGAACCATGGATAACTATTTTGAGTATGTTCCAAAGGGGCAGCCCCGTGTTAGTCTAGTTCAGCAAAACAAACAACAAATCCTGTGTTACTTAAAGACTGCCAAATTTATTTATTGTGTGATGCTACCAAAGGAGGACATTACTTTGGCTTGGCATGATTCTTTCTGGACAATCCATGATGACTGTTCCATGTAACCTATTGCAAGGTGTTTGTTAAATAAATTTGCTCCAGTACCTTCACCGATACCAAAGTTGGGCTGACTAGTCTGTAATTATCCAGGCCCCTTCTCCCCCCCCACCTTTAAAACACAAGTACAATGTTTGCGCATCTCCAGTCCTCTGGGACCTAAATAATTTTCTATGAATTTTTGAAGATAATTGCTAACAGTTCCAAGTTTGATTCAGGTAACTTTTTAGGTACCTTAGGATAAATTTCTTCAAGCCTTTCATTGCTGACAAGTAAATCTAAGATATTTAAATATTCTTTAACTTGTTCTTTCCTTATGTTGGCTTCCCTTCCTTCCTCTTTTTTTTGTAGATGTCAAAAGTGTGATTGCTTTTTGAAAGTGATGAGATGGGAAGCAAACAGCCATGTGGGTTTCTCATTAGAAATTTTATTTGCTTACTTAGGGCTAGTATCACACTTACTTGTACGAGTAATCCCATAGACTTCAATAGGAATACTCAGATGATTAAGTTCTCATCTGCATGGGCATGGGTTACAAAATCTAGCCCTTCATGTTTGTACTGAATCCTGAATGTGTTGAGTGGTAGGTATTTTACTATCTTGCTTCATGAAAACCATCAGAACATGCATCTCCTTTGAAAAGCCACAGATGTACACTATTTCAGGCAAGAGATGATTAACAAGCAGACTTCTCTGCTGGATCCTTTATTCAAGATCCTTAGATTTGCTGATACTGAGTTTGATTCTCGCAAGCATTCATGAGAGAAGAATAGCAGTTTTTAAATCAGCACTGCAAAGCTGGAAAGCTACAAGAGCAAAACCACAAATGTGTGAGCTGTCAACATTGGAATGTAGAAATATTACTTGAAACACGAGACAACTACATTTAACACAAGATTTATTGACTACAACCTGTCTCATGATTAATTCTCTGCTAGTTTTAGTACATTTGCTGTTTTACTGAGCCCTATGGAGTCAAATTACAAAAAATATTAAAGGCAGAAATGAAGTATTGACACTAGAGCCTTAAACCATCCTATCTGGCAGCTCTCACAAGAGAAGCAGGAACAGTTATGGTCAACACCGGGATGGGAGATTCTGGCTGAAAATAACATAAGAAATGTCTGCACTAGTGTTTGTATTGCTATTGTTGGCAGAACTGCACTGATGCTAGCCATGTTGATACTTCTCAGTGTAGACACAGTCTTTGAGTCTACAGCAGTAGTACCCAACCTGTGGCTCAGGCCAAAAGTGGCCCATGACTCCCCTACTGCTGGCTGCAAAATGCAGCAGCTACCTAAGGACCCAGGTAGAACATTTTTCCATGGAGCTAAAAGACTAGTGCGGGATCCTGCAGCCAAAAGGATGAGAGGTCAGCATGGGCTTCACTGCCACTGGACCCACAGGGTTCATGCCCTGCATCGTCCTGGCCCTGCCCTAGATCTGACTCTGACTGCATGCTGCTGGCCAGCAGTGGCAGGAGCTAGATCCGGGCCTGAGCTGCCTGCCCGGTGCCAGCAGCAGCAGGGGCTGGATCTGGCTACAGGTCACCTTCCACTTGCCAGCAGCAGCTGGGGCCAGACTGGGCCCCGGAACCAGATCACGCTCCCAGGGTGGAGTGAGGTGGTGGGGCAAGGGATGGGGCCTGGACCCTTTCCTGGGGGCAGCAATGCTCCTAGAGGCCAGTGCCCTTCTTCTCCAAGTATAGCAAAGAGCATGGCAAAACTCTCTGCCTAGGTCCATAGGCACTGATCTCCACACTTCAGCTCCACCACAATGCAAACCTTTCTGCCTGGGTCCCTAGGTCAGTGGCTCCCAACCATTTCAGTAATATATCACACTGCAGTGAGACACACAATTCCAGGGTACACCCACTTTTTTTTACTGAACTGATTACTTATAAACATCACATTTACTTTCATTTACTATCATTACAGTCTTACTAGAGAGGTTTGAAATATAGTTGATATAACAAGCTAAAGAAGGATTAAATGTACTAATGTTTCAAATCCAATGGAAAAAAACTACATGTCATCTCAGTGTTGCCCTTTGGCCACTTGCATTTAGAATGTTCACACTTTAGAATCAAAAGACTGATACCTCACTTTTAATTTGATGATTAATTTTCATGAGTTTTATGAGTTGTAATTTTGGTTGGATAGAATATTGTTCAAGATGAAACAATGCTTGTTTTACACTGATTTTCATTACCTTTGTACAGAGGTTCACAGCACCCTTGGACAGTTCTCACGGCACGCCAGCTGAAAACCACTGCCCTAGGTGCTTGGATCACTTCTGGGTCTGGAACCAAAGAGAATGGAGCACTGATCTTCCATCTCCGTGGCTGGAGAAAGGAGTTGCTGCCTAGGGACGCATATGAAGTGCATATGGCTTCCCTGGTGCAGTCAGGAGATGGGAGATTAGCAAGGATGCAACCTCCTCCTTGAACACTTCCTGTCTCGCTGCAGTGGTGGAACCTGCTGGTGAAGACTAGTGGTCCTTCAGGGTTGTAAAAATTATATCTGTGGCCCTTGAGCCAAAAAGGTTTGGAACCACTGGTCTAGCGTCCTGCATGGATACAAGAATGTGGATGTGAAATGAATGCAGATCCACAAGAATCAATTTATATCTTATCCACCATCTGTAGTCTTATCTTTTCTACCTCTGTCCACACCCACTTAGCACCCACAACCCTGAGGCCCTCAATCAGTTGTTTGAAGGCTAGCCCCCCACATATCAGCATTTCTGCTGCCAACCCTGCCAGTCACTTGCCAACAGCTGGTTGGTGGGGTTCCATAGAACAGCTGTTGGTAGCCTGGTCTTGGGGCCATGAATCTCAAAAGTTATGAGCTGCAGACTGCTGCTTCCCTGCCTTTGAGATCTGCATCCAATCCACCTATGAGATAAAGTAGGTAGCCATGGATTTGCAGGGCTCTACTTTGATCAGTTAAAATGTTTATCACATCTCTTTATTGACTGGTAGACCCTGGCATGGAATACAGATGGTTCTGTGCTTGCTTGTATAATTATAACTGGAATTTAAAAAAAAAACAAAAACCAAGGAACCCATGAGTTGTAATGAAGGATGATGATGAAACTATTAATTAGGGATGGCACATTATTATTTATAAATAATTTGGCAAAGGTTGGGATTGTTGACAAGTATGCCTGAATAATTTTGCCATTGTTTGACCATCTCCATTATTAACACTGTGACGGTCCCTAGAAAAATCTCCATTGTCCAAAGTACATTTCAGTAGTTACTCAGTGAAATGAGATGGACAGTTGTTCCATGGTTCAAAGAGTTCATTAAGAAGTGCAGACTGGCTGAGTAAAAAGTTGGTTGATCTCAGTGCTCTTTTAATTTAAAACAAACCAAAAACAAAACAAAACAAAAAGGGTGCCAGTACTCAGCCAGAGACCTGTGCTGCCAGCACCCACAGCTAAAGGAACTAGGGCCACATCTCTGTGAAAGAAAGGTGTCAATAGTCAGTACCACTGAGTACCATCAGAAAAAAACCCCTAGTTGGTTATTTTTTCCATTGTGCTGGTAATACTCATCATTGTAGCTAGCTGTCAAAACTTGCCACCAGCTACATATTAAAAAATATTTTAAGAGTTACTCATCACTAGAAGCATCAGATACATCTGACAAAGTGGGCTGGAGCCCACGAAAGCTTATGCCTGAGGAAATCTGTTAGTCTTTAAGGTGCCACAGGACTCTTGTTGATTTTACTGTACAACAGACTAACACGGCTATGAAATTTAGAGCTGATAAAAAAAATTAGCACAAATGTATTTTTAATGGAAAATGCTGTTTCACTTAAATGTTTTTTCCCCAAAAACATTCCATTTTAGTTTAAAATGTTCCAGTTTTTGTTGAAAAACTGAAAATGATGTTAAAATTTTAAAAAAATCTTCATTTTTGCAGTTTTCAGCTTTTAGATGAAAACCTGACAAATCTAAATGACAACACAAAAAATTTTTTTTTGTTGTTCAAACTTCACATGGGTGAGGGGAAATCGTTTCCAGAACGCCTTCACTTTCTATGCTTGCTGTAGCATGGTCAGTACCTACAGCAGAGGCCTGACAGTTTCCTGTTCCAAAGAGGTGTTTAACAAAAAAACCCATAACAAGAGATATCTTTTGACATGATTTTTAAAATAGTTCTATTTAAATGTATGTAGAAAGATGCTTAAGTGCTCTCCCCAATTATAATTATTTTTGCTGCCTGAAGTGTTAACTACTCAGTTCTCCACATATCTAAGAAATAGGACTTTGATTTTAGCTACTTGAATTGCAGTATATCTTATTTGCATGACTTGAATAAATTGCAAGAAACTCTTTGATTCCCTCTGTAACTAATACATGTAACAGTAGAAGAATTCATGCTGAAAGTGGTAATAGCTTTAATTTGCCATAGAAGCTGAAGTGTATAATCTTCATGAAGGGAACATGAGCAAATTGTACTTTGTACCACATACATCATAAACCAGGGGAAGCTAGGATAGGCTGGGCAGATCAGACATAGTCCTATTTGCATTTGTTCTCCTCTATATTTATTATATATGGTTCTTTCACCTCAGCTCCATACCACATCAAACATATCTTATAAGGGAGGCACTACTACCTTGAGACTCCTTTTTATAAAAATATAATGAGAAGGCCATTGATATGCCAGCTTAGTAGTACAAAGTATATATAATTCACTCCCTAGGGGGAGTTCTTTTGATTGCTTAGGGAATGGAAGTTTCAAGGCGTAACCTTTTTGCTTTTTCTGTATTTAGCTTTAGAAACTTTTCCAGCAGGTATGGAACAGTTAGTTATTTACATAACTAGAACTCCAGAGTGATCTTTAAGCTAGTCCCCAGCTCCCTAAGGTTGAGTAACAACACAAGCATTTTAAAAGAGTCAGATATATTTTGTCTGTTTTACCACTACAGTATTAATAAAGATTAAAATGTTCACTTCTTTAGTGTTTGTCATCCATGAAAATGTAACATCTATTAATGGACTGTCATAATGATCATGTCAAGCAAGCATATTTATCACCAAATAACTCAATAAGAATAAAAATACAAAGATACAAACTAAATTTGTAAATCAATTCTAAAACCAGCTGATAACTGCTGTAATATTTTGTTCAAAAGAGCACATTTTGGGAGGGGACTGAAAAGATACATCTTTAAAGGTCTGCTGGCAAGTATTTCAGATTTTAAAAGGGGTAGCCGTGTTAGTCTACTCCAGTGAAAAAACAACAAGGAGTTGTGTAGCTATATTCAGATGCAAGCACTTAGTTTTCCAGAATGAACGTAATGTTTTTCAGCAATATCAATATAAACTGTATATAACAACTAGTCATTTAATATTTCTTTCCTCTTTTTTTTATTTTACCTCAGCATCCTACTGTACCTGAATTCTTTTCTTACTAAGTCTCCATTGCTTTATAGCTTCCTGTGATGGGCCAGCCACCCTGCACAGGGTTGAAAGGGGGAAGATAGGCAGGTAGCTCAATTAACTCAACTGGGTGCACCTGCAGAAGGTACGCAGGAACATGCCACTGATTAGAAATAGGCTAAGCTGGGCTTATATAAAGCCCAGAAATAATAAATGGTAAGTAAGTAGGCTCTGTTACTCATTGAGCAGGGAGAGTAGCAAGGCAAGTGAATGCCCTGAGTAGAGAAGCCAGTTATGTGCAAAGAAACCAAAGGAAACAATAGTAAATGTGGAACTGTGCAGAAGTCTGGATACTGGTTATAGGATGGGTGTCTGGGCTAGAACTCAGTCTAGAGAATAGGCCTGGGTTCCCTTCCTAGCTACTAGGATATGGCAAGGCAGAGATGCCAGAGACACAAACAGATAGTGAGCCTGGAAGGACTACAAATGCCTCAAAAAGGGAGGATCTTAGTGATCTAGCCAAGCAGAGGTGTCTGCTGATCTAAAGAATGAATGGGGCCACAGAGTGAGACTGGAGGGGAAGTACAATACCTGGCAGAGCTCATTCCTACGACACATACCAGTTGTGAGTGAACCCTGCAACACTTCCATTTATATACTTGTGTTTCAACTTCATTCTGCCTCAAGTTTTTTTTTTTTAAATGTTCTGAATCCTATTCCCAACTTAATTCAATCTTTATCCCTTTCCTGCCTTAAGTCAGGGCTTCAAAAATCCACACCACCATTTGCCCCAAAGTGAGTAGGAAACATTGTTGGGCACATGTCATCACTTTCTAATCTAAAAATGTAATATTTTATAACTTCCTCCTTGCCATCATCCTCCTGGCTTACGTGAAGATTGCCATCTACAAAACCAGGGAGAGGAGGTTGGCTGAGGGAGGGGGCTGTGACTCTGTGGCCTATTTCTGGTCCCTCATCCACTCACATTTCTGAGAGGAGTTCCTCTGGGTGACATCCACTGCCTCCCTTGACACCTTTTGGGAGCACTGGGTGCTCTCTGCTTGGTGTCCCCCTCTGAGTCCCTCATTTTGAACCTGTAGCCTCACACCTGTCCCTGTTTTTCTCATTACCTGTCCCCAGAACTCAGTTGGTCCCTGGTGCAATGCCACCTCCCCTTAGGCTGGGGGAGCAGTTTTAGCAGTAGGCAAGTGTACGTCTACATACCACCCCATGCTTCATCCCTTATGTTTGCAAAGGTAACTTTCTGAAAAGGATCCAAAGATAATTCAGTGAAGACCTGTCTGCCTTACTCTGCAGATGCACAGCTCCAGTGCTTCTGCTAGGGTAAACTAAAAACTGTAGAGACTGAAAAGCATTCAGTTTCTTCTGATGTCTTTCAAATACCACTGGGAACAAAAGAAACTAACAAGAATCAGGTAAAATGTAATTCAGTTAAGCTTAAAAAGCTCTGTGCTATAGAAAGATAGTTTTGTTTTTTTTTAAAGGAAGGCTGGGGAATTGCATACTAACTTTAGCTGGGTGGCGGGTGGGGAGATGTAGAGTCATGCAGAACAGTGGTTTCTCAAACTCTTTACTATCAAGCCCACTTTCTTCAAAGTAAGTGTGCTCTGTCCCTAATCTTGAGTGTGCTGGGATAATACCTATATACATATATAGATTCATTATTTATGAAATATTAGCATACCAAAGTATATGCAGTTAAAATAGCCTCTATCCTGACCTGTTTCATGAGTTGGATGAGCTTGCTCTTAGCAACCAGAATGACCCAGACTGAAACTGGAGAGGTAAATGCACATCTCCTCATGGGAATGGACTTAAGGGAGAATAGGGCTTGAAGAGGAAGAAGTTGAGGGGACAAAATGAGAACATAAATGCTCCAGGGGAGCACCCCTTGCCTTCTTCGCCTTTGACCTTCACTTCTTCTAGTCTGTTCCTTTGTAAACATGTTTTCTCTAAATCCCAGTCTCCCATTCTGTCTTTCTCACCTTGCCATTAAAAAGGCTGTCAGACAGCTAGCCTTCCTTTCCCAAAGCAGAACAGAGGTGAGGGGTGTGTGTGTATGTGTTCCCCCTTTCTGTTCTGGCACTGCAGAAGTTGTCGGCAGCAGGAGGGTGGCTTCCATTTGAGGGAAACGTGACTCAGAGCCAGGGGCATCGCTAGCTGGGGGAGGGACCCGGGGCATGGGCCCAGGCCCTGCCCCTGGCCCGCAGGCCCCACCCCTGGCCAGGGACAGGGACAGGCGCCGCCACGGGCGGCTAGGCCCTACATCCCCGGCTGGGGCCGGGGCCAGGGCCGGAAGCGGCTATGGCTGACAGGGTCCTGCATCCCCAGCTGGGGATGGGGCTGCTGCGGGCACGTGCCTCCAGGCCCCGGATTGCCTGTCGCGGCTGTGGGCGGCTAGGCCCCAGATCCCCAGTAGGGGTTGGGGCTGGAAGCGGCCGCAGGAGGCCAGGCCCCGCATCTCCAGCCTGGGACGATTGAGCCGGAGATCCAGGCACCGGCACTGGGGTTCAGGGCACATGCCCCGGCCTGCCCAACACCAGCAACACCTCTGCTCAGAGCCCATGTGTGTGTGTGTGAGAGAGAGAGAGAGAGACTTTAGCTGCAGCTAGGCAATTTAACAGAACAGCTACTGACAATGCTTAGGAGTCTGTGTCTGGGGTGTATGTGACAAGGAGTCAGAAACCCAGACCCGCTCCCCCAAATGCTGGTTTAAGTATTGTTTTACTAAAGCCTCTGCTCACAGATTTTGAAAGACCCTTTTTTTTCAACCACTTTAAACACTGCATATAGCCATTTATATCTTCTTCCTTTTAAGATTGCAAATTTAAAAGAAAAAAATTGCAGGCCCCGTCCAGAGACATTCTTGTTCCTACTACTAGTGCAAGTCCTCATCATTCGAGAAGTTTGATGTGCACACACCCATCCCTGTAGCAGCTGCCAGGAGGCTGTGGGAGAAGTGAAGTAGTGATAAGCCTTCACCTTTGGATTAGCTAACTGGCTCTGGGATGGGCTGGAAGAACTGAGGAAAAGAATGCTCCTCCAGCACCCTTGTGAGTTGGGTGGAGGTACTACAAATTTATCAGAGGCCAACATGAAGCCCTCACTGAGACTGCTAACTGCCTTTCTGGGAAGGGGCTCAACCCACTCTCCCAAACCTAAGTTGGTTATTATTGCATGGATAGAAGAAACATGCAAACTTCTTTTCCCCAGGCCCCTTGCTGGTTGGAGATCTGGCAATAAATCCCACACTTCTCTTTACAGGCTGTGATTGCCATTCTAAGAGAGGTGCTCAGCCCCAGCTAAGTGGAGATTGCTAACTGGGTATTGGTCATGAGCTGACCAGGTGGCCTATCAGCTGACTCAACCAATATAAGACAGGACTGAGATGTGCTCCAGGAAGCTCTTTCCCTGAGCCTCTCTCTTGATTTGAAAGTGCTTTTACAAAGATTAGTATTATTATCCTCATTTTACAGTCGTGGGAAACAGAGAGGCAAAGTGACTTGCACAGGTCACCCAGCAGAGCAGTGGAAGAGTCAAGAGTGGAACCCAGGTCTCTTGAGCCTGCAGCAGTGTGCTGTCTACTACTAGGCCATGCTGTGAAGATGTACAGCCAGGCCCAGCCAGCAGATGGCATGAACTAGGTGTGAATGCTAGGCTCATGAGTCAAGATAATGAGGGGAAAGTGCCTTGATCTGGACTAATGTTAAAGGGGTCTTATCAGGACAGGCACAGAGTTAACTGGCTCTGAATGGAGGGGTGGGACAGATGAAGAAAGTAAGGCAAGTTGAAACAATTTCCAAAGGGGTAGCTGTGTTAGTCTAGTCCAGCAAAAAAACCAAGGAGTCGTGTGGAACTTAAAGACTAACAGATTTATTTTTCGCATGAGCTTTCGTGGGAGAAAATCCCACTTCGTCAGATGCTTCTTGCATTTATTTTCATTCCATTCTGTAAATTCACCCATCTTTGAAGCATCTGACGAAATGGGATTTTCTCCCACGAAAGCTCATGCAAAAAATAAATCTGTTAGTCTTTAAGTTGAAACAAGTCAAAGGGAACGTAAAACCTGTAGCAGGTCTGTGCTGGCTGACTCGGGCTATGGAATGTTTCCTAAATGTGTATACTTCTGGGGTGGGGATGGAGCCCATGCTCCAGGATCCTGCATGGTGGGTGGGTCTCAGAACTCAGACTATAACCCAAGCCCAGAAGTCTACACAGCCAGGAAATGGTCCCTCAGCCTGAGCTGCTTGCTCCAAGTTGGCAGGCCCTGGCCAGCTGCAGGGTTTTCTTCACTACGTAGAGAACAGTAAGTAGCTGCAGTGTAGATGAGGCAGGTTACTGCACTGGCCTACAGAGCCTGTGCCAAGGGGCTCCAACATCACAGTGGCCCCTAGCCCTGCTGGCACAAAAGGGTGGGGCTGCCCTGGGCCAGAGGCTGGACTTTGAACTCCTGCCCCACCCCTGGGCCAGCAGGTCTGCCCCTGGGAGCAGTGTGGGTGGTCTGCTCTGTGGGCAGGGCTGGCTGGTGTGCTCTATGGCCTCTGGTGCAGCTTTCCTTTTTTTTTGGTGGAGGGCTGCACTAAAGATGCACTGCATGCCAGTCAGTTTGCCCACCCCTGGGGGGCAGACCTACTGGAGTGGGGGGCCCAGGGCCCTAGGCTGGAGGGGAGTCACTGGTGGGGGGCTAGTATCCCAGGTATAGGGGAAGGCCACTGGTGGGGGGCCAAGGCCAAGGGCCTTGAGGCCCCTTAATCTGCCCCTGAGTGTACATTGAGTGCTCCTTAGCTGACCTGGTTGGAAAAGAACTAAAGTGGGATCCTCTTGGAGGGAGCACAGACGCACTGGCATTTGATCTGAGTTAGGCCATCCTGCTCATGCTTCAAAGAGCCCGATTCTCCATCACTGGCAATTTTTAAATCAAGACTGGATGTTTTTCTAAAAGGAGCATTCAAGCAATTATTTTTGTGAAGGTCTATGGCCGCTGCTATAAAGGAGATTGGACTAGGTGATCACAGATCCCTTCTGGCCTTTGAGTCTAAACTCTAAGATCTAGAGGAATTCAAGCTTGCCATGGGCTATTGCTCAGACCCTAAAGTAAGAATGCTGGCAATATTTTTTCTTTAAAGAAATACTCTTTACACAGTGCATAACTGACTGGGAAAATCATTGCCACAGAGTGTCATTGAAGCCAAAGGCATAGTAGGATGAACTAGAACCTTCCACTGAACGAAAGACTTCATTTTTTAAGGAAAAGGCTAGGGCTATTTCATTGAGAAGTGAAAGACTACACACAGAAAATAAATGGTAGACAGAAAAAAGGCTAAGCAGATGCTACTTTTCACCCTAGTCTCACAACAACAAGCTAGGAAGGTACTCAGCACAGCTAAGAAAACAAATCTAAAACAGATAAAATATGTAAATCAATCTTTATGTAATCAGTCCTTGTAGCTCTCTTGTGTATGATAGAGGAAAGCAGCAAAATTCAAATCCAGTTCTGTTAGTGTGAAATCATGGTAGCAACTCCTGTTTTAGTACGTTACAGAAGTGATTCATTCTCATGCTTTGTCATAAACTAATCTCCAGCTGTGTTTATGGAAAAATTTCTTCCTGTAGCATCATATGGATGATTGACTAACTGTACTGTCTGGAATCTCGCCTTTGTATGAAACAATGGATACAGATTATCACTCCCCACAGGATACTGAATTAGGTGCACCGTGGGCTGTTACTATATGGCTATTCTTATTTATATAACCCTGTCAATTGCTTTCAAATGTCAGTAGTTATGGTTTTTTGTCTGTTATTCTGAGAATAACAGACGAGCCTACAGGGGATGAGTTGAATTCAGGGCACCTTACTGAAATTTTGCCTAACAGCATTATCACTATGACATTTAACCAATGTCCCTGCTCACAATTAATGCTGCAAAGAGAAATCTCAAGATTTGGCAAAGTTGCAGAAACAAAAGCAGATGAAGAATGCAATCCAAACACAAAACTAATGACAAGTAATGGGGCACAGGAAAAAGGATTACTACTTTTGAACCATTACTTCCTTAAAACTGAAGAAAATTAACTTATGTTGATGTTCAGGGTTGACGAGAACAGATTTGCTGGTCCCACAAAACTTGTTGCTGAAGGTATACTTGGAATTCTGCATGCTAAACTTCCTGTAGCTGAGGAGTCAGAGAAGGGTCACTTTGCCAAGCATCAAAGGACAGCTGCTAATTTGTATTTAAATATATACAAATATTTTAAAATAAATGGACACAGCCCTATATTTGCTTGTAATTGTGTTCTCCTTGGTAAATGGGTTCTCTAGGTATAACTGAGTTAAAATTCTGACCCAATCAACTTGATTCTGTCCCCCCGCAGTTAGAAAGGTAAGGCAAACATATGTCACATTATGACACTTCACAGGCCACCAGTGTTTTAAATGAGACTCTGGCAAGCTAGCTAAGCATGGTGGTAAGCCTGGAGCACAGCAGGGAGATGGAAACTTGGTAACTGTTATGGCTTCTACCACCCCCCCGCCCCCCCCCCAGGTGGGTTTTTCTCCTGAACCTGAAAAAAGTCCTGCAGATGTTTCTGCAACATTAATACATATTCAGATAATTAGTGATGTTCTTTTCAAACCACCCCTGTTAAATCATAGAAACTGGAAGGGACCATGAGAAGTCATCAAGTCTAGTTCCTGGCACTCACAGCAGGACCAAGTACATTCTTAAACTATCCCTGACAGGTGTTTGTCTAACCTGCTCTTAAAAACTTCCAATGATAGAGATTCCACAGCCTGCCTAGACAACTTATTCCAGCAGTTAATCACTCTGACGGTTAGGAAATTTTTCCTAATTTCCATCCTAAACCTCCCTTGTTATAATTTAAGCCCATTGCTTCTTGTCCCCCCCTAGTCTGGAAAAGAGGATACTAGAACAAACCTAGCTCTTTCAATCTTCCCTCAAATAAGTCAAGTGTTCCAGACCTCTAATCATTCATGTTAATCTACTCTGGACTTTCTCCAATTTGTCCACATATTTCCTGAAATGAGGTGCCCAGAAATAAAGGAGGATAACTTATAGAGATTCTGATTTTTTTCATCATCATCAAACTTCAGTGTGCAACATGGATAATCAGATGTAAAATAGATCCTTGCTCTGCTCAGTTAATTTATTATCCATAAAAAGGAAATAAAACAAAGATATTCCAAGGCTCTCTTAGCAACATGTTCCTGGAGACTTGTTTTCTGCACTTTGGTTATTTGGTTGTTAAAATGCTACCATGTCACTACCATTGCTCCAGTGCAGAAGACTAGGAGTGAGTGTAACAGTGCAAGAACACTGTTCTGCAAACCAGCATGTTAAGCCACTGATGAAAGAATGCATACTTATGTACGCTTCCTTCCCCTCCAATATCAAATCAGTTTAACTTTGAAAGCTGTGAGGTAAGTTTCTGTCTCAACTGAGGGCACCTTTTACGGCCGAATTCTGGCTTACCCATTTCCACTGATTCCAGGCAGTTTATCCTAAGGATGCAGTTCTGATCCTGGCTTACATCCTTTTTAGTTTCAAAATACAGGTACCTAAAATTAGATGCATAAAACAGGTTGCCTAATTTTTTGGAGTTCCAAAGTACCCAAAAATTCCACTTAAGTCAATTGAAACCATTGGTGTCAGTACCCCTGAAAATCGGGCCACTTTTTGTATGTCTAATTTTAGGCATCCATATTTGAACACGTTGTACCTCATAACTTTGATATTCCTAAAAAGCAGTGATTCCTTAAAGAGACAATTAATTGTGAAAACAAACAGTTTCTTCCTTGATGATGTTAGTCTTAAAGTGCCACACGACTCCTTGTTTTTTTTGCTGTAGTAGACTAACACAGATATCCCTTTGGAAATTGATCAATTTGCCTGTGGAGTCTATTATCATTAGGTCATACTTTCACAAAAGCAAGTTCTTGCACCACAAGAGATGACAATGAACCATTGTGTTTTGCCCAAGCAGAGAAAGAGCTGACAGTTTAGTAGTGTATAATTTTTTCCTGACTAGTACACAATTTAAAAATGTTTCTCTCAGTAATTTTTTCTGAGGCAGGACTCAGTTTCTATATGTGGTTTCATAGTTTATAACTTTAGGTAAAAAGATTTGTTGGCTTAAGTTCCCTTTCTATAGAAAAATTGGAATATTACTTTCCTGTCTCTCAAAAATGTTCAGTAGATACAAAGGTGGGAGTTGCATCTAAACTTTAGCCATATTCAGTGGGGATGCAATGTTTTGGTTTTTCTCCCACTGAGATTTAATTACTGCTGCATCTATCCCAAGGATCAGCACAGCAGGATTAATTGACCAGTCAGCATAGACCTGCTCAATCAATCCTGGACATGCTTTCCCTCCCTTTGACATAGTAACTCCAACCCTCCACAGAGTAACGCTGCATCAACAGGAGAGCATTTCCTGGTGATGCAGCTGAGTGAAGATGCCATGGTAAGGGGGAGTAAGTCAGTCAATGGGAGAGACATTTTACTGTATGCAGATTGTGTATCTCCTGTTGACTTAGCATGGCAGTGTAGACCAGTGGATCCCAACCTTTTCTCTGCCGTGGCACACCTTGAGATCTTCAAATTTTTCGAGGCACACCACCATTAAAAAACTCATGAATATTCATATTAACTTAAATTACTCATGAATATTCATGAACCATGGCACAGTGTTTTGGAAATGCTGCTATGTGGGGTAGTAGGGGTAGCAGAGCAGGGGTGGCAAAACATGGGAGGCCAGGAGTCATGTGTAGTGGCAGGAGTGAGTGTGGGGAGCACACCAGGGCAGGGGTAGCAAAAGGGGACAAGGGCAGCCATGTGGGGAACAGCACAAGGGTGGCAAGAGAGGAGAGAGGAAGGGAGAATGAGAGTGGCTTTGTGGGGGCCAAGGGGGAACTGAGGAGTGGGAAGGTAGGGCAGGCAGGGGAGCATGGCGCAGCACCCACTTCCCCCTTCTCCACAGTGGCTCCCTGCCAGCCAGGGTAAATCCTCACCCCACTGCTGCTTGCGATGTACCCTCCAGGCCCCACCTATACCCCCCCACACACAGCCACTCCCACCCACCTCTGCTACACACACACCTGCCCCACACAATCCCCAGCAGCACCCCCCCACCCCTCCAAAGCCCTTACCTGGGCTGTTTGAAGGGTGGCTGACACAAGCTGCTCTGCCCTGCAGGGGGAGATTCACACACTCCCGGCCTCCCCCAGCTCTCTGCTGGCTGGGCTTAAGGTGGAGACAGGTTTAAAGTGGAGCCATTGGAACTCTGCATTCTGGCTGCTCCTGCTATTTTTAGGGGGACCCCTGGAACTCCCATTCCTGTGCCTTCCTCTAGTTTTAGGGGGGCAGGAAGGCTGCCTGCCTAAAAATAGGGGACCCTGGAACTGTGTTTGGGTATATTCTCCCTTACTTTAACCCCTGCCTTTTCCCAGCTCTGCACAGCCCAGGTGGCTAGGCTGAACAAGGAGGGAACTTTAACGCCGGCTCTCGGGCATGCTCACGGCACACTCTGGGTGTTCCTGTGGCACACCAGCATGCCCCGGCACACTGGTTGGGAACCACTGGTGTAGACGAAGCCTAAGGCTCAGTTGTTCCTTGTATTGATGTGTAATGCAGGAGAGGGTACAAGGAACCACTCCCTCTCCTGACACAACAGCAGGACTATGCTTATGTCTTTGCTCACCTAGTTAGAGTTGTGCCAAGCAGCCCCTGCACAAAGCCAAACTGTACCTGTCTAAAGTGGCGCAGAAGCCATGTTCCTAGCTTCTCATGTATGCATTTTGCCTTTCTGAAGATACAGGCACTGCACCTCCATATTAACCCCTACTACTGGTTGTGCTGTAATAAAACCATTGAACCCTTAATGTGTCTGTTAAAAACAAAACTCTGGTATCCTCTGAAACATGCTGAAAATATTTGCTTGTATTGTTAAACACCAAAGTTAAGCTACTTTAAAAAGTTACATTTCTAGTATTTAAAACCAAAGTAAAATCTAGTATTAAAGTTAATGTGCCAACAATGTATTTATACATCTAACACATTTTAATCTAATAAGCTTCTTGAGAGCTTACTTCTCAAACATGACGGCAGAATAGTCCCTAACCCTTGGTACCATGTCACATTGCCTAAAACCAGTGGTTCTTTGAGCGCTGCTCGGATGCTTTCAGTATCAGGTGTCTCCATGCCGGAGCGGCTGGAAAAACTTTTGTCCTAGCCTGTCAGAAGAGGGGAGGCAGCCACCGCCCCTCGCGCCACCTGCGCCTACACATACAGCCGCCTCCCCGCCCCCTCTTCAGTTTCATTTCTTCCGCCTTGTGCATCGGATCTGGAACGTCCGCTCCTTGCTATTGCAAGCAGCCTGTCCCTTGCGATCAGCTTTCGCTGACCGGGAGAATCTACTGTGGAATTAGTTCCACTTCAAGAGCCTTCTGTCGTTCGACCAAAGCTTACAATCATGCCAGGGTTTAAACCCTGCGCCGAATGTGGCAAGGTCTTCCCCAGGGACAATCCCCACGGGAAGTGCCTCAGGTGCTTAGGCAAAGACCACATGGTCTCGGCGTGTTCCATTTGTCTCTCCTTTAAACCCCAGACCATCAAGGAGAGGGAATAGCAATGCCGCGCCCTAGCCTCAGAGGAGGCTCAGCACCCCTCACCCAAAGCCTCAGGTTGAGCCCAGCCCTGAGATCCAGCTCGGCGCTGGTGCCTGTGCGGCACCGTGCCACCAGTGTCCGCTGCCACCGCGCCATCTCGGTGCCGACTCCAGCACCATGGCGCTGCCCCAGCGCCCCGGTACCAACCGGGGTCGCCATCAACCAGCCCGGCACCATCGGCATCGGGCTCACCTTGGCACCGACCAAGGTCGCCCTCAGGCAGCCCGGCACCATCAGCACCGGGCTCACCACAGCACCCAGCTCTGTCACCTCCAGTGCCAACGACCCGGCATAGCCCATCCTCACCGGTGCCAACTTCACCTCGGCACCGGCTAACCCCACCATTTGCACCGCAGAGCCCGGTGACGACAGAGCGGGAGTCCTCCCGCCTGAGCAGTCCCCCCTTCCCCAGCGGGGACTTGCCCATGGCCCACGCTGGGGAGATCCTTGTCCCTTCCACACCGGAGGTGATGGAGGCAGCACGGGCTCTGCTGCTCCTCCTGATCTCCCCTGCCCCAACCATGGTTAGAAGGGGCAAACCGGCCTTCTCATCAAAGGCCTGGGCTCAAAAGGGACGTTCACCCTCTCCCGCCGCTACAAAGGCCAGCATTACACCACTGCTGGCACAGGGCCGGGAATCCCAACCCCTGTCCCCCGGCTCCAGCCCCGAAGAAAGGCCGTCCAGGGGCTCTAAACGGCCCCGGTGCCAAACAGCATCCCCTTTCCGCTTCCAGGGGTAGGAATGGTCCCCCGAGGGAACTCCATCCCCCCCACTGACGAATCCTCAGCGCCGTGCTGTCTCCAGCACTGGAGACCTTCATGGGAAACCTCTCAGCACACTTTGACTTGCTGCGCCGAGCTACAGCCCACCTAGGCATGCAGGTGGAGCCCCTGAGTCTTCCCCCCCATACCCTGTTCAGGCTGTTCACCGCTACGGAGCCTTTAGCAAGCCCACCCCACCTGAGTGTATGGAATCTTGCACGCTCCTGGTGGCAGTACCCATGCTCTGTCCCACCAGTCTCGGATACGGCAAGCATGAAGTACAGGGTACCAGAACCGGACTACCCTGCACTTGCTGGCCACCCGGTTCCCCCTCGGGATGTGGTCCAAATGGCGATGGGGGCTGGAGATCCCCCTAGGGACCCCCTCCCCTCCTCTAGAGAGGATAGGGAAATAGACCTGCTGGGCCGCAAGGTGTGTTCGTCATCAGCCCTTCAATTGCAAGTGGCTAACAACTAGGCCATAACCAGCAGGTACCTGCTGGATATCTGGGAATCACTTGGAAGATTCAGGAACATGCTCCCACCCGAGGCTAGAGACGACTATGATGCCTTCCTGGAGGAAGGCAACACGGTCTCACAGGACCTTCTCCTCTCTGCCCACGATGCAGTGGACACTGCTGCCCGGACCATGACATAGGCGGTTACCCTCCGCAGGGCAGCTTGGCTTAGAGAGGCCAGAGTGGCCCCTAACGTGCAGCAGGCGGTCTTGGACCTGCCTTTTGAAGGAGATGTCCTGAAACTGTCCCTTCTGAAACTCTCCCAGTGGTGGGCACAACCTGAGATCCATGGGGTGAGGCCAAATATTTTGGCCTTCTCCCTCCCAGTCCCAGCCCACCAACTTAAATCCCACTCTATGGGCAGGTCAACCCCTTGCTTTCACTGTCAATGATGAACAGAAAGGTTTTCTTAGCCACCCTCAGGGGCATGAGCCACTTGGCTACAGCGACCTCCTTGGCTTAAGGGAACAAGCCCTAAGATGCCGCTAACCCCCTCTTCCCCCATAGGGAGGACAGGTCTGCCAGGCCCTTCCTAAGCCTGCCCCTATGTTTTTCTAGGCCTGCCTGACTAGCTCAGCAGGCAGCGCATCAGGCTTTTACTCTGAGTGTCCAGGGTTTGAGCCCCCTGTCTGGGCCTGATCCCTACAGCATTAGGGGTTTCCAAAACAGTGCTTTCCCTTAAATACTGAAACTGCCCCATTGTGACAGTTTTCCTCCCCAAATGCACCCCCACCATGTTTCCCACCCTAGCCCCCACCAAGGGATGGAGACACATCTTGTTGTAGCCTAGCTTCAGCAGGGCTCTGAGATGCGCACGTCCGAAGATTCCCCCTAGTAGGACTGCGCAGTAATCTTCACGTGTGCCCCAGGTAGGACCCTGGGTACCCGGGTCAGGAGAAAGAGGGGACATGCTTGGTCACACAGTTGCCCCCTGCGCTGAGACCACAACTCTCTGGCAGGATTTTTATTTGCAGCCAAGAGGTCACATCTATATGGGAACACAGAGGCCTGGGATGCCATTATCGGGAAGGTGTACGTAGAGCAGGGTATACCCCTGTATGGACCGTAGGTACGGTCCATTCCTCCCCTCTCTCCTTCCCACCTCACAAGAACCCCAATTCTACCTCTGGATGATCTACTGGGAACTGGGGACCCACCCAACATCTTCACTTTGGTTTATCACCTTCAGGGTTGCCCACAGTGCCCCAGGGCTGACAAAGTATGACTGGGGACACCTGATCCCGAAGGGGAACACCTTGCCATGTTCCATACATCGGGAACTGGTGCAGGGCCTACCCCTTCGAGTGCCCTCGCACAAATAGTACCCGATATCCGCTGCCTTGCTCATTCTTGGGCACTTACATAGCCTATGCCCTTCGATCTTCCCCTGGCAGGTCACAACACTCAAACCTTTCCCCTCTCTTCTTTCTGCCCTGCCCACCTGCGTGACTGCCCATTATACCCAGCACAGCCTTAGGGTCATCACCCCCTCCCCACACGCGTTGACGGTGTCTGGCATATTTGCGGTCTTCTCTCACCTTTCTCAAGGACCCCGTTGATGCCACTACCGTTCCCATGGTGTGATATGCAGAGAACCCCCTTCCTAGGCAACATATGATGGTTTCGGCGGTTCTCCCGCCCTTCTCTGCCCTGCCTATGGGCCTCTCCCCCCCCAGGCGGGGACCCCATCTGGTTCTCTGATGCCAGGGCGTCCTTCGAACTGGCGACCACTCGACTTAGGCTCCCTTCTCAAGCCTAGAAGGACCCTCCTTGGTACTTTTCCCTCAATACCATGTCTTAGAATGCCTCCTTGACAACCATGGCAGGCAAAATGGTAGAGCTACCCTCCAGACAAACGCCATAGGTACTGAGTCTGGAGGTTCCCTCCTGACTGTCCTTTGATCCCCTCAGTTACCTAGGGACTCACTAGACAATAGTGAGAGCCTCATTCCATTTCCCCCCATTTTTTTCCCTACGCTCTAGTAAGAGCTCCGAAGGGCAAATCCAGAAGGCCTAGACTGGGGGGGGGGGGCTCCCTATATTCTAGCAGCCTATAGGCCTCCCTGTCAATTGCCAGGCCACATTGCAGCCAGTATTCTCCGTACCTCTCCTGCGAGAGCCGGTCATAGGGCCAATTCGGTTGAATCATGCGCTTCTGCACTTTGAGGTCATAAATTCACACCGAAGACCCATCCTGCTTGACCCAACCCCATGGGTCGTGGGCCGTGTTTCGTGGCCTTCTCAGCCAACCCTGAGCCACCTCATGGTTATACCCTTACTTTCCCTTCACTCAGACAGCCTGTGTAGCTGCACCCTCCAATGACGGTCATTGCCCTTCTCCCCTTGCTTCATATACAACTAGCAGCCACCAACCAGTCCATGGCTAAGTGGCTCCTGGAAACCTGTGGTGCTCTATGCCCCTCTTACATCCCACCAAGACGCACCTACTCGGCTAGCCCTCTTGCTACCCTTTGACGTTCTTGTGCGCGTCCCCTTGCACATCCATAGAACGCGTCCTAGGCCAACTTATCGGCCGGTTACATTCCGAGTTCCTCTTAGGCAGGGCACCCACGCAATCTGATCCAAGATTGCCTTCCCTTCCCCAACCCAGGTGACCTGGCCTGACCCTTATTCTTCAGCCTTGGTGTGTCCAGGCCTACCCCATCCTGGTGGACCCTCAGCCCTTCCCCTCCAGGCCATGAGGCCCGCTCGCCGTTTTTTTCCTCGGGAAGTGTCTTGCTGGAGGGTCTGCTTCGCGGGGCTTGTCACTGTGCTGAAGGCAGAAGTACCAACTCCACCTGCCATCCATCAGCATGGCTAGTAGTCACCTGATACTGAATGCATCCGAGCAGCGCTCGAAGAAGAACGATGGGTTACCTACAGTAACAGTCCTTCTTCGAGATGGGCTGCTCAGATCCATTCAGGTCCCTCCCCTCCGTCCCCGCTTCTGGAGTTGGCGACTCCAAGGAACTGAGGATGGGGAGGGGAGGCGGCTGTATATGGAGCCGCGGGTGGCGCGAGGGGCGCTGGCCACACCCCCTATTTTGACAGGCCAGGACAAAAGTTTTTCCGGCCAATCTGGTGCTCCAGCACGAAGACACTTGACACTGAATGGATCCGAGCAGCCCATCTCGAAGAAGAATGGTTACTGTAGGTAACCCACTGTTCTTTTGCAGGTCATGACACACTTGGTGGCATATTGTGACCCTACGGGACACACCAGCCCCTGCCCCTGCCCCTCTTCCCCAGGCCAAGTCCAACTGTCTTTCCAGCTCTCCGTTACAAACTTACTACTGTGTGATGACACAATAATGTGTTCCAATACAGTGGTTGAGAACCACTGGCCTAAAACAGCTACAGCAGTTGAGGGCAAAATATTTTCTTCATGACATCTGAAAAATGAAATATATAAACAAGGGGTAGACCTCAGCTGGTATAAACTGGCCTTATTCCACTGACCATAGAGCTATGCTGATTTACACCAACTGAAGATTTGAACTGAGACGCTGTCCTCTTCCTTAAACCGTTCTGATTTTTTGGTGACAGGTTTTTGTGGTCATATGTATTTTTCAGGGTCTGTTGTAAAAAAAGAAAAAAAAACTAGTCTTCATAATTAACTGGCTCAGGAATCTACTGTCCAGAAAACAGATTAACTCATGCACCACCTGGACCTTCAGCTTTCACATAATGTAGGTTTGCATTACAAGATGAAAAACTGCAGGGCCATTTAGCACAAAACTGTCTCCTTTCCAACTGACCTATTAATCCATAGCTAAAAATAGTCAGATTCCCTGGTCTATTTATAGATGAGACATTTAACTGCATGTTTTTCATCAAAGAGCCAACTTCTGTAAAAGGAACATCTCATCTCACAGTATATACTGCCTACTGCATACAAATTGCCAGATTCTCAGATGATGTAAATTGGCCTATATGGAACCACTGATTTCAATAAAGTTATGTCAAGTTGCACTAGCCAAGGATCTGTTTTAAAAAGTCATTCTGCTCACAGATGTAAGAGCAGAATCTGGTCCCCATCGCTAATAAAGGGAAACTAATATACCTACTATGTGTGTTCCTTATACACACTCACAACCATTTACCATTAGTGCTAAGCTAGAAAGTTGAAATGACCAATTTCAGTACTAATTTTTGTTGTGATTTACACTCAATTTGTTCATTATTAAAAACTGAATGTGTCCCATAAACATTCATCGGTGTATGGATTGCTGTAACATACTCTGCAAGCGCTGCTGAATATTCAATATTTGTTACATATTTCAGTTAGCTGCTTGGATAGAAGTAACTTATCCAATTGGGTTCCCAGATCAAATACGCACTTTAAAAAATTGTCTTTCACTTTCTACATAGTAGGCGCACAAACGTGTGATGTACCCCACACTGTGCCTCTTTCCGGGTACAGTCCGAGCTGCTGTGTCCCATAGCTCTCCATCATGGGATGCTTTTTACACTGCTTTGCTAGTAAAAAGCAATGTCCACCAGATGCTGATCACTCATAGCCAGCAGCATGCAAAGTCACTCCCGGCTGAGTACATGAATGCAATAGCTAGCCAGCCATGACTAGTTACAGGGTGACACTCGCATATCCCTTGCCCCTTAGAAGTATTGTCTTATACACTTTCAGTAGCGCACTGAACTACGCAAGCTCATAAATTAGTTTGTCATTCCAACAAAGCGTAATGAATACGCACCAGCCTTGTCTCAAGTGGTGGCTTCCCAAATATGTCACTCAAACACACTGGTTCAGGCAGAACAGTAAAACAAGTTTGTTAATGAGAGAGTGAGATTTTAAGTGATAAGATATATGTCAGAGTAGTTACAAAAGAAATAAAAATATAAACGTACAAGCTAATTCCTAAACTTTACCAAGGCTAATTAACAAAAAGATTTCTCTCACTCATCCCACTAGTTTTACAGCAGCCCTTGCTAGTTGGACAGCCGTCCTGTAATGACCTCCCACCTTGGTTCCAAAAACTTCCTTTGTTTTTGCAAGCTATTTCTGCTTTTTTGACTCCGACTCTTTGTATTGGAAATGTCTTTGCTGGGTCATGCGGTCAAGCAGTTCCATGCCATATGTGAGCCATCAACTGTCCTTCAGATGAATTGTAAATTTCTTGCTTACAGTTCCCTTGATGGTGAATTTCTGATTAAGCAAATTATGGCCTTTTAGCACCTAGCTGGCATAATTATCTCTGAGAAAATGGTCTGTGTATGTTACTGAAATATGTGGTAGCTCTGGGTAGCAACTGAATAGTAAAATTACAGACCTCCATGAAAAGTGTCAATACATACATTAACAGGACAGTTATGTTCAATACATTACGCCTTGTGAGGTATCATTTGAAAATGTATACAGGTAGTCCTCACTTAGTGACCGGGTTCCGTTCCTGAAACCCGGTTGATAAACGAATTGATCACTAAACGAGGAGCAGCCCTTACCAGTATTTCAGGCATAATGTACTTTACTGGTAGTGGGTTTTTCAACCATCGGTAGATAGTTTTAATGTCACCTTTGCATCATTTATAACATTTTTAATATATATTTTAAATGTTTTAAGCTCTAATGTACTGAACTTAGTTTGCATAGTGTACTGTAAATATAGGTAATCTGAGAGAGTTGATGCGAGTTCTCGTACATTGCCATAATACCAACTCATCAGAGAGCCGGTCATAACTCTGAGGGGTCACTAAACGAGTAGGTCACTAAGTGAGGACTAGCTGTACTTTGTACAAAATAGATCATAGCCATATAAAAGTGGTGAACTTTGGGGTACAGGGTCCTACAACCATCAAGAATGAGAAGTAGGAAGTCATTAATATTTAGATACAAAGGGACAGATTCTGCCTTCACTTTATATGAAGGAGAAGGGACAGCAGTAAGGAAGGGGAGAAATTGGGAAACTATTACATATGTCACACCATTAAGATAAAAACAAACAGTGTAAAGGAAGAGCTGCAAAGCACTGATTTGGCATGGCAGAAGAATCTGACATTTGGTCTGAGAAGCACTTCATGCTATTGTTGAACAGTGAAATATAATTAAAGTAATGTTTACTGGCAACAACTATTTTCCTGAAAAATGACAACTTTGTTATATTGTTATGTGGGCTTTCACCTATCACAAGATTGTAAAATCAGTTTCCATGAAGCGTAGGTACGTTACTGTTTATTATAATACATCTTATCTACATGCAGATAGGTTTTCAAAGCATAAACTGAAGTTATGCCTCTGAAAATCTCAACAGTTTATATTAAATAACAGGTTAAACTTGTTCCTGGTTAATTCCAATGGCATCACATTTACACCAAGGATGAATAATAGAAACATCAAGGTTCATGTTGTTAACCACATCCCAAAAGGGTAGCGGTGTTAGTCGTGTTCAGCAAAACAAGCAAGGAGTAGTCTTTAAGTGCCATAGAACTCCTTGCTTGTTTTGTTAAACCAGTAGCAAAGCAAAATGAGAGTGGTCACAAGTGACATCCCTATTCACCATTCTTATGACTACTGCATAAATGTAAAACATTATTAAAACCAGGGGTCTGATGTGGCTAAAAGTGACTGTGATTTAACATTGCCTTTACTAGCAAAGCCTTGTGCTGGCATTGAATCCCATTCAAGTACACGGGGCACCATGATGATGTCATAGTTTGGTAATGAAAGTCATCATCATTAAATGTATATCTAACACTTCATCACAGAATTGCATACGTTTTCAATAAATCCTGGAAAATGTTTAATAGAGTGTTCATAGAACAACAGAAGCATAGTCAGAGAGACAAAGAAGTTTCTTTTGGTTCCATTACTTTCCCCTGTTGCACTAAAAGCTGCAAATTGGATGCTTAGAGAAACTCCCACCTTCACGTTGATCTCTTTATCCTGAATCTGTTCACCAGATGGAAAATCCCTTTAAAATCATAAGGCAGATACCAAGTATATAGTTAAGCAGCTCACTAACAAGATAACAGCTCAAGAACAAACTACAGATCATAAATCAATACATCACCATCCTTCACTCAAGAATGGATCTGGTCATATGAAGACAGCAGGGAGCAGGAACAAGGAATTGAGGCAGGAGAGAGACAGAGGAGAAGCAGGAACAGGAGGATGCAATGGGAACAGGTAAGTCAACTTTGTTTCATCTTGGTTGAAGATTTTCACAAATACAGTCATATCTGCCACTCAGATGGACAACTGGAAATGCAGTACAGTACACCTTTTGATAGGAACCAGTCTCTGAGCAGAGAACAAGTCACTCTGTATCTGACGAAGTGGTTGGAGCCCACAAAAGCTTATGCCCAAAGAAATATATTAGTCTTTAAGATGCCATAGGACTCTTTTTGCTGTACACAGACTAAGATGGCTATCCCTCTGGCACAAGTCACTGTAATGTTTTCCAACAAAAATCTTTTCCTATCATAACAAACAAGGAATCCTGTGGTTCTTTTAAAGACTAACAAATTTATTTATTGCATGAGCTTTCATGGGTATAAACCCATTTCATCAGATGCATGAAATGGAAACTGCAGTACGTTACATGCAGAGAAGGCTGTCACAAAGTAGTTTCTTATTCTGTTTTAGTAACTCAAAACAAGTTGTTTTGATTCAAAGTGTCCATTTGTCCTTTAAAGAGCAATCAATGAGAAGGTATGAATGTTAACAGGACAGATTACCTGATATGAGAGCACCAAAGTCCCTATTCAGACCCAAAATGACGGTGTCAAATTTGCATAAGAATTACAGCTCTGCAGTTTCACCTTCAAGTCTGGTTTTATTTTATTTTTTTGTTTCCTGAAGTAGTGTAACTTTCATGTCTGTTAAAGAATGTCCAGAGAGGTTGAACTGGTTTTTTAATGTTACAATTCTTGATGTCTGGTTTGTGTTCATTTATTCTTTTGCACAGCCAGTTTGGCCAATATATAAGGCAGAGGAGCATCGTTGGTTCCTGATGGTATATATCACATTGATGGATGATCAGGTGAAGAAGTCCCTCATGGAGTGCCTGATTTGGTTAGGTCTTAGGATGGTGGCACTTGAATAGATACATGGGCAAAGCTGGCAACATATTTGTTGCAGAGATTGATTCCTGAGTTAGTATTTCTGTCGTATAGTGTGTAGGTGCTGTTGAGTATTTGTTTAAGGCTAGGAGAATGTCTGTAGGGGAGGAACGGCCTACCTCCCTGCATCTAACATACTGAAGTTTCCAATTCACGCATCTGATGAAGCAGGATTATACCAAGGCCTGACAAAAACCTGAGCACCAGGTCACCGTGGCAACCAGGAATTGCAGCCTGGCTCCTAGTTCTGCTGCAGAAATGCAGTGGAGGAGCACCCTCTGGAGACCAAAAATAAAACTGCAGGCATCTAGCTGGGAGCCAATTTTGTCAAGACCTCGGTCATACCCAAGGAAAGCTCATGAGTTAAATAAAATTTGGTCGTCTTTAGAAGTACCACAGGACTTGTTTGTTTTGCTGAAATAGACTAACACAGCTACCCTTCTGGAACTTTTCTCACCATGGCTCAAAACAAGGCACCAATGGCCCATAAAGAAGACAAAACAAAGATGGAGACCATAAAACAAGATGGAATCTCATAAACCAAAAATGCCTTATAACATTGTTCAATTAGAAATCTTGTCCTTCATACCCTCCCCTATTCCATTTCTTTTAATACACATTTCCTTCAATACGCCATGTAATTCTAGGTCAGATTTTTAAAAACACAGCATTTGAATTCAGTTCAACTTTAGAAACTGCAAATACACAAATTCATCCTCAGAAATATGTACACTTGTAAAGAGAAAAACAATGCATTCTGAAGTTGAAAACTCCCTAACTTCGAATTAATTGCCTGTTGCAATTTAAATGCTGTCATCACAATGCTGGCTCTTGTAGATGTTTCCATTCTTTAGTTTACACTGACCTCTAGGGGACAGCATCCTCTGATATATTTCAGTGTAAAAGCTTTACTTCTTTATCAGGCTTGGAGTGGGGAAGAGTTAGTTTTTTCCATTTTAGAAATTTTACCCTGCTGTTTAGTGTGACACAGATACTGTTTTTATATGTATGTATGGAAACTGTCTTATAATTACCTCAGCCATTAACCTTCTTGCCACTCAGATTTGCAGAACAACAAAAAATAACTTAGTTTGAGAACTTAGCTGGTGAGGGTTGGAACCGACTGATACACATATCAACTGTCTTCTGTAAGTTATGATCAGGAAATGGCAGCTTCTCTTTTAACATCTCAGGCCCACACCCCCTACTAAGCAGTTTCAGGATGAAAGCAACCCAGAAGCATCATTAGCTTCTCACTTCAGCGTTTCCAAGTATCGATCTATCTCAAGCAACTACACCATTCTGGTTAAGATCACAGTCCTGCGGCTGGCTCACTGATTAGCCCTGTTTGCTAAGAAGAGCTGCAACTTAATTGGCTAATCCCCAAAGAGCAGAAACTGAAAGGCGGGAGACAGCAATACTCACAGGAAAGCTGGGAACGCAGGGGCTGTGTGCCCAATGAATTGCTGCTGGAGCAACTGCAGAGAGGAATTGCTCCAGAAATCTCATGAACAGCAGGGAGACACTCTAAATGCTTTTTTTTTTTTTTTTAATATACTGAGGATCTGAAGTAGAAGGCAGAACACTCTGGATTGCTGAATTCACTGGTATGAGGGAGAGAATTAGAGTGAGGAGTTCCTTCCCCATACAGACTTTGAGGGAGGAGTCGGAAACTGATTTGTTTTATTGAGAAGGCTTGGAATAAAAACAATTGCTCCTGCTGGAAACTGCTTCTCAATGTTCTGTGAGAGCGCTTCACGCAGAATTACCCCAAGGAGTGACATGCCTCAGGAAGAAAAGTAGGGTGCTATAGAATAGGCATCCAACCTTTTATACATGGTGCCCGCACAGGGATTTGGCCTGAACTCTTCCATAAAAAAAGCGAGAGAGGAGATACTGTGACAAACGATGAATTAACAGAAGGTGGAGAACAAAAGGTACCCCCAATCCGAGATGGCATTCCTGGCCACCCAATAGCAACTACAGAAAGCCCGCATGGCTAAGCCTGACCAGGACTCTCCAATAGAAATGGCCCACTTGCTTTCATAGCAACCGCTGGGAGAGGAAAACAGCTATGGAAGGGAGGCTTGCCTGGAGCTTTATCCAGTCTCATTTTGACCATGGTGGGCTGCAGTGATGACCCAAAAGGTTACACAAACACCTTGAGCCCATTGTTAAAACAAACATAGTGGGCTGGGAGAGGAGACCCGAGGTGGTACGACTGGCCTTGTACCTCACTGAAGAGGCCCAAGCAGCTTCCCAGGGGCCAAGTGTGAATGAGTAGGTACAGATTGATATAAGAAGCTGTTAGGAGTAGAGTGCCTGAGGCCACCAGCTTATTTTGATACTTGTGGAACATACCAATACCCAGAGGCAATTCTTATAAAACACCTTTGCATTCACCCTACTGTCAGCGTTTTCCTGGTTTGGCCCTTCCATTAGGAGTACCAAGTCCATTTCACATCCCAGGTGCTCTGACAAATGGGAACAAGCAAGTACTGTTGAAAGTACAATCACTCCAGACCTCAGTCTGCCATCCACACGCACATGGTTTGGTGGAGTGATTCAATAAGACCATCAAAAGTGTGTTAAAGTTTGTGAGAACAGAGGCCAAAGACATGGGAACAGCTAGTCCCAATCTTTTGTTTGCAGAGTAGAAGGTACCACCCACCACTGGCTTTTCCCTTTTGAGTTTTGTTATGGATGGCAACCTTGAAGAATGTTTGACTTCATTAAGGAGCCTTGGAAAGCTCACCTCATAGGCTCTGTCAATGTTCTCCAGTGTTATTCAAATGAGGGGAACATTACATGCTTGTGCCACTTGGCCCAAACTAACCTCTCAGATCGAACACATCCAGATGTGACATCATTATAAAGGCACTAAAGCCAGGAATTCCAAATGGGAAACCAACTGTCTTTACTAATTACCAGCTAGGAAAGCTAGCTCTGGGCCAAATGAAAGGGCCAATAGGAAGTGCTTGGTCAGTTGGGACCAGTAGATTATGAAATATATTGACTGGACCAGCAAAAACAAATCTATTAAAACCCTGAAAATTAGAAGAAAACCGCTACATCCAGCTTGAGGGGGGAGAAAAGAGGATGTAGGGCCTCAGCTCCCTAAACTGGCTGAAATCAGGATAGAAGATGTCACTAGGGTTGGGGCTGTCTACAGGGCACAGAAGACAAGTAAACAATCTCCTGAGAGCCTACAAAGAGGTTCTCCTTGGTGACTCACCACACCCACACAGGGCCAAGGACCGAGTTCATTTGGAAATTATATCAAATCTGAGAAGCCATAAAACCGCTGTTAGTTCAGAAAGTACAGGAAACGATAAAATTGAACACAATCAAGGAATCTGGTGATTCTGGTATCAAAGCTGGATGGGACCATCAAATCTATACAAAAATCAATCAATCAGATACACGCCATTGCTGAAATCTGCTGCATAGCCTAACTGAGTGATGGCCCAACTCAGTGATCTGATAGATTGTCTTGAGTAAGCCTGCTTTATCGCTTTAGATCTAACTAAGGGCAACTGGAGAATTCCCTTTACCCCTGAAACAGAAAAAGAAAAAGTCTTTTCTACTCTGTTAGGCCTGCTCCAATTTGTTACCATGCTTTTTGGTTTGCATGAGGCTGCAGCCACCTTTCAATGGCGGATGGCTCAGATTTTCAACCCTACTATCACTATGCTGTGGCCTAGATGATGTATGCTTTATAACTGGGACTGGTCCTCCAACCTCCAGAACCGAGTAGCCATCTTTCAAGCTTATGAGAGGCCCACCTCACACCAAATCCAAAGAAGTGTAAGGTGAGAAAATGAAAAATGAAATACTTCAGATATCTAGTAGGGAACATAAGTGGACAAAACTGAGGCCTTAGCAAACATTTCTACATCAAGAACTAAAAAGACAGTCTGGGCATCCTAGCCCTTGCAGGGGACTACAGAAAATTTGTGCTGAGTTTGCCTTATTAGCTGATCCTCTTAACATCCTCCTCCCCACAACCCCAAGAAGAAGGAAGAAAAAAAAGTCAGTCCATCAACAAGTGACAGGAGAACGTGATCAAGCATTTCAGAAAATCAAACAGGTACCACAAAACAAGCCAATCCAGTACTACACAGTCCTGATGCCTCTTGAGGATTCAACCTACAGATGCCTTGAACTATGCAATGGATGCAGTGCTATCCTAAAGCTTCCATGGATAGGGGCATACTATCCTTTACATCTTAAGCCAGGAACACTGGTGCTCTCACCTCAAAAAGGAATGCATGTATACGCTGGTCCCTAAGGGCCATGAAATATTACCTGTTTGCTCTTTGGGATGCCCTTTGTCTTAACCACTGACCATATGGTACTAAGGCAGTTTCATGCCATGAAGGACTTGAATACCTGTTATAATGTGAAAAGAATCCATAGTCATGATTTAGCCCTGCTTTCACACAATTTAATTTGCATATTAGTTCGATTTTGGCTGTTTCTCTTTGAAGTCTTGATGTCCCATTGATTTTCTTGATGACCATCATTAAAAAATCATCAATGGAGTGATTAGGAAGAGGGAAGTGCTCAGCAACTTTTTTTTTTGTTTGTGTTGTGATTTCTGATGTCAGTTTTGTGTGCATTTATTCGTCTGTGTAGGGACTGTCCTGTTTGTCCAATGTATAAGGCTTGGGGGCATTTCCGGCACAAGCCTTATACATTGGACAAACAGGACAATCCCTCCGCAGAAGAATAAATGCACACAAAACTGATGTCAGAAATCACAACACAAAAAAAACAGTTGCTGAGCACTTCCATCTTCCTAATCACTCCATTGATGATTTGTTAACGATGGTCATCAAGAAAATCAATGGGAAATCAAGACCTCAAAGAGAAACAGCGGAAATTGAACTAATATGCAAATTAAATTGTGTGAAAGCAGGGCTGAATCATGACTATGGATTCTTTTCACATTATAACAGGTAATTTGACTTCACCCTCCTCCCTCTGTGTGCCGTTTCCTAGAGTTTGAATCCTTACAAATGCTCTGATTTGCTGTTGTAGTGTGACCTGATCCCATGTCTTACACTCCCCTGCATTTATGTTCATCCAGTTCTGTAAATTCTCCCTCTTCAAAGTGTCTGACGAAGTGGGATATTCTCCCACGAAAGCTCATGCGATAAATAAATTTGTTAGTCTTTAAGTACCACAAAACTCCTTGCTTTTTTTTGCTTTACTAGACTAACATGGCTGCCCCTTTGGAACTTGAATGCCTGTGTGGCAAATTGCTACATAGCCTTACAACCTTCTTTAAAAGGATGCTTGAAATCTAAGCTTCCTTTCAAGAGTCAAAGAAGAATGGAGGCTCCATGCAGAGGGCTCTGACGGGCCCACTCAAGGTGGGTTAAAGTAGAAGGAATACCATTGCTCTGGTGTCAGAGGGCTGCTGCTGGCTGATTAACCTCACCTACTCCACCTGCAAAGTGAACCAGAACTTAATTGGCTGATCCTCACAGAATAGGGTGCCAGGAAATGGAGGGGGTTGATGACAATACTTTCTGAAAGCTGAGGGGCTTGAGTGTGTGTGCTTATTGGGCTGCTGGAGCAATTGCAGAGAGGAATTGCTCCAGAAACAAAATAGAAGAATGCGTGAACTACTCAACCTGCAAGAATTAGAGGGATAAGTCTGTGAGGTTTTAATGTCTTTTGCTAAGAAGATTTGAAACAAACAACTTAACTAGCTGGAAACCGAGTCTCTGTGTTCTCTTAAGAGAGCTTCAAACAGAATTAATTGCCTAGACAGGTTGTGGAATCTCCATCAATGGAAGTTTTTAAGAGCAGATTAGACAAACACCTGTGAGCGATGACTTAAGAGAATACTTGGTCCTGCCATGAGTTCAGGGGACTGGATCTGATGACCTCTCATGGTCCCTTCCAGTTTCTATGATCCTACGAATTACCTCAGAGAGTGGCTCAGGACAAGCGAAATCTTGCCCAGAAAGAGGAGGCAGCTATAAAATAGAACCAGTCTTGCACATTTACAACAGCCTAGTAGATATACCTAATCCCAAAATAAGTGCCAAATTCCACTGCCATTGCAATAGCATCATTTGGGAAAAATGAGCCCTATCTGAATCACAGCTTTCATGGAGCGCTATAAGTAGGGTAGCTACAGGGGTGGATTGTGGCTATGGCCATTGCAAGTGCAGAGCCTATATTTCACAATAGCAGTCAGAAAAAAACCCCCTATGTTTCTAGAAATCACTCCATATTTTTAAGTGTTTACATTTAATATCTTTATTTAAAGATGGGGGGGGGGAGCTTTGAATTAATTAGTTGTCTCCAGGGACTTAAGTGATCAGATTTCAATTATAGCACCTGGTGTTTGATTTTTCTTTTTGTATTTAGAAAGTTTTCAATATTTGTATTTAAATTATTTATGCTCTCTTCTGGTTCCTTGTAAGAATGAAGCATACTCCATTTTATATCAGTGCAGCATTCTATTCATAGCCAATCCAAGATACTCCCCTTCACACCTATAAGCATCAATCAGTTCATTTGATTGGTTACATCTTATAGTAATATTGTCTTCCTTAACATCAGATTCAAATGTCAGCTTTACAACTTCCATTTAAAAATTTTATATACTCTTTGCAATTCTTTCAGCCATATTGCTCAAGCTCAGTTTGGAACTATGCTTAGCTATAAAAATCAATTACCGGTACCATATTAAACAATATTAATAAATTTAGATTTTACAACCAGGAAGGACTAGAATGATGATTTAATTTTATCTTCTTCATAACACACACCACAGAAATTCACACAATAGTTTCTGATAAGATTAAGAATATAAATTTGCCATTTTGGTCTAGCAAGACACACAACTATTCAAAAGGTTAGATGAAGTAGCATTTTCTCCCACAAAGGCTCATGCAATAAATAAATTTGATAGTCTTTAAAAGTGCCATAGGACTCCATGTTTGGTAGGCAACTATTCAGTAATCAGTTTTTTTTCTTTTTAGGGAAAGTGCAAGAATGTTTATTTCCTCTGCAGGTCAGTATTCTATGTTTCTAAATACTCAGCTGAAATCTAATTCCATGTACCCTTAATTAAGACAAATCTGTCCTGATTGATTGAAGAAATTTGACAAATGTAATGATTGGTCTTTTTGCAGTTGGGTGCAAGTTTAAATGTATGCTAAGTACAGAGGCAGCCTTTGGCTATTGGGGCCCTAGGTGAAGGGCCACTGTGGCAGAGGCCTATAGGCCCACAGGCCCTCCCCTCCCCCCCCCCGTCCTAGCTCTCCCACAACTGACCCAGGTCTTCTACCACTGGCTCTGGCCCTGGTGCCCCCACTGCCACTCCAGCTCCCAGCTGCTGATCTCAGCCCCAGGAGCTAGTGCCTCCTGCTGCTGCCTGAGGTGGATACAGCTTTTGGGGTAGGTGAAGCAGGTATCAGAGCCCTCTTCTGCTTAGGGGCCCTAGGCGTGTGCCTGCTTCACCTACCCCAAAAGCTGTCTCTGACTAAACATTTAACTATCTGTTCTTTGTTCAGTTTTACGCAGAGTTGGGCCTTGATCTTCCAAGGAGTGCACACAATTGGATTTCCTAGCCCATGTAGCTCTCATTGCAAGATTGAAAGCCAAGTGTGTTCAGTCATTTGCCCACAACTGAAACTTCCCATGTTGTCAGACACCAGGCATTTTCTTGGGGTTAATTTACTTTTCTATTGTAATTAATTTCTCACCTGTTAGTAGCTGCTAGAGTAACAGCCATAGCTGCTGAAACACTGAGCCCCAGGGGAACAGCAGAAAGGGAAATGTTACATCTGGTCCTTGCAGGGCTGGGGATGCTGGACAAGCACCCAGGAGCCATGGCGAGGGGCAAGACAGCAGAGATTTACCCATGGAGATCTCAGCCATGAGCTCCCAGTGCCACAGCCAGACCCTCTCCTGGAGCCCCACCTCTTCCCCAAGGCTCCGCCCCCTCCAGCATAGCCCCGCCCCTGCCCAGAACTCCGCCCCCGCTGGCCGTTCTACGCCGAAGCCCCGCCCACGCTCGCGCCTCCTGCTCTCAAGCCCCGCCCCATTGCAGCAGGGCCCCGTTGACGACACGCTCCTTCTCCGTCCCCTCCAGCGCCGCGCATGCGCAGCGAAACGCCTCCCGCCTCGGGCCGGAAGTGACGTAAGCTATGGCGTCAGACGCCGGCCGTGCCTGTCGGGGCGGGTAAACAAGCTGCGTGAGGGAGAGGCTGCGGGATTCGGGAGTCGCCTCCATCTTTAAAGCGCGCAGGAGATGGGGGGCGTCTTGGGCCTGTGCTCCATGGCGAGCTGGGTAAGGTGGGGGCGGGGCGCGCTACTTCCCGGCCCGCCCTTCGTCCCTCGGCTTCCCCCCTCAGCAGCTACCAGGGGCAGCGGGCGGCTCGGCTGGCCCAGGCTGGGCGTGTGGGGCCTGCAGTGTCCGCTGCCTCCGGCTGGGTGTTGGCTTTTGCCCACTCTGCGTCCCCTGGGAACATGGAGCGCGGGCCGGGTGGGGTGGCACTGGTGCCTTCACCCCTTCTGGGGGCCCGCTTTACTGCAGCGAGACATGGCTAGGTCTTGGCTTGCTGGGAGCAGGCTGCCAAGTCCCAAAGGGGCAGGCGTGTTAGTCTAGTTCAGCAAAAAAAGCAAGGAGTCTTGTGGCATTTAAAGACTAACAGATGTATTTATCGCATGAGCTTTCATGGGAGAAAATACTTCAAAAAAAGCAAGGAATCCTGTGGCATTTAAGGGCGAACAGATTTATTTCTTGTATGAGCTTTCATGGGATAAAATCCCACTTCAGTGCAACCCCCCCCCCCCCCCCCAACCAACCAACCAAGGAGTCTTGTGGCACTTAGACTAACAGCTTTATTTGTTGCATGAGCTTTCAGAGGAGGAAAAATCCCAGTTGTCAGATGCTTTGAAGATGGGGGAATTTACCACCTTCAGAGCATCTGACAATGTGGGATTTTTTCCTCCCACAAAAGCTCATGCAGTAAATAAACCAGTTAGTCCTTAAATGCCACAGGACACTTTTTTTAGGAGCAGTTGCATCCTCCAACTGTGGCTCTTGGCCTTTCCAGACAACTGTGCTCTTCTCAGGAGTCTGATTTGTCTTAACTGCAGTTCACCTGAGTCGTGCCTCTGTTAAAATCTACTTGCTTGCAAAATCAGACATAAAAATACAGGTGTAACAGCATGTTTTTACAGAAAAATTGTTTTTCTGCATTTTAGTTGTCTAGTTGCAAAATAAATTATTTGGTATGTAAGTGTACTTGCAGTTCAGTCTGTAATACATACAGCTGTGTAAACAATCATCATATGAAATTTTAACTTGTATTGACTTGGCTAATGCTGTTAGCCTGTTGTGAGACTAAGTGCCACAAGACTCCTTGCCTTTTTTCCCCCTGTTTTTCTAGACTAACATGGCTGCCCCTTTGCAACCTGTTGTAAGAGAAGATAAACCCCCATGCTTTCAAACCTCTGTGTACCCCCAAAACAAGCAAGGAGTCCTGTGGCATTTAAAGACTAACAGATTGATTTACTGCATAAGCTTTCTCCTCAGATGCTTTGATGGGATTCCTCCTGTGAATGCTTACGCAATAAATCAATTTTAGTCTTTAAGTGCCCCAGGACTCCTTGTTCATTTTACTGAAGTAGACTAATGCGGCTGCCCTTGTCAAATGTGTACTCCCAGTGGTTGAGAACCACTGCTCTGTAGAATCTTCTCTCTCACTGAGACACTTTTTGTTGCAGTACAGTCCTACAATGATGCCATCATCATACTTACAGAGCATTGTTATGTCTTGATACTTGGTCCTGAATGCTTAAAAACATGCTACTTAAAAGTAGTTCTCCTTAAAACTTAAAAACTCATTGAGAAATACATTAACTGTTACAATGATCATGTGTGGGGATGGTATTTTCTTTTAAAATCTGTTTTGCTGGCTAACTTGGAGTCATTACTTTATGTGCCACTGCAATTTAGTTATTTGCAAATAGGTAACATAGGGAGCAAGAGCAGCCTTTGGAGATTTTTGGATAATTTTTTTTGTTTTGTTTTGTTTTTTTGTCAGGGGGACTTAATGTCCTGAATGAGTTAGGTGCTTTTAAACAATTTTTGCACCTTGTTTTAGGTGAAATACTATTAACCGAAGAGCCAAAATATGATGTACAAGCTAGTATCCGTTCTGTTTTCTGAAAAAATGTTGTGTGCTAAATGCAGAAATAAAACCAATGAAAGTGAAGTGAGGGTAATACAATAACTGAAATGAGGTGGTTGTAGGACATTTTGTTGTTAAATAAAAGCCATTTATAATTAACTAGATCTGTTGTTAGTTATCTCCCTCCTGCTTGTATCTCCAGCACTCTATAATAATGCAGAAATCAGCAGTGGATCTCCTTTATGGAGGATTTATTAAAGTGGAGATTTTAATCTTCTATGATTACAATCAGACCAATTTAACAAGAAATTAGAACTGATAACTTATTAAATTTAAGCTTTCTTATTAATGCAGGGGTAGATATATTAGTAAAACTAGATGCTATGTATACTTCTAAAGAAGCACAGGGAACCTTTTTTAAGTGTCTGCGGTAGAAAAATGAAGTGTTACAGGATGTTAACTCATGTTAATATGTTAAACTGCTTAAAGATGGTGTCATAATTAGACACAGGCATGTTTAAAAGTATGCTAACTGGTCATGATTAGCCCTTGAGTAATACTGTTTTTAAAATGTCTCTATATTTTACCCACTAGAGGTGTTAATGCATTTCTTCACATAACTCATTTTCCCAGCAAAATGAATGAAGAATCTGGTGGTACTTTTAAAGACTAACAAATTTATCACATGAGCTATCATGGGAGAAAATCCCATTTCATCTGATGCTTGCAGATGGGATTTTCTCCTATGAAAGCTCATGTGATAAATTTGTTGGTCTTTAAAAGTTCCACGTTATTTTCCCAGTATAGACATGCCTTTATGAGCACTGAATTTTAGCTCCAACAGGCCTTGGTTATTTAGATGAGTGTATTTAGAAAGTGACCCTGTACACTCACTGAAAGTGATCTGTACACTATTGTGCACAGTGACTTTCGGATTCAGTTGGCAGACATCAGGGCAGAAGTATGTGCATCTACATGTGACTTTGTTAAAATGGACTTGCTATTGCTTAATTTCTCTCTCTCACTCCCCCCCCCCCCACCTCTGCTTCCAAACCAACTCTTCTGGTCTTTGATTTCTTCCTTACGCAAAATGCTGGCTAGCTAAGTGCTTGATTATTGTCAGAGGGTGTTCCCCCTCATTTCCTGGTCATCAAATACTGTTGCAGAAATGAGGGAACAAAGAAGTGAAACCCAAGACTACTAGGGTTTAGTCTTCAAACATTGTAGCCAATCTGGCTGCCTCTGCCTATGATCTTGCAGCAGTTACAGGGTTAGCTGCACCTTACTCTCATCAAGATCAGAAACCCTTCTGCCATCTGGCCACCTGTCTTTAGCTCTTACGAGTTCTCCCACTGTTAGGCCAAGTCTTGGGCTACTGTACCTTGTGAATCAACTGCGGAGCTGGCAGTTGAGAACTTTAAGCTCTCTCATTCAGAGGCATGTGAATGGGGAGACCATCAGACTTTTAAACCAATGTATTGTTTAATCTTAGTTGTAGAAATACAGCATAACAAGTAGAAAAAGGCTCTTAAAACCACAAGCAGTTTGCACATATCTCTTACCAGCCATCCTCTTGTGGGTCCATTCAGGTCTAACTTACTCAGAGACTTGAGCTGGTCCTGTGTGTTTTAGTTCCTCTGCACAGCTCACCAACAGTTGCCTCCCCTCTTCGAGAATCACTGTTCATCTATCCAGAGTTCATTCTCTCAGTTCTTGGGCCTTTTGACCCTGTTGTCCAAATACAGTTTGGTGGCCCTCAGTGGGAGGCAGTTCAGTTGCAGAAACCAAGTATTTGCTGAAGGGAAGTCTTATCTAGAATCATTGTTTTGCTTTCTCCTTTGTTTCCAAACAGCCATGTTGATTTAACCAAGTATAGTTACACAGTAAACATCCCAGCATTTTACCTAATTCTGTCATATGGTAAACATCCCAATACACAGATCATCATACATCATTTACACATGGTTACAGAGCCTCTGTGTCAATCACAATGGCTTAATGGTTTGATCACTACAGGCAGTAGTCTGTACTGTAATAACTATGTGCCATGAATAAAACTTCTTTTAATCTTAAATTTAGAGCACTCTGAATAAAACGGTACAAATGGTAACTAGTTGTCTCACTTATTGATGCTGTGTCTCCAGATATGAGTGGAATTCTGTATGTGAAGCACATACTTTGCCTGCTCAATTTGCACAAACATATTTATTTGCTACAGTATTGGCCCATTAATTCCTTTTTGCTGTATTTCCCTAAAATGAAGAGGGACTAGGAAGGGGAGTTTTGGGGAGAGTGGCCACAGCATCCACATGGCGGGTGTGTGTGTGTGTGTGTGGGGGGGGGGGTCTAGGAGAGAGATTTTTTTTTTTTTTTTTTTTTTTTGGAGAAAGGGTGGAGCTGGCAGGAGTTCAGCGGCCCTAGAGGGCCCTGGATTGAGCACAGCAACAGCTAGTCAGAGCTGAGCAGCTATTTCTGAGCTCTGGCTGGGCCCGCTAGCATTGCGGGGAAGGGGTGGAGTCTGGAGGGGGGTGCAAAGCGCTGATCAGCTGAGCTCTGGAGCTTAGTTGACTGGTGCTGAGCTCCCCCTTTGTGCTTCAGGCCTTCCCTGCCAGACTAAAGGGCCCTTTCAGGAGCCTGGAATAGCAACGGCTGATCAGCTCTTGCTGTGGCCCTGCCAGGGGAAGATGGGGAAAGTGGATCCTCTGCTGGACTTGCATGGTGGGAAGGCCCTAGGGCAGGGGGATGAAAAGGTGCTGTGGTCCGGGCCATCAGGTGGTGGGCTAGAATAAAGGCCCCCATGGGCTGTAGTTTGCCCGCCTCGGGCCCAGAGACATGTTGAGCTATAGACCTTAATGGAAAAATCAATAGCAGAATCCAAAAGGTAGAGCAGCCTTTCATGTGCAAGAGTGAAGGGGAATCGGATTATGACTAAACTATGTAAGTGCTGTAACTCTCCTTTTGTAGGTTTCTTTTTGAAAAGTGCTTCTGTAGTAGAGTACTGGGATAGCTCTTGGCTACTCTAATGTTGAAGAACATCAAATGGAGAAGAGGGGCATAAAAAGATCTGGCGGGGGGGGGGGTGTACAAGACCAGAGGAAAACACTGACCTGGCATTGAATGATTCCAGTATGGTAATCACTATCTTCAACTGAAAACTTCATGACCACCAAAGTTTAGATATTAATTGCCTGCCTGCACCGCCTTCCATAGAATAGAATCTGTATTTCCCTTTCAGCTAAATTAAGAAGAAAGCCACATTTAAAAAGTAAATATCTCGAGGCGATCTCTAGTTCTCAGTATTCCTTTGTTAGATATGATTGATGTTCACTTGTGGAGTCCCAAACATATTTAATGCAGGCTTTGCCTGTGGGTAGAAGAATGAGACTAAAACACATTGTTACAAGTTTACAGTAAAATGATACATTTTCTCTGTTTAAGGGCAAATTGCATCCAGATGTACTAAAGTAATGAGTGAATGAGTGATTTTTGTCTTTAGATATAACACCTTTCCTCAGATATCAGCAAATTTGAAAATACTTGTTAGATTTAAACTAATAATGTGTGCAACCATTTTTGTTTCACTCCTGGATTTTCTAATGCTTTCTAATTTGTGCAAAGTAATCAAGTAATTGGAATTGCATGATGTGTGTTAGCTTTAGGAGTTCCTTTACTCTCTCAGTAAACAATATACTTTTAACAGAAGGTTTGGACCATTTTGAACTGAGGGCTGGCCTGGATGATCTGAGGTCCCTTCCAGCCCTAATCGTCTGTGATTCTTTGAAACCCCAGTGAGATTTAATGCCAGATAATATTCAAGCATGTAGAAAATGACCATCCTTCCCAAAAATATGAGTGTATAAATATAAAGCTCTAAAACAGAAAATGTTTATCTGATTTCTCAGGCAGAGATTTCTTTACATAAGAACTGACAATAGTGCAACCTTTAGACCTCTCCCAAAACCCCAAACCTATGAACTTTCCCCCAAAAAGTTAATTGCCCTTGAAAAACAGAAACAATCTACCTTGTGCATTGATGCAGTCTTATAACCTTTGTATTAGGAGGTTTTGTGGTAGAAATCTAATCCCTTGGAACATTCACTGCACTACACAGAACAATAGGGAATATGTGCTGTGGGGAATTTGTCTTGCATTAGTAAGGAGATGGGCTAGATGACATTAAAACAAGGGTGTCAAACTCATCTGCTGTGGCAGCCAGATTTAACTTCAAGTGGGCCATACATACCATAAATAGAACTAGTGAGCACTCTTCAGGATGTCACAGAGTGCTGTGTATGCAAAACTGCTCTCTTCAGTCTCTCTATCTGGGAGAGAGTGTGGTCTTGCAGAGCGCAGTCATGGGCTGGCTGGAAGAGGTTCACAGGCTGCATTTGGGCTGCATGTTTGACACCCTTGCCTTAAAACATTCTCCATCAACAACAGTCCATGTTTCCTACTTAAATTTTTGAACAACATGGTAAACAACTCATAATTGTTTAAAGTAAATTGATCTGTAAAATTTATATTTTCTCCAGATACCATGCTTATGTGGCAGTGCCCCATGTCTGCTGTGCCGATGTTGCCCCAGTGGAAACAACTCTACCATAACTAGGCTGATATATGCTTTCTTCTTGCTCCTTGGAGTGAGTGTTGCCTGTGTAATGTTAATACCAGGAATGGAAGAACAGCTGAAGAAGGTCAGATTATTTTTCTGCTATTACGGTTTGGAAGAATGGATGTTGCAAAATAGTTAACTGACACCATGCAAGCACATGACTGACTTGATGCTATGAAGTGCTTGAATTGCTATGAGGAAGCATACCAGTAATACTGTTTGGAGTTTTCAGATGATGTGATTACAGATAACCTTACAAGATCTCTTTTTAAATACAAGCTGTTGGATCTTGCAGAAGATCTTAGTTGGGATGTAGCTGTCGTGTACATGTACACTACTTGCTTCGTATATTAGTTTATTAATTTAGTATATAATACAAAAAGTAAGCAGTAGCAGCTTACAGAAGTGAAGTTGGGTAAATTGAGTCTTTTAAATTATTTCTCAAATCCAAAAGCTGCTCCAATACCACACATTTATATGAATAATTTATTAAGTAAGTCTCCTAGTTACATTGTGTTCCACTTGCTAAATTTTAGCTTTTAACTCTAAGAATGTATAAAAGTCAAAGGATTTTTCTTAGGTGACACATTTTGCTGACTGGAGTAAGAAATAATTTGTCTTGCAATTAATTAAGCTGATTTACATAGTTGTGACTCTCTTCTAATTCAAGTTATTAGTCCTGTATTGAACAGGCCGTTAGATACTAAAATTCAGTCTTCGTAGCCTTTGTTTTGTTGAATCTTAGTTTTCCCAGTTAAGTATTGCTCTCCTTAACCCACATCAGATTTGTATCTTATGGTCTTATCCTTTGCGAAAATGAAAGTAATTTGTAAATGCTCTTTGCGCTATGGTGTAGAGTTACCACTTTACAACTTGTGTGAAATTCATTTCAACCATTTGGCAAGATCTGTTGCAGCTTTCTAAAGAGTGGCTTATGGTGCATCAGACTTCTAAAAGCATTCTTGCTAATATTCTGATATGGACAGAAACAGATGCTGTCAGCTATATTTTTGTAGTTATCCCTGGTACTTTGTTCTTAATTGATTGCAGTGCTTCCTTGGAGGCTATTTTTAAATTATTTTGTTTGTCCAAAAGAGATCTAAGCATGGCTGTCTCCTGCATTGTTACCATTGTAGTAGTTGTTGTCAGTGGATATATACATGTTACAGGGGTTATTAGTTGTTGCTTCAAACCAGTAAATAGAAGTTGGGTTTCCTTGTGAATCGCACAAAATATAGTGACTAAATTATGTTTTCTGAGTTTTTTGTTTGCTTTTAAGAATTGTAAACCATACAAGAGAATTAAGTTTTCAAAGGAGACCTAACTTTCTTGATGGACTACCTCTACACATAGTTAATACAGCTGTGCAATGTTGTATTTTTAAGTGATGAATAGTGGTGCAAATAATTTTGTAGAATTAAGTGATGCATATTTTTCTAAATAAATGAAAAATGTATGTTTTCTCATCAAAGCATTTGAGTTCACTGAAAAATTGTGTTAATCAACCATAGATTCCTGGATTTTGTGATGGAGGAATTGGAACTACTATTCCTGGTGTGCACGGACATGTGAATTGTGATGTCTTAGTCGGATACAAAGCAGTGTACCGTGTGTGCTTTGGCATGGCCATGTTCTTCCTTCTGTTCTCCTTGTTGATGATCAAAGTAAAGAGCAGCAGTGATCCAAGAGCAGCAGTGCACAATGGGTAAGATATGAATGACAGTTACTGTTAGCTATACATGTATGATATAGCTATTTGTGAATATAGTCACCAGTAAGTAAAGATTCAAGTCAGAGCTACTTGAACTCTATTGGATGAAGTATTATAAGATATGTCATACTAAATTAGGAGGGGAGTTGAATGTGCTCACATATCCTTCTTTTGAAAGCTTACTTTGAGTTTGAATTGTAGCTATGGCTATGGGAGATCTAATTTCAAGACTACAGAAGTTTTGCTTCCTTGCTTGCAAGACAAAAAATTCCAAAAAAGCAATGAGTCTTGTGGCACTTAAAAACTAACAGATTAATTTATCGCATGAGATTTTGTGGGAGAAAATCCCACTTCATCAGACGCTTTGAAGAGGGGGATCTGATAGAATAGAATGAAGATAAATGCAGGGGAGTGTAAGATATGGGATCAGGTCATACTGCAACAGCTTTTGCTTTAATAGACTAACACTGCTGCCCCTTTGAATTTGGCAAAAAATTCCAAGAAGCCCAGAAATCTTAAATCTAATTTACTAGTCACAATGGGTAGTTAGTTAAAAGCTCTTAATTTCAGCAATTTCATTGGTAGGACAGTGGCATTCTTCATGATTTGGATACCTTTTGAACTCTGTATTGAGCTGCACAATGCAGCGTTTTTCCCGTAACTTTTTGCTAAAAACTGCAAAGATGGAATATGGGAAATTCTTAGCAGCATATCAAGATCCTTATTCTGCCCCTTCTTTCTTTTTTGATAGAGAAATGATTTTGCACTCATTGAACTTTCAGATGAGTTTTTCCTGTATTTTATCGTAGCTGTATCTAGGATAACCTCATCAAACATGGCAGTTATTCATCTTTCCCCAATTCCATTTGTGCATAATTATAGTTATACCAGTGACATCCAACCTGCTGTCATTAAGACATGGCATAAACCACATTAAGTTTCTACAGTGCTCACTCTTAGCACCCATTCTGATAGCTGTCAAGCAGTGCTTTCAAAGAGAATTATGCTGCAGAAGAAGTGTCGCTTGCTGTTACCTACCAATAACCACAGAATAAGGAAAGAATGATTCACTAAAATAAGGGAAGGAAAGACAAAACTAGGCATCCTTCAACATGAGGAGATAATATATTTTGTAGGGGTTAGCTGCTTTGGTGCTATTGAGCCCTCTTTGACAGTTTGTATTTTATTGTCTAAATCTCCTGACAATAAAAAATACTGTATAGAATTGCATTCCTATGTTGCAGGGGGGAAAGCAGTTAATTAGAGAGGTAAAAATTCCTTTAATCTTAGTAATCCGTTTTAAATGTTCCAAAAATCCATTTAAACATGAGGGTAGCAGTGGAGCTGGAGCTGCACTGGACATACTAAGCCCCAGCTGGCCAACTCTTGCATTGGGCTCAGCACCTCCCTGCATGTGAGAGCTGCCCAGCTATAACTCTGCATGCGTGGGGCAGAGAGGGCAAAGGCACACTGGGCAGCTCTCCGTCATGGGGCAGTGCTGAGTCCAGCACTCTCCTCTCACTGCTTCCTGCAGACGCAGAGCCTTAGCTGGGCAGCCCTTGCTTATAAGAAGTTGAAGTTCTCCCTGCCCTCAGACCAATGTTTAAACTAATGAGAAAACAATAAGATAGTTGCTTACTGTTTAGCCACTTTCCATAGACCCTGAGTTAAGACAGATCCTGGCAGCCAGCTATGGTTTCTTTACTTATTTGTTTCTTTAGATTTAAATAACAAAAAGACAAGGTTCTCTATTGTAAATGAAATTGCCAGGATAATATCCTCTGTGTTAGTAAGCAAATATGAACAACATTGAGCCATGAACAATAATGCAGCTAAGCCAGCCATATACAGAAGCTCCTTTCTACCTCTGACTCCCATCATTTTGGACCCATACTCTCAACCTTCTACGAATAAATGGCTTTTGCAGCGTGTGTTTCATGTGAACAGGAGAAGGCTGTATCTGCCATGCCATGAGACAATTAGCATCCTTAATTTTGCACTCTAATTATGACAAACTCACACTGTTTATATATAAAAATAAAATCTAGGCGTCCCAACATGGAACTTGATTCTTGAGTCCTCCTCCTTTCTTGCACATGCATCATCTTCTGACATGGATGAAATTGAAAAGGACAGCCTGTTGTTTTTTTTTAAATGTTTATTCAAAACATATACAAATTCCACATTATGTTAACTTAAGAGACCATTTCTTAAATAACCTTTTGTGGCAGATGTCTTTGTGCTGAAGACTGATGATGTCTGTTTTTGAAGCTCAACTGTCAGATAAATTGCAGTGCTGTTTCAGTCCTACTGCTGAAATTTACCGAGTCAGTCTAGCAAACTTCTAAGCACAAGCAAACATATCTGGGGTGTTGAACTACTTTTTTGTTGTTACTGAAAATTTAAGCAGTAATGTAGTTTTAAACATTTCTGCCAGAACCAGTAGCTTCTTCAGTGGTATCCATTAAGGATAATTGTATGCAAATAATGTCCTTTAATTTTGTAATTATGTATCTCCCTTCAAAGATTCTCTTTAAATTAGGGACAGCAAGATTGTACTGCAGAACAAAGACATTGTATTTATCCATCAATTTTCCCACACTGGACCCTTCAGTGTATTCCAGTGGGATTTCATTTGTGTAAATTTGTAACTGCAAAATCCTCTCTGTGCATTTCCTCTTTTTATTGGGGTAATCAAAACAAGGCATAACTTCAGGAGCCTCTGTGTAAATCAGCCATAATTCTTGGAATGCTTAGCCATTTTAGGTTGTAGGAGTACAATATTCTTTCCAAAGGTTAAGTCAGGTAGACATATAGTGGTCTTCCCTAAGATTTTAAGTAATCTGAAAAGGATCTAGAAATCAAGATGTCATTTATACAAACCTTGAACCTATTTTTCCTTTTATCAAGGTCCTTTTCCAAGCTGATGGAGGAGGAACTCATATTCCACACATGGGGTGAAATTGTAGCTAATTCATTATAGATTATATGAATAATGTACTGACTCATCCAGATTTAGATTGCATGATTAATGCGTTGAATCATCTAAGTTTTAAAATAAGTGTTGCCTGCTTTTAAAATTCAAGTTCCCAAAACTGAAACTTACTCCTCTAAGAACCGGATCATGTGTCTGGGGTATCGGAGAATTTCAGCATGAGAATTGCTCAGCTAGACCTTATCTTTGATTTCAAAAGGGATAGCCGTGTTAGTCTAGTCCAGTAAAAAAACAAGAAGGAGTTGTGTGACACTTTAAGACTAACAGATCTATTTTTTGCATGAGCTTTGGTGGGAGAAGATCCCACTTCCTCAGATGCTTCGAAGATGGGTGAACTTACAGAAAGGAATGAAACTAAATGCAAGGGGGTGTGACAGGATCACATCACTTTATGTTATGTTTTACACCCCCTTGCATTTAGTTTCATTCCTTTCTGTAAGTTCACCCATCTTCGAAGCATCTGAGGAAGTGGGATCTTCTCCCACGAAAGCTCATGCAAAAAATAGATCTGTTAGTCTTAAAGTGCCACACAACTCCTTGTTGTTTTCTTATCTTTGATGTCATGGCTTGTTGTGTTGTGTGCGTTTTTGGACATGTGCCTCTGTCTGTCATTAATTTTTTCTTTATATTATGATCCCACTTAAGAGCCCACATCCTGGACCAAGAAGACCCTATTATTGTGCTATGCATTTTTCGAGTTGTATTAATTTTTTTATAGATGGAACCGGTAGCACAATCTATAGTTAGTTACCCAACGTTTTCTGTTATGACATCCTGTCTCCAGTTTGTTAAAACTTTGACTATTCAGGCTGAAACTTTCCATGTTGGATGTCTGTCTCAAGCTGAATTTTCTTTAAAATTTGAGCAAAAGTGGTTCATTTAGTTCTTGGAACAAAATTAGGGAAATACATTGTTTTGCCTCTGTGTGCAGGTATTACCGCCATTTTGTTGAGAAGATCTTCTCTCTATTCCCTTTGGAGTAGGGGGCTTGGAATTTAGAGCACAGTTTCCCCTGTTTACATGCATCTTTTGCTCTGCGTGTGGGGTAGGGGATAGCTGACTTAGATTATTAGCTTTCAGAGTAGCCTGCCAAAAATCTGTTTGCACATGCTCAGGAGAGACTTTTTGGTTTAGAAGCTGAATTCTTAGATTCGGTCTGCACTGAGCATGCTTCTTTCCAGCCCAGGTCTGTGAGGGCTGATGACTTTTTTGATAGATGCTGCTCTTGATTGTGGGCCACTGCAGTATTAGCCACAGAAACTGTGACGAGGGGGACTCTTTCCTGGGAACTGAGGGGAGAAGGGCTCTAAGGGTCAGTTTGTGGTGAAGGCAGATTCTACAAGGACGTGGAGGGAGGGGTAGATTGGGACTGGTTGGCCAGGAAGACTGCATGACGGAGTCTGAACAGATGGGGTGGGGGTTGGGATGAGGAGCCCAGAGCAGGAGACAAGCAGTGAGAGCTGGCAAAGGTGGGGAGAGAGGAGTGCCAACAAGGAGCCTATGGGGTGAATTAGAACCATCTAGATTAGAAGTGTAGAAAATAAGTACAAAACATCCACTTTAGCAGTGTAAGATTATAAAATGGAAGACCATATTAAACCTTCTCTACCAATCTCAAAACCTTGTTCATAAAAAAAAACATAAAAAGGGGATCAAATAAAAGTGGAGATTGAAATTGGTATCCACCCTTGCTTTAAGGGTGTGGCATCAACACAGGAATATGAACTGACATCTGATTCAGAAACTGTGGATCTACAATCTGGACTGAGAGCAAAAACTGCCTGGTCAAAACTCTTCTGTTCTTGATGCTGTTGAATTGTCTCACTACAGAAGATATTTTAACATAGTGAGCAGAATCTCCTGTGTTCTGCAGAAGCAGTTAGTAAACACACAGATTTGCACAAATAATCTCTACTTCCTTGTGTATTTGAAATGCAAGTTTAAATAGGTAAACTTTAAGTCTTATCACTTCTATTTATTACTTTTCATTTACATTGTGCCCCTTTGAAGGCTTATAAGGTATATCAGTTATGGAAGAACAAATGCTATTTATTGCCTTACATCCTTTGACTTTTTGTTTACATAGTTTTTCGTTTTTGGTTTCTTTAGATTCTGGTTCTTTAAATTTGCTATAGCTGTAGCAATTAATGTTGGAGCTTTCTTCATTCCAGAGGGACCCTTTACAACAGGTAAGATAATGCTGAATTACATCTTATTACATGTGATGGTGTTATAACTTTTTTTGAAACAAACATCTTTAAATGTAGCTGCAAAACCTCTTTCTCACTATAGATTTTTTTCCTACACTTGTAAGAAGTAATTAAGACTGAGCAGTAAAACTTCAAGCTCAAAATAAATTGTCTGATTTTTCTTTACAGTGTGGTTTTACGTAGGCATGGCTGGGGCCTTCTGCTTCATTCTTATTCAGCTGGTCTTGCTTATTGACTTTGCTCACTCTTGGAATGAATCTTGGGTTGAAAAAATGGAGGAAGGAAATTCAAGATGCTGGTATGCAGGTAACAGAACTTCTATCCTGTTTCAGTGTGCATTTTCAGACCTTTTCAAAACATGAGATATATGAATACAGTGTATAATGCCATTTCCCCAGGAATATAATGTGCAGGGGAGATTCTGCTTTCATAAACAGCATTTTCTCTTGTTTTAGAAATTCAACTTGTTTATGCTATATCTGGGGTTTTTACTTGGTACCGAGTAACTTTTCAGTAAGCAAATGAAATGTAAAAGAAACCCATATTGGTGCAGAGGCTAATGTTAATGATGAATGTTTCTATTTTTTAGCTCCCAAGCCTTGACCTTCAATAGTTCACAATTCTGTTTAGTGACTATAAAATAAAGCAGGCTATAGTTGTTCCATGTTCATAAACATCACACCACTTTTTTCCCCTGTAAGCCTCTCTTCTTGGCCCCGTAGAGTATGTATGGTGAGTGGGGCAAAATAGGGAAGACAGAGTTAAAATTACTTCAGTGGAATAGGTGATTGTAAAATTTACTTAATTTCAAGAGGCAAGATTGGCGTAGTTTTCTGTTTGCTTGGCAAGTATGCTTTTGGAAAATGTTGTTTAGCAGATTTACATAAGCCTACATAATTCTACAAAAGATGTGTTGAATAAGCCTAGTGAAAAATAAGATGCCTATACATGCCTCTCCACAAATCCAGATTTTATAGACTTTATTTGGGGGGGCAGTACTGTTAATCGGATTTAATTTAGACACATTGCTCCAAGCTTGCTTTAACCAACGCCTTAGTAAAGGAGCCTGTACAAATAATATCCAGTAGATGTATTGGAGTAGTAACTAAAGCCCTGAGTTTTCCATTGGTGGTGGTATTTGTCTTCATGATAGCATCTTCAGACTTCAGGCAGAATCAGGGCCCCATTGTGTTGGGTGCTATTCAAACAGGATAAAAAAAATTATGCATACCCAAAGAATTTATCTGACTTTTAACTTTGTAAAACATTTTTCTTTAAATTTCAGGGTGTTTTAAATGTGTCCATAACTTATCTGATACCATTGTGTGGATTCTTAATATGGCAGCACAGTGAAAAAATATTCTTTAAAGCTAATAACATATGCTTCTTTTAAGCAAACTTAACGCTCTTGTTTGTCTCTCTTCACAGCTCTGTTGTCAGCAACGGCTCTAAATTACCTTCTGTCTCTGGTTGCTGTTGTCTTGTTTTATGTTTATTACACTCGCCCAGAAGGCTGCTCTGAAAATAAGGCATTCATCAGTGTTAATATGCTGCTGTGTATTGGTGCCTCTGTAATGTCAATTCTGCCTAAGATCCAGGTATGCTCTGCTACTAAGTGAATGTATTTTTTTTTGACTTAGAAGCATCTGTGCAGCTAACATTTTTGACCTGAACATTTTGTCAGCTGTACAGTTCATAGATTTCTCTGTCTCTTGCATGTAGGAATCTCAGCCAAGATCTGGTTTGTTACAGTCTTCGGTGATCACAATTTATACAATGTATTTAACTTGGTCAGCTATGACCAATGAACCAGGTAAGCTTGTCAGACTTCTTCTTTTTCTCTTTCTCTAAAGGCTGCATTTTTTGTAAAGATAAAATAATTTCTTTACGAAGGTATTCAAAATGCTAATGCAGAAGGAAGGAAAATTCTAAACTAAGAAGGAAATAGTCTCTCATCATAGTTTTTTTTTCTCTTCCTACCTACATATACCAAAAATCTTAACTTGTCATTTTCATTTATTTGGGGGACATATTTCAGAAAAATATAGGGTTAAAAGGCACTTGGAGCAGTCAACCAGCACATCTTGCACTGAATTAGAATAAGACATACCTTACACTATCCCTCTCAGGTCTTTCATCTAACTTGTTCATAAAAACTTCAAATGACAGATTGTGGCCTTTCTAAGAAACTCGCTTTAGTGCAGTGGTTCCCAACGTGTGGGTCGCAAACCCCTGGGGGGCCACAGAAGTATTGTAGGGGGTCTGAGGAGAGTGCCAGGAGCTAGGCCCATTTTAAATCTCCTGCTCTGTGCAGCCCAAGCACGTGGGCTGTGTAGAGTGGGAGAAATCTGCTGCAGACCATTCTGCTGCTGCTTCAGGTAAGTGTGGAAAGCGGGGGAGAATTGGTTGGGAGGTTAAAAGTATTGGGGTTGTAGGGCCTGGGGTGTGTGTGCAGAGGGCTGCCTGGCCATGGTGGCAGCCCCACTCATCTGCAGGGGGGTGGGGGTCATTGGGGTGCTCGCCAGCCAGTTGCCGATGCCTGTGGTAGTTTGGATCTGCTCCCCTGCAGGGGCTGGGGGCCATGGCTGTGACGGCTTGGCTCCCCTAGTGGTGCAGGCCAGATTCTTCCTGTAGTGGTGCCACCATGCAGCACCAGCGCCACTTCATCCCAGAAACAGCTAGGGGCTGCAAAGTGTTTTTTGTTATAGGTTAAAAGGGGTCCCCAGCCTTGAAAAGATTGGGAACCACTGCTCTAGTGGCTAAACTGTCCTTTAATTAGGAAGCTTTTCCTTTGCAGCACCATAAGCATATATGTTGTCTTGTGGATAAAATAGTGTATGAACATGTAATGAAAGATTACCATGCATAAGGGGACAGTTAAGGTTGTTCAGGGCTTTGTTGTTTCCTGATTTTCAGGAACTTCATTTTGCAACATTACTGTTCATTTATTGAGAGGGATAGGAGGAAAGGATTTGTATGGAGTTACGTAGTGTTCTTAAAAGAAAATCCAAGAAACAAAAATTCCATCGTATTCAGATCTTTAGCATTAAAACATGCTGCTCGGTATGTATAATCAGAGGCAGGACCTTGGCTCAGTCAGTTCATGTCCGATTTTCTATGCCTTAGCTCTGAAGGAGTTTTGTTTTTTCTTGTGTCATCTTTTCCTATGCTTTATTGTGTGGAAGGGTGCAGGACTCACTACAGAATTTCTCTCTTCTCTGTCTTAAAACATCAGTAGATCATTTTCTGGCTGATGAGAGATCACATGCATATACAGGAAAATTCTTCTGAAAACAAAACCCAAACCTGTACTCATAAATCCCAAATTTTTATCAGAACACTAAATGGTGTCTCATGAATTTTAAGCTCCTGCTTCAAACTATTTCGTGCTATAGCCAATCAAAAAGTGTCTTTTTTTTATAATATATGCATGCGTCTTGTTTGTTTAAAGCTACTGACCTCTTTTTACACAGACATTCAAATTTTACTGAAAAAAAACAAACAAACAAACCCAATTTGAACACATGTGCCAAATATTAGCTTTTAAGATGGGGCTGGGGGTGCTCTACAGAATGTAACTACTTGTTTATCCTTAACTGTAGGCATTACTTTATGCTTCTCCTATGTTGCTGCTATTTGGAGACACTAGTCATGAGCTATAACTGAAACAGTTATAGGAAACTAGGAGCACATATTCACTTGGGTTTTTCCCTTCTGTGTGTTCAATGCACACTGCAATATAACTGTTGGTAAATATAATTGAGCTTTATAAAATATTTTGTAACATTCTTTCAGGTATCTTAAATCATCCGAGTGAGTGTATTTTGAGGTAGTGCTGGTTAGTATTTATTGTATAGTCTAAGGATTTGTCTAAACAGAGCAGGAATGCACACTTTTAGAAGTGAAATTCTAAAATGCACTAATGTATGTCACATTAATTGATCTGCATAGATCCTGTTGACATGTATTAAAAGGTTCTTAGTGTGCTTTAATGTAGTGCAGGCCTTGACAAATTGGTTTCTGGTTGCTGTGGCGACCAGTTTTGATAGCCTGTGGCCTGGCTCCACTGCAGAAATGTCATGGAGGAGCACTCTCTGGTGTCTAGCTGTGAGCTTTGTCCACCCCTGGTATGGTGAGACATAGTATGAACAGCATGTTTAAAGTGCACTAGTGCACTTCTAATGCTTGGTGGCAGAATCTACACAGGTCTGTTAATCTGCAACATTTAGTGCACTTTAGAAATTGCACCCCTGTAGTGTATACATATATTGCTAGTCTATGTAGATAAGTCCTAAATGACTGTGTTGTTTGGCTGCTGGTATGTAAAACTTTCAGAATACTGATGAAAATGCAGTGTGTTTCTGCCAGAGTTCAGTAAAAGAATGTAACACTTTTTTGTGTGTTTTTGTTTATAGGAAAACATTAATTTTAGAGCATTTCCTTTGGTGGTCTCTAACACTGTATTGACATGACATAATTGTCACAAGTTTGCCTTATTTTGTTCTATCCATGCTCTTTATTAAATCATACCTTTGTTTGCAAAGTTCTGAACTTGCAAAACTTTTGTATTTACATTGAACATGAAAATCCCTTATTACTTTGTGGTCAGGGTAAAAATAATTTTGCATGATCATTTGCCCTAATCTTGTTTTAATTTCTAATGTAATCTCCTTCCCAACTCAGAAAAGAAATGCAATCCAAGCTTGCTGCGCATAATTGGCTATAACACCACTAGCACTCCAAGCCAAGGTCAGGTTGTCCAGTGGTGGGATGCACAAGGAATTGTAGGACTTATTCTATTTTTGCTGTGTGTGCTGTATTCAAGGTGAGATAAATTAATTGGGATTTAAATAAATTGTGCTACTGCTAATATCAAAATTTTAAAATTAGATTTTCATTTTGGTAACTGTTCTGTATTCATTCCTCTGAAACACAGCATTCGGACATCTAACAACAGCCAGGTTAACAAGCTGACCTTAACCAGTGATGAATCAACACTGATAGAAGATGGAATACCCAGAAGCGATGGCTCTTTAGATGATGGAGATGATGTTCACCGTGCTATAGATAATGAAAGGGATGGAGTTACTTATAGTTACTCTTTCTTTCACTTCATGCTTTTCCTGGCCTCGCTGTATATCATGATGACCCTCACCAACTGGTACAGGTATGCTTGGACTGTGTGTCAGCAACAAATGCGCATGAAATGGCAATTTTGGGGATTCAAGTTATATTTCTATATGTCTCAAAAGAGATACATACTACCTGGTATTTGTAGAAGTGATGAGAATTTTCAAGGGGTACAGCACTTATGGCTATTTATATAATGAATTTGTAGCTGAAAACTAAACTCCTATGTAGTGGCAGTGGTCATCATTGTTAAAGGTGATGTTCTGCCACCTTTATTGCAGTAAGGAACTGTACTTTCTGAAAAAGAAGACTAGAGCCACATTTAACTTGTGACCCTTGCGAACTCGCTGAGAGTTGATTATAATGCACAGGAAACCATTAAAGACTTTACTAAGCTTTGAACAAAAATTATTTACAAACACGTGAAATTTTAGACGATTGTTTGGGATTATGGCTAAATGTTTGTCTTCGCTTTCACAGAGTCCTCAGAATTCAAAAGGATGGCGTATATTTAAAAAAAAACAAAACCAAACCAAAAACACGTAACATTAATTTAATGCTAAGGAGAAGAGTAAGAAAATGAACAGAATCAGGAAAATTATAGATGTGTGTTCTGAAATTTCACTGCAGTGTGTGTAAAATCATGAATTTTGGGGCAGTAATTCAGTCAACAGAATCTGCTAATATAATGTTAAAGTAATGGCCAAGATTGTGTAAGAATAGCAAGAAGTAAAACTTAAACAACAAACAAATCCTTAAGAAAATAACTTGCAGTAGAATTCCACCCACTCTAGATCCTTCTTCAGGGCCATGATGGGATTGATTTGACTCAATCCACATGTTGAGCATCTTAGAACCATTTTAAAAGATGTTCCAAAAGTCAGCCTTCATGATTGTTGTGTCATAACCACTAAATACCATGCAGGTATACTGTCTGTCCACAGACACGATCACAAGTTCCTTGCAGCTGTTGCTTATTGGCTGTGTGTTGGGATGTTACCACCGAGAAGGTATACTCGTCTATTTGAATCGTGGCCTCAAAAACCTTTAATCACTGGTCCACTTGACAATAAATTTCATAGTAAGTGGATTTATAGTTGTAGACTCTTACCAAGAGGATTTTCAGAACTTCACTACAATGTTAATTTTTCTATGATATCCTTGCTGAAATTCTTCACCACACATGTTGATATAAAAACACTTTTCTTGTTAACTAGAGCATACTTCGCCTTGAGTGTTGCAGCAGGCAGTCTTGTTTTAACATTTTGTTAGATACGTATCAGAGAACTGTATTTAAATGACTGGATGTTCATAACTCTCATCATAGTTCCTTAACAGGTCTATAACTTTAAGATGGTGCAATAGCAAATTCATCAGAAGATGGTTGTTAGTCTCAGATTTTCTCCCATGCAGGAGATTTGTAGGGCAGCCAAAGAGAGCTTGCTCCTTGTTCATGTAAATAAGGTGGTATTGATTGGGCTCAGTGACGTGCACTGAATTCAAGTTTGGTCTAATGTAGAAGCTGAGTTAGGCATTGAAGTTACTTAATTTTTCTTCTTTCTTTTTGGGGAGGAAGTAGTTGAAGATTTTAATTAATTGTTTTGTAATTACAGGGATCTTTATTGTATTTTTGGGGCATCTTAGTCTCACACTGTGTTACTCATTGCAACAGTGGTCTTCTAAACTTTTTACCCTCAGGCCCCCCTTGCTCCTGTCTGCATCCCTCAGTTGGGGCTGGGTGCTGGCCTGGGCCTGGCCAGAGGTGCAGCTGAGCTGGGAGTGGGGCTCATTCCCTGCCCCTATGGGGGCTGACTGGGGCCTTGTTGTGGCTTCTGGGGGTGACCACTGGTTACCTCTGCACAGAGCGATTAAGGATCGCTTCTGCTCTGGATTGAGCTAGTGCTAAGTTGGCTTAAAGCCACTCCAGCTGTAGAATAGGCTGGGAACCAGCTAACCTCGAAAGTGTTGTTTATAAAGATAGCAGGTTGTTTTCTGCCAGGACCACCCTGGGAACGCATCCACCCAGAAGGGGTGGGAGGTATGTGTTAGGTGTATGAGAATTGGGAGCGCTTTCCTAGGCAGCAGCCTTACCTGAACCTTGATCCCTGTGGAGTGTCCAGTGTTGTCACCTTGCTGGAGTAATACTCACTACAGACCCTCAGGTTCAGGGTGTAGTGGGTCAGGGGCTGCCCCATAGCAGAAGAGGCATGGACATTTGGTTCTCCTCTGCCTGCTTGTTGCTTGTGAGTAATGTATACTTTGTAATGCTCAAGTGCTGAAGGGCTTATTATTTTAATGCTATAAAGTAGTATATTTATGCGTTAGGTGTAGTTTCATTGAGCGTGGCCAACCCTGCAGAGGGAAGGGCCCTTTGTACAACAGCATCCTCTCCAGCACTGTTCCTCCATGCCCTCCCCCCACCCCGCTCCCGTTTCAGGACCTCTGCATTACAGTAATTCTCGGATAGCATGTCTGGCATTTAGACATTTTCAACAGCATGAGTTTCTGTTTTTAACTATTTTACTACATGTTTCAAGTCAGCATTTTTCAGAGACTTCCTTTGAAGGTTCTAGTGTAAGGGTGTGAAAATTAGTTACACCACAAGTTTTTTATAGAAAAAATATCCAGTGATTCTCATCTCTAATCTGTTTATTTCAGAGAATAACTATGCTCCCATTATCTCTTCTGAGTTGGTATAAGTCAGCGGTCTCAAACATGTGGCCTGGGGCCCAAATTCAGCCCCTAAAGCTAGTTCCTGTGGCCTGCAACAACACTACTGTTACTCATATTTGCAATATTGTTATATGGAAAGGTTTCAGTGGTGTGGCCCTCAGGCTAACATACCAGTCCTGATGCAGCCCTTGTGGTGATTTGAGTGAGAACCCCTGATATAAGTTAATGGGGTCATCTTAAGAGTTTGCAGTCTACAGAGCTTGCTTTAACGTTTCATTTTACGTGCAGTAGTGTAAAGGAACCTATGGACCTGCATCCTGTAAGACAATCACTAAGCATTTTGCATAAGGCAGGGGTGTTAAACTTATGGCCTGTGGGCTGAATCCAGCCGCAGAGCTGCTGCCTGGGCTGTGCCTGGAGCTATCTGCAGCAGCAGTGAACATCAAACACAGGCTGCTGGCAGAGTGTTCTCTCACTGACTCACTTGCGTGATACGAGTAACAGCACAGGGGAACAAAGGAAGCATGCCCACCAATCCCAGCTCTGCTATGGTCTGCCAACCAATCAGTCTCAGTCACAGCAAGCTGGGTCAGACTCCTGTAGAGCCACTTCACTGTGTCCCACCCTACCTGGTCCAGTCAGCATGCTAATCTGAAAGCACAATGCACAAACCACAAACAAGAAAGTAAAAGTGGGCAGGACCCACATGGGGAACAAGCCAACCAAAGGCCAGCATGCTGAATGACTGACAGTGAGCAGGAGAGGCAGGAGCCTAGCCTGCCTGTGACTGAGACTGATTCTGATTGCCTGTCAGCATGCAGTAGGGGAAGTGGAAACGGAAGTGGGGGTCTGGGAGCTGCACAGCCAGGGAAGGGGAGCCCACAGGGCACAAAAAAGGGAAGGTGTTGGAGAGCTGGTGGGGTTGGGGATGGAAGGGGGAGCCCATGCCATTCTGAATGTGGCATGCAAGAGTGTTGGGGAGCTTGTGCAGAGACATGACCTGCAACCGGTGTCCTGCCCTTCAGTATGCCCCCCCCCACACTAAATGAGTTTGACACCGCTGGCATAAGGCTTTGAGGCCTGTGAATTTTGACACAGATAAATGGTTTGACAGTCATCCTAATTTTTGGAGACTAGGAAATATGTGGTTTTAAGAGGGAAGTTTTTACCAGATAAGTACAAGAACATTAAACTTGATTCTAGGCTTGAATATTTTAGGATAGAACATTGGCAGATACTTCACTGCAAACCTGCCTTGGCAATGAATTGATGTGTATATAGTTATTGAAGTAAATATACTAGCCAATAGAATAAAGACCTCTACATGATTTAGGTTGAGGAAGTAACATACAAGGGAGGCTGGGCGTTTATATGAATATCTGTATCAGCTCAAAGCCCTATAAATAAATGAGATCACCATGTAGGAGGGAGACCACTGGATTTATTTGGTATGCCAAGTACAGGGCTGGACCTGTTTTGTCACCCTCTGTGTAGGTGTTTCCAGTGTGTTGTCCTGGGTTCCCAAAGACATTGCACTTAACCTTGATTCTGTCATACCAACCTTTGGAACTAGAGCCTTACAGTTCCCCAGTTCTTTAAATCAGAATTATTGGAAGTGAGTAACAATAACAACTAAAGAATCAGGTGGCACATCTTGGTTCAAAAGGAATTGGGGAAAGCAGGTTATTGGTAAAGGAATCGCTACAGAGGCTTGGTTTACTTCCTGCAGAACTGGGGAGCTATTCTAGGGGTTTAAAACTTTGAGCTATATCAAATTCAACTTTGCAGCCTGAAGCATAGTGGTCATCTGCTCCATCACTCTACTTTCAGATGATAAAAATCACAGATGACTTTACCTTAACTATTTTTTTCTTTTTCAGTCCTGATTCTTCCTATGAGACGATGATTAGTAAATGGCCATCTGTCTGGGTGAAGATATCTTCCAGCTGGATTGGCATTGTGCTGTATGTGTGGACTCTGGTGGCTCCGCTGGTTCTTACAAACCGTGACTTTGACTGAGCTGTGCTTCTCTACTGAAGGCTTCACTTGATTTCGTTACTTGTTGAAACTAACAGTGTTCCAGACTAAAATGTAGTTGTAAATATGTGTGCGCTACCCTTGTAGTAGCCCGTGCCTTGTTCTGCATGATTACCTTTAGATCATGTCCTCTTGCCATTTTGCTAAAAGACTTTCTAGCAAAGCTCAGTTTATTACTATGACATTGGATTTCATAGGATTACTTTAGGTTTAGTGCTGTGGGTGAGGTAAATGTAAAATCAATCGTCTGAAGTTTGTTGTGGTTCCCCCTCCCCAACCAATGCAGTAAGTAGTGAAATGAAAGGGGCAAGAAAACCTTGCTTGGAACTTAAATGGAGTTAAAAACAGTATTTTTTAGGGAAAAAATTAAGCAAGGTAGGGCTGCCTTTGTCAATTTGTATTGCCTTGTTTTCAGAGTCAGCCTTCGGCAAGTATTGAGTGTTTAGGTCAATTAAAATGGTGGTTTACAGTTTTGTCTTGCAGCCTTTTGACACTGAGTGTCTGATTACACACACACACACACACACACACACACACACACACACACACACACACA
>ML682021.1:4002307-4195914 GCA_007922195.1 Podocnemis expansa | reverse complement strand
ACACACACACACACACACACACACACACACACACACACACACACACAGTATATTAATGCTTTTAGCTTGAGCTCTAATTGCAGGAATTCGGCCTGCCGTTCCAGAGAAGTTAGTGTTCTCTTTGGAGCTAGTGCATAAGATGTATCCTGTTGCTGCCAAAGACACAGAAAAAATAAAGGTATGTGAAGATTTGGCTCCAAGAGTCTGAGACATGGGTTTGCAACATACATAATTTATAAAATTATTTAAAATACACTAAGATATGCTCTTGGGTTCTAATCAAGCTGAAAGTTTGCCAGGAAAGAAGCAAGCCTTATGCAAATGATAGCTACTGCCAGGGTTTGACAGCCCGTGCTCATTATCAGAAGTGTGGAGAAAAGACAGTGTTGAAGTTACAGTAAGTAGAGGTTTGCATTCTTTTGCTGGCCTCAACAAGAATGTTGTTTGTTCTTTAAGTTCAGGGTAGTAAACCTGATCTGTTTTAATATATTGTGTTGCCTGTTGTGGCTAGTGTTTCCCTAGCCAGCAATGGACATGTGCCTGGATTAGCATATTCTGGGCATCAGGATAACTAGTTGGTCTGATTTAAAAAAACAAACCAAAAAAGCCCTTGTCATTTTTGAAAATTTTAAATACTGTTGTGCTTGCTGCTTTGTAATCAAAGTACATAAGCTGTGGTGTGTGTGTGTATATATATATATGTGTGTGTGTGCTCTGCTAGTGGTTTTTTGTTTTGTTTTGTTTTTTTTTTTTTTTAAGATTGAAAGGCTTACTGGGAGTGAACCTAGAGCTGTACTTCAGCAGTCACCTTCAAGTCCATTGTATAGTGTTCCTAGTGCTGTCTTGTGTAGCTAAATTATCTACATCACATAAAGCTTTTATTTTAAATCTGCTCACATACATAGTGGCATAGGCTAATTAAGACTGATTTGTTAGTCAGAACCAGTGGAAGTTGGAGGAGGATGAAGCTCTGTATGATCGTTTTGGATATATAACCTATCAATAAATTCAGATAAAGATGTGACTATTTCTGATGTCTACAAAAAAGTCAAGGGCTGTATTTCACATTGATGAAGACTAAAAGGTGTTCAGAAAGTTCATGTAGTGCATGGGGATTTCTTTAACAGCTGGTGTGTTTTGTAAATTGACTCCTAAGATCAGAAGGGACCAGTGATTATCTAGTCTGACTTCCTGCACAGTGGAGCCTCAATGTAGAACTTTGACAGCGGACACACCTGAAAACTATTCAGAACAGCAGGATTCATGAGGGTCTCTACTTCCCCCCCTTGAGCTACAAGTGTAGTGTGACCAACTGCTTTAGGCACCTGCATCAGCATTTCTCTTGGTAAGCGAATGATACCCTTGTACGTCAGCTATGTTTGTTTCCTTTTGCATTCAGTATGTAAGAAGAATATGCTTGAAACTCAAACTGCCTTTAAATAGGACTACTACAGTGGAGGTGAGTGAAAAGGGTAGAAAGTATAAGGGGAACACAAATCCTCTGTCAATTCTCTGTTTACTGCTTGAGCTAATGCAGGGCCTGAAGCCTAAGGTAAATGTCTTGACTCAGTTGTAAACAAATAGCCAAGTGTGGTGGCACCTGGCAGCAAACAGCTCCAGCTTATTTGGTTCCTTCTGGTACAATCAGCAGCAACAATGCAAATAGACTGCTCCTTTTTATTTGAACTAATTTCTCAGTGGTGCCTGGACTGCTTCCATAATACTGTCTTCTGCCTAGCTTAATTAGTTAAAGGTCTCTGCCCCACTTATCTCAAGCTCCTGGTCTGAGTTATTCTTTGACTAACTTGAGGAGCCCCAAAATGCATCTCAACCTGCATCTTTACTATGTTGGAATTAATCTCAAGTGTGCATCATTCCCTTAAGCATGGTGTCTGAATAGTGGTTTAAGCTGCCTTTGAACTCAGTTCATAGAAGGCATACCGTAAATAACCCAACACACGGGGGGTTAGCTAACCTATATGGGAGCAGTGAACATCTTGAACTGAAATGTGAAAATAAGCCAGATTAGGGATAGTATCTTGTAGAGCTGTGAACTAGCTAATTTCTGCATGTCTGGTTCTACCTCACTTACCTTAAGAGCATCTGTTAGTGCATCCATCTCATAAATGGTCTAATTTCCCTGACAGTACTCTATGTAACTTTCTTTTTAAGTTTCAAAGGGGCAGCCCTGTTAGTCTAGTAAAGCAGAGTGTCTTGGGGCACTTACAGCCTAAAAGATTTATTTATTGCATGAGCTTTTGTGGGAGAAAATCCTACTTTGTCAGATGCTTTGAAGAGGGGGAACTTACAAAATGGGATGAAAATAAATGCAAGGGAGTGTAAGACATGGGATCAGGTCATACCACAACAGCAAATCAGAGCATTTGTAAAGATTCAAACTTTAGGAAACAGTGCACAGAGGTAAGGTAAAGTCAAATTACCTGTTATAATGTGACAAGACTAGTCATAATTAAAGCCTGCTTTCACACAATCTAGTCTGCATATTAGTTGGTTTTTGGCTCTCATCTGCTTTTCATTATAGCTGTATTTAAAAGAAATTACCTTGATAAAGCCTCTGCCCCCCCCCAGTTCCAGCCCAACATGTTATGCTTGTGTGGTCACTGTAGGCACACTTGCCACCCCACATAGCATGTTACCTCAAGATAGTGTTCTGACCTGCCACATCTTGGGGTGATGTACTAGGTGACAGGGACAAGATTAGTGAGTGTGGCAGGCCCTGGCCAGGAACCAGCATGAAGGTGGCAGTAGTTAACTGGTCATCTGACACCTGGCCTGAGATGGGTATGTGACTGAGCAGTCTTCTAAAAGTGCCTCTGCTTACTGTGTATGTACCCTAAGCTTAAGCTTCCATCCCCTGCTTGTGGTTGGACTACCCTAGCCCGTAGAATCATGTCTGCAGTGGAAATTCCAAAAAAGAGACCTACAGGACACCAAGATTCAGGGTTATAAGATAAGTTACCTCTACATTCCTTGAAAGCAAGAGCAGGGAGACCTACTGCCAACACCTTCAAGAACCTGGTAGGACATTACCAGTGATGCCTCAGGAAGGCTCTTTGCATCAAATGAAAAGATTGATGCTGGTATTTGTGCAGCAAAGCAATGATTCTTATGCCTCAACTACACTGGGTTGGACATACGTGCAGATGCCAGATTTCCACCTCCCAAACCATTCTCTATTTGCTCACCTATAGTCTGAGGAAATGTGACAAAGAGATGCTGAGTATATTACTGATGTGGATGAACTGACTTCCATCGCACCATATCAGCCAACTACTTGCAACAGAAACTTCTTGCCGGGGGGGGGGGGGGGGGAGAGTGATTCTCCCAATAGGCATCTAACATCCTAGGAAAGGTCTGTGTCAATTGCAGGCACATTTATGGTTCCAGGTTTGGACTTCTGAGTCATCTAAAAGCACCTGTGCAAATCTAGTAGATCATCTTCCAACCAAGAGATCAGACAATGACATGCTCAGAGCAGCGATACAGCCAGCCCATTTTCTGTTCAGGGCCCTGCAAGTGAAGGGTGGGCTCAGCTCACAGAAGCTGCTTCCTGAGGGGAAACAGCCACAGCCCCCAGGCTAGTAGCAGCAAAGAATGCACCACTGCCAGGTCTAAGGGGGGGTAGGCCCCAACCCACCCTGAATCAAATGGAGTCAGCCCTCAACCGGAGAAGCTATAGCTTTAGACAGCAGTACCCCTGATAGTATAAAGCCTTCCTTGCTTTCAGTTGAGTTGGCAGTGCTTTAGTATTTGCATGTGGCTTCATACATTTTAAAAGCAGTTCCTGCTAGACTTGCTGCAAGCTACTTATCTGAATACAAGAGTGCCTTCTGCATGAATATGTAGTAGCAGCTTCCTAGATAGTGAAAATATACTCAAACAGCTACTCTAGTCCTAGTTCAAAGGGATAAAAAAGCCTATTAGGGCCTGGGCAGCTGATTCAGGCTGAAAAATTTATGTTCACACTCAGGCTTGGGCTTCTAGGACCTTATGAGCACATAGGGTTCTAGAGTGCAGGCTTCAAAGCTCCAACATTTACAGTAATTTTTAGCCCCTTAAGTCCAGTTACCTGGCTTGAGCCAGCTTCAGCCACTAGCTCACCACCACATTAAGGGTGACAGAAAGGGTAACAAGTCAATGCATAAAGAGCTGATCAGAATTTAAGGGATTCCCCCCTTGCCCCAAGTAAAAGTAGCTTGAAAGTTAGTGTTCAGCTCACCTGCTCCAAGTTCCCTACCCAGCAGTGAACACAAGACATTCTCACCTGTAACAGATGTGCTGCCATTGCTCATGCCCATTCCAACCATGACATTTTTTTCCCCCAGTAGTACCTGTCAGCTCACTGAAGTGGTGCCCTTATGGCACCCTATATACAGACCTTCCAATGCTCCTGTTCCTTCTTGCAATCTATGCTGACAAGAGAAGCCAATGGGTGGGTTTTAGGAAGTGCATGACCAACACTGCTCAAACATCAGTCACAGGTGAGTGTCTTTTCTTGAGTGCTTGCTCACAGCAATCCAAATCAGGTGATTCCAAAGCAAACCTATGAATGGAGGAGTCAAGAGCATTTTTATTGTACAGAGGGCCAGACCACCCTCCCAAGAGTGCATCATCCCTGGCCTGATGGATGATAGCATACCTTTACCTCTCATGAGGTACAGATGGCCACGTGGCTGCCCTAGCATGAGGATCTGCCAGGAGGGCTGTTGAAGGGGCCAGCCTCCTCATGGAGTGAGCCTGCAGTAGGGCAGCTGACCTTTTGGCTAGGTCATAGCACACCCCTGTGCAAGAAAAAATGCAGGAGATCCTCTGTGAGGAAACCAGCAGGCCTCTCAACCTTTCCCCTATTGCTTCAAATAACTGGGTGGCTTTGCAGAAAAGTTTCATTCTCTGTAGAAAGCTAATGCCCTTTTACACCTAAAGCACAGGTGTCAAACTCATTCAGTGTGGGAGGCCACATTGGAGCACCTGTTGTAGGGCATGTGTTCACACAGGCTCCTCACCACTTTCCCTTACTTTGATCAGCGCAGCATGAGCTCTCCTGCCTTCCCTAACCTGCAGCTTTCCCCACACCTTCCCTTTGCCCCACTCTGGGGGCTCCCCCTCACCTCCCTGGCCCCCCTTCTCCTAGTGTGCAGGATTCCAGACCCCACCTCCCTTGCTTGGTCACTCCCAGACCCATCCCTTTCCTTCCCCTGCCGTTCTGGCAGGGGGCATATAGTCAGTCAGTCAGGGCTCCTGCCTCCCCACCCAGTCAGTCCATCATTCAGCATGGTGCCCTTGATTGACTCATTCCCACATGGGCCCCAGCCACTCATTTGTGATGCATGCCATCTGCAGTCAGATTCACATGCCAACTACCTGTCAGGGAACAGGTGGGGTGGGGGACATTGCAGTGACTCTCTGGGACACAGCCCAGCCTGCTGTGAGACTAAGTGGTGGGCAGAGCGCAGCACAGCTGGATCACTTCCTTAGTTCCCCTGTGTTCTCACTCCCCTGAGCTGAGTTACAAACATGCTTAACCCTGCTCTGCCGGCAGCAGCCTGTGGGGGTTGTTCACTGCTGCTGCAAAGCACTCCCAGGTACAGCGCAGGCAGCAGCTCCATGGTTTGAATGAGTGCCCTTAGCAGGCCAGATCTGGCCACCAGGCCACAAGTTCACAGCCCTTGATTCTAGAGTTCGGAGGACCTACTCTTGCGTGTTAGTGTCAGGCTTAGGAAAGACAAACAGGAGAAAAATTTCCCAATTACAGTGGAATGGTGACACCACCACCAAGGAGGAAGGCCTGAGCCAGCACTTGAAGAATTATCTACAGCAGGGGTCTCAAACACATGGCCCATGGACCGCATGCAGTCCCTAAAGCTATTTCCTGCTGCCTGCAATGACACTTGTTACCAGTATTTGCAATATCATTATGTGGAAGGGTTTCAGTGGTGCAGCCCTCACAGTGATTAGAGTTTGAGACCTCTGACTACATACAGAAACAGCACACAGTAAGACCTCAGTTACAAAACACCAAAGCTAAAAACTGACTAGTCAGAAGCCATACCTTCTTTCAAACAAAAGTACACAGGCAGCAGCAGACAATTTAAAAAGCCAAAGTTGCCACAGTATGTTAAACTACTAAAAATGAAGCAGTATTCTTCTAAATAGTGATGTTTTAAAGCTGTATGCAGTCAACATAAGCTTTTGAAAAATGCAGCTGCATTTTGTTCAATGCTGTAAATGATCTCCCTTCGCATGCTAACTCATGATCTACTGTATTTTATATTCAGTAGTCAAAAATATGTAGGTTTTGATACATCTCAGCATGTTAGTGTACTCATCTCACCTAAACATGTCTCATGAAGACTGACCTGACCTCTTGACATTTATCCCACACCCTTACTGGTTTTAAAGAATCATTCTGAAACTGAAAGCTCAGGCTAGGTTTTTGTGGCATATGACAGCATGAATTAGTTATCTCACATACAACAGTTCATCCAAGATTGAGCCAAAGTGTACAGTGTAAAAGATGACCCCTAAAACTCATACCTAAATACTATTTTTTTTTTTTTAATCTATAAAAGTGGATGGTTCAGGTTAGAAGTACTTATGCATGCAAGTGGCTCCTGTCTCTAACAAAAACAAAACCTTGTATTTCTCTCCTTTATGCCACATATGAATCACTCAGTGAAGAACTAAAGCAGAACCAGAGTCAACTAGATTACAGGCACTTTGTTCCCAAATCAACCACCCAAAAAAAAAGTTCAAGTCACATGTTGATTCTTCCTCTTCCCCTCCACCTTGTTTATTATTTAAACAGGATTGTAAAAAATAGCCAAAATACAGAAAACATACAGAATTCTAAACCCCCCTACAGTACACTGAGTTATTCTACTCAATCGTACATAGAACCAAAAAGCATAATAGCGTAAAAACAAAGGTTACTATGACAGGAATTTTGATAACCTTGGGTATTTTGTATTGTCTAATACCAAATATGACAGCAATTGAAGTTGTATGACTTGGTATATGCAACTATGTCTACGTCATCTTGTGTCACTATACACCTACTTAAACAGCTCTTTGCATTTGTGTGTATGGAGAAGGGCAAGACTCAGATTCCACAATAACTGGTTACACTAACCAGGATATTTACCAAAAAACCCAAAAGATACCGAATGATATCCTAAATAAATAGTTCATTTTGATAATATATACAAAGTTCCTGTTATATTAATTATCCAAGAATGGCATATCTGTGTCCATGGGTGCAGGAGCAAGTTCACATAAATAAAACAGCGTGGCTTCACTTGCTTCTGCCTCAGTCAGTGGCTCCAGCCGCACTAACTTGCTTTGAGTTGGTTGAGGATCCAGACTGCTTTCTAGAAACTCATCCACTTCTAAGTGTTTGTCTAGGGAGGATGCAGTTTCAGATGTGGAATTTCCACCCTCAACAGTTGCACCTGGACTCCCATCAAGAAATGCAAGGAGTGGAAAGGCAGTATATTGAATCAGCTGTTTCTCTACAAGAGAAGAACAGTGCATTAGTGAGTCACCAGTTCATATGCAATCTTAGTTCCATACATTTAGGGAACTTTTTTTTTTTTTAAACAAAACTAAACAAAAATATTTATGATGTACTTAAAAAAAAAAAAAAAAAGACCACACACTGTGGAACTGTTTAAAGAAACAAAATAACTTGAATTTGTTGTTCAGACTTTTCTGAGACACCAACATCAACACTTCAACAATTTTGTCTTTGCTTCTGGTGCAACATAATTTCAAAGAACTTAAGACTTAAAAATGAAAAAAAGCAGACAAGACCTGACTAAGCAGGATTTTTTTTTAAACAAGTACCTTACGGTTTTCATGAAACCAATCCCATTTTCCGTACTAACCTGATTTGTTCTTAGAACTCTGTGCATCCTGTGAATTCGGCTGAGGTCCATTACTCTTTGTAGTTTCTATTACTTTTGTCTCCAAATGAAAAAGAAACTAAAGTCAAAATATGCACCTGAAATAGGCTTTAAAAAACCAGTCTGCATACATAACAATATGTAACAACTGAGGGATCTTGACAAAGTCTAGCTAACCATTAAAATAACCTGCATTAGCCTGTAAAAAGAAGATGATGCAACTGTACAGCACATGTGGCCTTAAGATGCTGGTCTAGAAAACACCACACACAAAGTGGAAACAGTGGTGCATCCAAGCAGGAACTGAGACATATCAACATTCAAGGAAGATTAGTCTTTAACGCTTAGACATCAAGCTGGAATCAGGAGCCTTAGCTTATCTTCTTGGTTCTGCTAGTGGCTCTAGCTTCATTATCCTCATCTGTAAAAGAGTTTGAGGCTTCCCTAGAGACCATGGTAGTAAGAGTGCTATAAGAATTTTATTTCTTCCCTTCCAATTTGTAGCTGGAAGCGAAAAAAAAGCACAAAGCATAACAGGAATAAATTCAACTGCAGTTTTTGTATCCAAATTAGACGTTTTATTCACAACAAAATACGAAAATGCTTTGCCATTTCAATAATGGGCACAGCTGAAGGACAGGCTGTTCAACCTCCAACTGTATTTATATTTCTCACTGCTGTGTGCTTTGGAACTTACTTTTGTATTACTGATATGATCTGTGGGATTCATCTGCACGGAGCTTGTAAAAAGCTGAACAAGACAAAACACAGTTTTAAAATGCTGAACGTTGGCAAGTATGTCACTAAATGTGTATGAACGGTATATATTTTATCAATAGTTTATATTATGGCAGTGCCTCTATGACCTGATCAGGATCAGGCCCAACTTTTAAGTTTAGGACTTGCACAAAAAGGCAATTTGTGCAGAACATATCCTAAAGAAAAGCCTGATTGTGAAGTGGACCTATTACCAGTGCTATGCAGTCCCAAAATGTAACTCCTATATAGTAAGAGAACATGACAATTTCTGCACCAAGCCTAGCTCAGAACAGTGCTGTGTTAGTCCTGCAGTTACAGAAACAATGAACAGACACTCTGTCAACCAGTTAACAGAGAAATCATGGAGAAAGGATGGATAGATAGGAGAATTATGGACCCAGGGAACTGAAGGCGCAGACATCTCATCCATTTGAATTACGAATGTGGCAGAAAATGTCCACTCCCCTCTCCCCCCAACTTTGAAACTTTTCATTTGGAAATTAAACCTGGGAACGCTGTAATATAGAATTCATAGTTCTAGAGAACCTGCCTGGTATCCACAGGTCTGGCCAGAACAGTACCTCTCCAGCCCGCACCCCCCCCCCCCCCGGCACCAGCCACTAGCAGAAAACGGGTCTCTAGTCTCTTTATTCCCTTCTACTGCCTCTCCAAACGTGGTCTTCTCAGACAACTGGAAGATATAACTGTGGTCCAGAATACACTTGGACCTTCCAGCTCAGAAGATGCTTTTCCCATTTACAAAGCAGGTGCCAGTTTTTCATAGATAGAGCCTGAAGCTGATTTTTTTTGGGTCCCTGCTACACTTTTGGCCAACTTCACGGAAGCACATATGCAGTTCTAGTCAACACAGCACCAAGTCTTCTATTAAAGCAGAAACAAACAGGTCCAGCGGTTAGAGTGTGCATTTTGGGAGCCACTGGTAGGTACTACACCAGTCCTGAAGCATGCACTACTGTTTGCCTCCCTCCCTCCACCCTGGTATTTTATTATTTATTTATTTTAAGGAAGAAAAGTGCCAAATTTGCAAATACAATGTCATGGAACAGCTGAAGTGTCAGGAAATGTGAAAGTTATCTACACTAATATTAATTCTGCTATTTTGGACAGAGAACCTTTTGCATACCCACCTCCTTACTATAAAGGCTTAACATTTTTAGTATGTATATACAGGATACGCAATAAGAATCATAACTGTAGAAGTATTGAATCTTCTGATTTTAATTTTACAGTTGTGCAGTCCTTACTTTTGCTATGAACTTTTCTGCATTAAAATTTTAAACAAGTCTTTAGAATACATAATTATTTTTCAAAAGGATGTTTTGTATCCTCCATTATCTTGTTCATTACAAAGACAGAGAGAAAGTTACCAGAAATACATACATCAACCAGAAGATCTGGGTCTATGCTGAACTGTCGGCCAGACAGCATAGCTTGGAAGTCCTCTAAACTGCAATCAATACTATCAAGATAATCCAGTAGTTCAACTCTGGAAGAAGAAAAAAAATGGATTTTATGTTCTGAAATACCAGCATTGTGTCTATTGACCACGAGAAAAAACAAAGGGGTTTGAAAGTGAGAAGTGAGGGATCGATCTGGACCTGTTTCTTTTAAATCATGTGTAAAGAGACCCTGAAAAAGTAAAATACATATTACATAAAGGTTTTTTATATTTTAAATTCAGGCTCTGCTTATCTGGGCTGGAAGACTGACCACAGAACCAGTAAAACATCAACATCCCAAAAAATTAAGGAAGTGCAAATAAAACAGCTGGGGCAAAAAAGAAAAAATCAGATTAAAACAAAAAAAAGTTTTAAAAATGTCACCATTTAACAGCTGTAACATTTTGGACAAAGGAAGTCCCACTTTAACACCACACATCAACTGTTCGAATTAAGGTACAAGAGCTAACCAATCTCCTCAAGATCTCCCAGTGGCTGCCCTTCAACAAAAACAAAATGTAGACCACAATTCCTGATATTTCTATGATAAACACACAGATTATTTTAAAATAGCTTTCAGGCGTTTATTATTGTGCCCTGCAGCTCTGAGACTGAAGCAGCTCTGAAATGTAAGGCCTCTCTCTCTCTCTCTCTCTCTCACACACACACACACACACACACACACACAGCTGGAGGAAAAAAAAGCAATGTTGACATTGCAGTATGATTGACTCATAGGAGACACTGCCTGCCTATTTCCTTGTGTCTAATTTCAGCACTGCACTCAATCAATCCATCCACCACAGACGAAGATAAGGAAAACATGGGATGAAAAAAGTCTGTATCTGTCAACAAGAAAATCTGTTTAGAAGTTTTCAAGAAGAGTGAAAGACTGGAGACGAAAAAGGATACATCGTGCTGCAACCTATTGCAGCACTGAGGTCAGCATTCACACTGACAGAAGAAAGGAGTATGCTGAAAGCAAAGCAACAGGAAAATAAGTTTTGGAACAGTCAATATCAGGAACTTTCAGCAAGGCTTCAATGGAAAAACAGCACAATGATGTCAACTTGTGTATGCTCTTTGTCGCTAGACAACCACTAACTGCGGAGGAGCCTATTCATAACTGTCTGACAATACATTCCAGCAGCAAAAACCCTTCCCAATGGAGACAATCTCACTAGTATCAGGAAGAAAATCATTCTTCATTACATCAGTTTAGATATTAAACTGATGAAGATATGGTGTCATTTTGAAGAATTTCCTGATGATTCAGATCATCCAAAAAATTTTTTTTTAAATTTCAAAGCAAATAAAACACACGTTCTTTTGTGCTGATCATTATGGTCACTCCTTCTGTAGACACCCATTTTGTCAATGCAGCAGTAACAGGCATGTCTGAGATGCATCCCACCCACCAACTTCGCAGAATGTTGCTGAGAGTAGTTTGGATTCCACTTCCCTACATGGCTAAGTTCACAGTGCAGATTAAACTCAGAGAGCAGAGCTGCTACTTATTACTTACCTTGTTCACCTGAGTTATGCTGAAGTGTTAGCAGCTCTTGCTACAGAAAAAAAACAAAAACCATGAAATCTTGCATCACTGGATTTGCAGCCATTTGCAAGCATGCAAACAAGCTGAAGGCTTTATCTTGAACAGGATAAGACACTGCAGAACAGACTGAATTACCTATCCCTGTTGTGCCGCATCACTGGATGAACTTGTACTTCACTGCTGTCATGCAAATTTAAACATGGGGACAGTGCTAATGCATCTCCTAGAGACCTACATCAGTGGGTCTCAACCCACCACACATACATCCTCTGCATATGCAGAAATCTTCCATGGTGTACATCAACTCATCTCAACATCTGCAACAGGCTACACATAAAGCACTAGTGAAGTCACTGACAACTAAGTTTATACAGACAATGGATCTCTTTATACTGCTCTATAAAACAGACAAGTTCAAGTATAGTATTTTTATTCCAACTGATAATGATGCTACAAATGAGCATAAGCAATTTTTCAGTAATAGCATTTTGTGACTTTTGTATTTATGTCTGATTTTGAAAGTAAGTGTTTCTAGAGAGAACATTTGGGAGCATGCACAACAAGACTGCTGGAAGGCACACAGTTGTCTGAAAGGCTGAGGGCCACTCTTCTGAAACATTCAGAATTTGTTGGTTCTAAAGCTGAAGTGACCAACTGGCAAATAACCAAAATAACTACCAGATTTTGCACAGGAAAAACAACAAGAGTTGTTGAAAACAGAGAATCACTGTGTGACATACAGAAAAGCCTCCTGAATTTTCTTAAAACTACTGCCAACACATTTGCTAATAGAGATTATTACTGGATCCTGACAACTAAAATCTCAGCTGAACTAAGAACAAAAACTGAAGGAGAAAAATACAGAAAGAAAACCCAGCTGTTTCTGGAAATCCTTCTGACCCTAGAACGTGGGGGAAAAACAAAACAAAAACAAAAAAAGAAAAAACAAAAAACACCAAGGCCATCTCCCCCCCCGGGTTCAAAACCTTTAACACAATGCTCAACTAGTAAGATGTGAGCAGGGTCTGTTAATATGAACCCCAAAATGTCTGGGGCCACAAGATCATTTCTAGAATGTCATCCAGGTGTTGAAACTACCCCAAGGTGAATTTAGAAGCAGACTGCAACCATTATGGCAAAACACTAACCATGTGCCATTAAATACAGAATTTCAAATTTAAAACAGGAATTCACCACTTCCAGGAGCACACCTCACCCTGACAATGTGAAACTGGATGTGCTGGCTTTTTAGAACAGTCATCAAGACAGTTTCCAATGTCAGCAAAGTGGTATGGCAAACTGAGCGTATGCCCTGGACCTACTGATGCAAAACATTTATTTTCGAAGGTGGACTACTTCCAATACAGCATGAAGCTCAACATGAGCAAAGACACACTGAAGAAAACCATGTGTGTAGCTCCAGCTCAGGATTTTAGGAAAAACTACTACTAACCCAGAAAGATATAAAATATCTTTGTAAGTTGAAAAGTTTTGGTTGTGTTGTAGTAAAATGTGCATATCAAGCAAGTTATTGGTCCCCCCCCAAAGATTCATCCCTGTCTTAGTGTTTGGAAAATGAACAAAAAACCCAGGATCCTCCCCACCCCCTTTTTAATGAATAAAAACTAAACACACAGGACATTATTCATGTACCATATATAGCACCAGGAGAGCAGAATCTCAATCTCTGACAAATCCTTTGCAATGTCTCTTTAGGAGTCTTTCAGTGAAAATAGCTGAAAAGGTAACTGATGTAAACTTGCCAACTTTAACTGTCAATTACTTTAAAAGCAGCAAAGCTACTCACTTCCCAAGAAGGTTGATGTTCTGCGAAATCACGCCATTCTCACTGAGTATGGAATCCATCATGGAGACAGGGTCTTCTGCAGTTAAAGTTGACTGGCTGTTGCGCTGGATAGCACTAGAGATGAGAGGGTTTGTACCGTTGTTGACAGGGCTCAGGGGATCAATGGCTGGGATGGCGACTGGTTCTACGCTTTTATCCCCTTGAATTACTGGGATGTTGTCATCCTCATTATCATCTTCTACAATTACAATATCAGGAGAATGACTATAGCTGCAATACACAAAAGAGATGATGATTATTCCCACCAAAGTGGTGCTGTAAGAATTAAGTGTACAGCACTTTGAATAGCTAAAGTGCTAGATAGTGGCTAACTTTAGTTAAGTGAATCAAGAGTTCCATTTTGAGTCCTATTTTAACCTCTCACAATCTCCTCAAATTTAGTTGCAGTAACAAAACATGCCATTTAGAGCATGGTAAAAAACTCAAGAAACTGAAGTGTCCAGATTAAGATGCTTGTAAGTATCTTTAACGAAAGGTATTTTTAAAAATAGTTTCCTTGGCTTCTTGCATCTTAATACTATTTTCCCCACAACAGTAGGTTAGCTGGATAATGCCAAGCTTCACTTTCAGATGAAACTGGTTAAGGGACAGTTACGGGGAATTTTCTACAGATTAAAAGTACCTACAGACTGGAGCTAGAGAGCATGAAGTTATCAGACTAGACAAAACCAGCTTTACCATGTGACATACCTGGCTACTATAAGTTCCTGATTATGGGAGGACTATGTTTTACAGGCTTCTGGTGGGGGGGCCCAAGGCAAGCTCTAGAAGCTGGTTATGAGAAAAGGTGGGTGATAACGGTGGGAACTGAAAGTAGGGCTTCTAGCCACTAGCCCTTTGCTGACCAGCTTAAATCAGCCTCACTGGACAATTCGAACATTATGTTTCTCAGAGGTGGAGATGAACAGGCTCCTGAGAAAAGTGTGCTCTTTCTACTGCATTCTGATGCCCCCCTGGTCCTAAGCAAATGGCCCCCAAAATGGAAAATCCCTGTCCCATAATTCCCATCTTGTCTTTCTAGTACCCACAAATCATTACGCAGTGAGTCTGATAGTGAAGTCTTCTCTCCAGGAAAAATTACAATTTTCACAAATGTTAAAAACAACAAAAAAATGCCATGATTTTAGATGGGCGGCTTTTTAAAGCTTAATTTTTACTACATTTAGAGAGTCTCTAACGTTCTTTTTAAAATACAACTACAGCACTAAGATTTCTTTTAAACCCTTAAATTACTGATGTTTACTACCCATGTTAATGAGTTTTTTTCTGGGAGGGAAATATTCATTAGCATCCCTTTGCCAAAAAGCAAATCAATAGTTTTAAGTTTCAGACAAAATATAGATTTCAAATCCATAAAAGCACAAAATTACACAATTAATTAGTGTAAAACCAAGGCCAGCATTGAGAAAAAAAATCTTTGGGCCACAAGGTCTGGGATGATCACCTACCGGTAGCTAGGAGTGCAATATAAATAGTGCAGACAAAAGAAAGTAGGCAGCACAGAATTAGGGAGTGAGAGGAGAATACATACAAAGATGACCACTGGACTCCAAAACTGAGAAGGCCAGACAACTTTACTTAGGAGACCGTATCTAAGAAATCAACGGGGGTGGCTTCCAGTCAGCAAAATGAGTGGAATATTCAGAAGGCCACATTTACACTTGGCAGAGATAGCACCACAGCTATCTTCAACAATACAAAAATATTTGACTATGGGAGTTCACCTTGTACTAAGAAAAGACGACCAACAATGGGAATAAGGTATATGCAATGTCTTCAGAAAAGCAGAATTTACATCAGAGACCTTTCATTTTTAATGGTTTGTTAACTAAATCCTCATTCTACCAGCACCGAACTACAACCGTTGATTTTGCAAGTGAAACTGGCACACAAGCCTGGAGTACAAGGATTTCCATACTGTTACTGAAAAATATTATATACACGATTCAACACAGCATACCCGATTTTCGATTAAGACCACTTCCTTTACTGAAAGAGAATCATACCATGATTAATTGTTTTATGTAGAGCAGAGTCAAATTTAAGGTTAGTATATTCTTTCTATTCCTATGCTTTGAGTGTCTTCCATATTCATACAAACATTTCTTACTTGGAGGAGTCTGAAGTGGCATCCTCACTTGTTTCTGGAGTAACTGGAGCACTTTCTTCTTCCTCATCCAAAGCATTTTCATCTTCACCAATATCAGTGACATCATAAATAATGATATCATCTGAAGTCTGCTCCCTTTGCTTTAGTCCCTCGGTCCTGCTGAGTGGTACCTGAGAAATATAAAGCACAACTATGTTAGGAATTTTCCTCCTTCCCCCAAACTAAAAATCATATTTTAATTAAGACATAACCAAGCATCTCATTTAACAAACCCCACAAAACCTCAAAGTTGTGTCAAAGTTTTAGTTAGGATATCTAGATGCTTTCACACATTTATTTATCCTTTAATTGTTCAGCATAAACTCTGTAACAGAGCATGTTAACTATTAGGCATAAGGTAAGTTCTGCTGAGTAATTAACTACTTTCATAAACTGTAGAGGATAAGAGTAATACCCAAGGATCAGAGAAAAAGTAAAAAAACAAAAAGAATAAGCCAAAAATCTTGGACAGTGACAAGATGGATCACCACTAAGTCAACAAAATTACAGCAAAAGATGGAAACTAACATTACAACAGAAAACGGTCTAACTACCAATCCTAATCTGGCCCTAAAGCAGCATGCAGCCGCTGAATTTTTTTTCATATTGCCATTTTAAGTCACCTACTGAAGCAAGAAGTGTCTTCTCTTTTGCCTCACCTTTAGCTAGTATCTACAGCACAGCAGCAGCCACTACAGGCCACTCTACCCAGAAATTGTTACTACTTCTGTCCACCTTTCTCCACCCCTCCACCCACTACATGAATAAAGTACACTTCAAAATGAATTTACATGATGGCTTTTGTCAGTTGGTTCTTTGACAATCTGCTGAAACACAGCTGACTTTGAAGATCCATTTGTATTCAGAAGTAGTGGCCTAAATCAAGGAAAAAAAAGGCAATTGCATGAACACTTCAAAAGCACGAAGAATGTTTCTGAAAGCAAGCAGCAGTCTACCAAAAGAAAGCTATATTAGCTTGATAATCTTGTATATGTAAACGTCTTTTAACATTGTACTCACCGTTTGCGTTTTAGACTCACTAACTGGTTGTTCTGCACTAGAGTGACAATGAATTGTACAATCTACAAGAAAAAAAGATAGATAAGTAAACGCCACCATAGAAGGCTGTGTCAAAAAGACACTACAGTAACACAAATCAACATTTACCATAGACTCATAGCCTTAGAAAGAACTGCAAGGGTCATTTAGTCAAAGCCCCTGCCTAGGTAAAGGATGTGTATCTAATCCAAAAACTAATGGCTACCCAGCCTCTTTCTGAAAACCACTGATGAAGGAGCTTCCGCAACCTCCCTCAGCTGTCCATTTCACTGTCCTACTGTTCTTAAAGTTAAGAAGTTTTCCCCCCGAGATTTAATCTTAAACTGCTGAGATGTAGTTTGAACCTACTATCTCTTTTGCCACAGAGGACAGCACCAGAGAACAACTTTTCTCCGTCTTTGTTACAAAACCCTTTCATGTATTTGTACACTACTATCATGTCCTCCCCCCAGATCTCCTCTTTTCAAAAACAAAAGCCATCAGTTCATTCAGCCTTTGCTCATGTCTTGCAGTCCATCCTTTGATCATCTGTCACTCACCCATGAATCCTTTACAGTTTCTCCAAGTTATTTCTATACATTGGTGACTAAAATTGGACACAGCTAGAACCTAACCAGTGCTAAGCAGAGCAGTACTACCACCTCTCAAATTGCAAGTGATACCTCTTTTAATACAACCTAAAATTGCATTTGCGTTTTTTTTTTTTTTTTTTGCGCAACAGCACTGCACTGCTGACTCATGGACAGGTAGTGATCCAACTAGATAGAGCACAAATGCTAACACACAGTTTATTAATGCTTGAGATAATGCAGTTCAATACAGCTCAATTTTTGTAGTGTCTTGTATAAAACTATTTTAATAGATTTATAAAAATAAAGTCATCACAACAAAAATAAAGTGAAAGGGCGAGAGATGTTCAGAGATAAGCAGCTGCACGTAAAAAGAAAAGACAGATTTCAAAGTTAGATTTGAGAAAGTCAGTGAAGCAAGGAAAGTTTCTCAGCACATAGGCGCCAAAGAGGCAGATTCTTACATCAGTGGCCAGATCATTTTGCGTATGCTGGAGAACTAAACTGGATGTAAAACAGTAAGAAAAATACATGCCAGTAAATGAACTGTCTAATATACAAAATGAATGATGCTTACATTACAAGCTTCATCCACAAACAAAGGAATTGGTGAAATGCAGATTTTGCAAATGTAGGAAGAGAGTACAGTTAACTTTTCTTCTATGATTCAAGAAACCGTCAACAGAACTGAATATTTAGCATATTTATAAGTGAAGGCCTAATCTAATTTGTTCAAGCCACAACTACCCTGCTACTTTACTCCTAGCCTTAAATGCACAGACTGGATGGCTGTCCTATGACATGCAAATAGGAGCTAAGATCCTGTAAATACTTCTCACCAGATGCCTAAAAAGGCTATTTAAAAAGGCCCCTAAAGGTTAGAGAAATGATCTATATCTCTAGCTCCCATTCAATGAGCCAGGCTATCACCAAGTGACATTAAACCAGGGGTTGACGAAAGTGTTGCTGAGCTAGGTGACCAGCTTCAAAGCAAGGTGTCTAGGTCACATACCCTTCGCCAGAACACCCCCCCCCCATTCCTGAAGGAGCAAGCAATTTTATTTTTGTCACCCAAAGGCACTCCTCCACTGCACTTCCCCTAGGCTGACTAGCTCCGCAGTAAAAGAGGCAGCAGAGGAGTACCCTCTGCTGACTAGAAGTAAGAACAGCCAGCTCCTAAGTTATAAAACCAACCCACCAACAAAAAAACCACACTACACCACCACCACCACATCAACCCTCCCCCCCACCCCAAACTGGCTCCCATGCAGTGGTCTACAACATTTAGTCACCATGGTGACCTGGGATCTGTCAATCCCTGCATTAACCAGTGGTTTTCAAAAACTTTTTTTCCTCAGGACCCAGTTTGGGGGGGGGGGGGGGGAGAGTCATCTATGCCTATGATCTAACCATTCCATCTTTGAGCAATGCATTCTAGTACAGTATTTGGGCAGCAGAGCCATGACCCAATATCCAAGGGTCTACAACCTGGTACTGTGTCCCAACCCACTGTTTGAAAACCACTGCATCTTGCAAATACTTTCCAAAAAAACGTGTTAATATTTAAAACGGCTTTCAGTAAGTTTACAAGCTTAGAGGAACAATCAGTGCTATAAAAAAGAATGAAAGTCTTGCACTGACCCAGCATAGTAAATGCTCTGTAGGTACATAGCTGAGAAACCACCACAAGCGTTGTAATTTTAATTAATGATCTAACACAGAATTTAGCTCTTTTACAAAGTAGTTTCACATGAAATTTGTGAGCTAGCGATTGTCAGAGTAATCCCAGACCAAAAAAAAAAAAAATCTTTAGAAGAGAAAGTATTCTATAACAAAAATGAATACAATTCATAGTCGAAGGCAAACCAAGAGATCCACATGCCACATGGGAAAAGAGTTCCAAATGCATTTAACTACTCCCACAAGAACATGTTACAAGAAACAATCCAATTTTACTCTAAGTTCTGCTCTTTAAAAGCTACTCTAATATATATAAAATATAGCTTTGCTTCTCTCCATGGCAACTGCTACATTAAAGATAGTCAGAATACCTTAGATTTAAAATTGAGAAAGTAGGATTAATGCATTTCACAATTTTTATATATATTTTAAAAGAAAGTTGTAATAGTACAAAAAAATAAACTTAATACCAAATCTGATTTATTAATTTGAGTGTGAGAGAGGCACATAAAAGCCTGTTCCCTGAGACTTGATGGGTGGGATGTGGGGAGTTCCCCATTTAGCACTGTAACATTTTGAGTTGACAGCTCAACAATTCATTTAACACTACATACTAACTGAAAATTAAAATTCACCTTTTAATTACATTTTGCTTTCAGCATCAATGAACCATGTGAAGCTTAAATCAGCTAAAGAGGGGGTTACTTACCTGTAACCGGTGTTCTTCGAGATGTGTTGCTCCTGGCCATTCCTCCGTAGATGTTTGCATGCCACATGCACAGAACACTGGAATTTTTTCCCCATAGAGTACCTGCAGGGCCGGCTGTAGCGCCCTCTGGAGTGGCACCCTTGTGGCGCTCTATATAGCGACCAGCTGGCCCGTCCCTCCTCAGTTCCTTCTACCCTTATTCCAACGTGGGGAGGCGGGAGGGAATGGAACAGCCAGGAGCAACACATCTCAAAGAACACCGGTTACAGGTAAGTAACCCCATCTTCTTCTTCAAGTGATTGCTCCTGTCCATTCCTCCACAGGTGAGTAACTAGCCTTACCTTTGGAGGTGGGACGAATCAGAGGCATACCGATTGGAGAACTGCTCTATCCACCACTGCATCCTGCTGTGCCTGCCGGGTGATGGCATAGTGCTGTGCAAATGCATGAGGGGAGGACCAAGTCACTGCCTTGCAGATATCCACGACTGGAACTTCCGCCAGAAAGGCCACCGACGCCGCCTGGGTCTAAGTTGAGTGGGCGTTCACCTCAGGTGGGTGCTTCCCTTTTAAGTTATAGCATTCTTTGATGCATGCCACTATCCATGAAGCAATCCTCTGCGAAGAGACTGGCTGGCCCTTCATCCTATCTGCAATGGCCACAAGAGTTGTGATGACTTGCAAAAAAGCTTCGTCCTTTCAATGTAGAAGGCCAAAGCCCTTCACACGTCTAATGCGTGGAGCTGCCTGTCCTCATCTGATGCATGAAGTCTGGGGCAGAAGACTGGCAAGCAAAGGTCTTGACTCACGTGTAATTGCGACACCTGTTTGGGCCTAAAAGCCGGGTCAGGGGCGCAGCTGTACCTTGTCCTTAAAAAAAAAAAAAAAAAAAAACACAACAACACAACACTAAATGGTGGTTCTGCTGACAAGGTCCGTATCTCCGACACTCTCCTTGCCGATGTAATTGCCACCTGAAACGCTACCTTCCAGGAGAGGTAGAGCAGGGAGCACATTGCTAATGGCTTGAATGGTGGCCTTGTGAGTCTGGAAAAGACTTGGTTCAGGTCCCATTGCGCTACCAGGGGCTGTACGGACAGATATAGTTTTGAAAGACCCTTCAAGAAGCGCTTAGCCATAGGTAGCGAGAAAACTGAGGTATGCCCAGGTACCTGACGGAAGGCTGAAACTGCAGCTACATGGACCCTGAGTTGAAAGGCCGCTAGATTTCAAGGACCACAGGTAGCCCAAAGGTCTCGGAATAGGGAGGGTGACGGGGTCCCACCCTTTGTCTCCAGACAACGGGGCAAACCTCCGCCACTTGGTCTTGTAGGTGACTCTCATGGATTGCTTCTTACTACTGCAGAGAACCTCCCGTACCGGTGAAGAGCATAGCTGCTCCCCTCATGTTAGCCATGGAGAATCCATCCGTGGAGGTGTAAAGCCTCTAGGTTGGGGTGAAGTAAACATCTGTAGTCTTGCATCAAGAGGTCTGATCTCAGGGGCAGCTGGATCGGGCTGTGCGCCAACAGTCTCAGGAGGGTCGAGAACCAGTGTTGCCTTAGCCAAGCTGGTGCTACCATAATCATCTTTGCCCTTTCTGCCCTTATCATTTGCAACACCTTGGGCACCAACGGTGTTGGGGGGAACATGTAGAGCAGGCGACCCGAGCATGGGATATCGAAGGCATCTGCCACTGACCCGGGGACTGAGTCCCCTGAAAGAGCAGAACTCTGGGCACTTCTTCTGCTCAGAGACGAACAGGTCCACTCGGGGACGACCCCACCTTCGGAAGATGTCTTCCAACACTTCCTGATTGAGAGGCCATTCATGTGTCAAACCTCTGGGCTGAGAGTGTCTGCCAGGTGATTCTGAAGGTCTGGTAAGTACGATACTACAGGGTGAATCCTGTGGCGAATACAGAATTTTCAAAGCTCTATCACTTCCTGGCACAGCGGTATCAAGCAGGCGCCCCCTTGTCTGTTGATATAGAACATAGTGGAGGTGTTGTCTGTTTGAATCAACAGTCTTCCCTGCTAGAAGATCCCGAAATGCCATGCATGCCAAACGTATGGCCTTGAGTTCCTTGGCGTTGATATGTAGGAGCATGTTCCTGTCCTCCCAAAGGCCCTGCACCCTGAGATGACCTAGGTGGGCACCCCAGCCCTGGTCTGAGGCATCCGTTACTAGACAACTAGGTGGGCGAGTGGATCAGAATGGGACCCCCAAGCACAGGTTGGTCTCCTGGCTCCACCACATAAGGGACTTCTGCACTTGAGCAGGCAAAGTGACCATTGTGTCCAGATTGTCCTGAGCAGGTTGGAATACACTGGCCAGCCATATCTGGAGTGGGCACATCCGAAGGCGGGCATGCTCCACCATGAACCTACATGCTGCCATGAGCCCCATCAGTCTGAGACATACTCAGACAGAGGTGAGGGGGAACCTGGTCAGGGTCTCTACCAACCGTCTGATAGCTTGGAAACAGGAGTGTGGTGGGGTCGCCCTCGCTGTCACAGAGTCCAGGACTGCATCTATAAACTCTATGCTTTGTGCCGACAGCAATATCGATTTTTGGGCATTTATTAGGAGGCCCAGACGAGCAAATAAGCTCTGGATTGACCTCAGATGGGACAACGCTTGCTGCCTTGATCAACCTGAGACCAACCAGTCGTCAAGGTATGGAAAAAGGGTGACCCTCTGCCGTCTGAGGAAGGCTGCCACTACTGATAGGCTCTTTATAAAAACTCGTGGTGCTGCCGACAGACCAAATGGGAGCACTGAAAACTGCAGGTGTCTCTGGCCTACAATGCACTGAAGAAATTCCCTGTGCTTGGGGCGAATCACAATACGGAAATAAACGTCCTGCAGTTCGAAGGTGGCATACCAATCACTGAGGATAGGGATAACATGCGAACCGAATTTTTTGAAGGAAGCGGTTGAGCTGTCGTAAATCCAAGGCAGGACGAAGACCCCCTTTCGTTTTGGGGATAAGAAAATAATGGGAATAGAAACCCTGCCCCATAGACCGGGAGGAACTTCCTCCACCACCCCTTTCTGCAGTAGGGTCTGAACCTCTTGGAGCAGCAGATGTTCGTGAGTGGGGTCCCTGAAGAGGGACTGGGTAGAAAGGGGGGGCCAAAGGGGGTAACGAAGAAAATTGGAGGGAGTAGCCCCTCTGAATAGTTCGAAGCACCCATCTGTCCAAAGTTATACGGAGCTGCTCCAGCAGGTGTCGGGATAGTCTGTCTCCAAATAAGGGGGTATCTGGATCCACTGGCATTGATAGGCCAACCTCGGGCGAGTCCTCAAAAGGTCATTTTGGGGGCTGACGACTGACAGGAACCTCCCTGGTTGTTAGGCTGGCGTCCGTTGCTCCTGTGACCACCTCTGTTCCGCCTCCTATTGTAGTCCGAGCGGCCATGGTACACACAAGGTGGTGGCAGTGGTTTAAAAGCCTTTCTCTGGGCTACCAGCGTATGGAAGCCCAGCGACTTTAGCAAGGTTCTGGAGTCTTTTGGGGTCTGCAGTCACGAGTCCGTTTGCTGGGAAAACAGTTTGGGCCTTTTAAACAGAAGGTCCTGGATGGTAGACTGGACCTCCTGCGGCAGACCCGAAGCCTGAAGCCATGAACTTCTCATCGTGACGCCCGAGGCCATGTCGTGGGCTGCTGTGTCCAAGGCTGACTGAAGGAGAGCCTTGGACACCGCCTTCCCTTCTTTCATTGAGGCAGCCAGGTCAGTTCTGGAGTCCTGGTCTAAGGAGTCCAAAAACTTTTCAAAAGTAGACCATGCATTGAAGGTATATCTTCTGAGGATCACTTGCTGGTTTGCGATTCTCAACTGTAACCCCCGGTCGAATAGACCTTACACTCAAGCAGGTCCAGCTTTTTTGCTTCTTTGATTTTTGGCGTGGGGACTGAATGGTCCTGCCTATCTCACTTGTTGGCAGCCGCCACTACTAAAGAGCCCGGTACCGGGTGAGAATAGACATGTTCATACCCCTTGGAAGGCACAAAATACTTCCTTTCTGCCCACTTTGCTGTGGGGGGAATTCAGGCTGTGGTATGCCGTAAGACTTTTGTAGTGTTCTGCACGATCTTAATGAAGGAAAGGGCGATGCGGCTTGGGCCCTCCAGGGAGGAGGATACCTACCATGGGATCCGCATCCTCACTAATTTCCTCAGCTTGTAGGTTGAGACCCTAGGCCACCCTACAAAGGAGTTCCTGGTGGGCCTTAGCAGCGTCTGGGATGGCCACTGGTTTGGCCCCTGTCACCGCCTCATCTGGAGGCAAGGAGGACTCCTCCTCCAGCTCCAGGCCTCTAGGCTCTGCCCTTGACGGTGCTCTGTTGCTTTCACTGGCCAGACTAGTGCAATCCTGGTCTCCACCAAACGACTACATCTCCAAGGTCTCTCCGGTACCGGGAGGGGCGCTGGCAGTAAATGACGGCGGTGGCTGTGAGCCTGACCTTGAAATTGGGACACTTGGTTTGGAGCCCTGCTCCTGATGGAAGGACCATGGTGTCCTGAACAGCCACTGGTGGCTGGGATGCCAACCAGGCCACTGCGGGTAGAATGGCGGAGCTAATTGTCCAGGCTGAGAAGGGGGTGGAGGTGCAGTACCGAGCTGAAACTTCTTCCGGGGCTCCATGGAGCTGTCATATGGGCTGCTCCTTGAAGACCACGGCGGCGCTGTAGCCGATGACATCGGGGAGTGACATCGATGCTCCCCGTGCAACTCTCAGCACCAGCGAGACGGAGAGCCCTCAACTTGAGCTGGTGCCAGAGATCGGTACCGTGGAGCTCCTGCTGCTGCTATGATTGCAGACTTCTGGTGAGCAGTGCCGAGGTGGCAGTACTGGTGCTGGCCAAGATTTGCTCCTTAACTCTGGCGCTGGTAAGTGGAGGGTGCGACGGAGTGCGGAGTGGTGTGGGCTTCCCTCTCGATGGCACCGCTCTACTCAGTGCCAGAGGAGTCTGACCCGGTATCACCGAGAGAGGCTGCTCTATTAAGTTCTGTGCAGCCACGAAAGCCTCTGGGCGCGACGGCAAGAGGATGTCTTCTTCCAAAATGCCTCTGGTGGGGGAGGAGACTGAGCCCAAACTGGGCTGGCACTCCCTCTGCGCTGGCACTGCTCGCGCAGGTCAGGCTAGAGTCAGACGAGCACAGCTCTGACCCTGCCCCTTAGGGGATGCTGCTGACTGCGGGGGGGGGGGGGGGGCGCTCTCTGTCCACCCTCTTCTTCTTCTTAGCCGGTGCCGGGGACAGTGAACGGTGCCGCTGCAAGCGGCTGCCAGAGTCCGAGTCCCAGTGCAGCTTTGAAGAATGGCATTGCTTTGGTGAAAAGCCAGTGCTGACGATGCCGGGGCACTCTGCACCGATGGTGCAGTGCTTGAATTCATATCCCCGGGGGCCGGGCACAGAGCTTCCTTCATCATGTGGAGTCTGAGTCTCTGAACTCTGTTCTTTTGAGTATGCGGTTTAAACCCGCAACAGATCTTGCACCTTTTGGCAAGATGTGCCTCCCCAAAGCACAAGAGACAAGAGTTGTGTGGATCGTCCACAGGCATGGGCCTCTTACAGATGAGGCATGTTTTAAATCCGGGCATAGCCCAACCCTGAGCCCGGGGCAAGTGATCTAACTAAGACCCACTAACTAACAACTACAAAAAAAAAAAAAAAAAAAACTAACTAATGATAACAGGTACTCTGCACGCGAGATAACTCGCTGAAGGATAAGACTGCTTGCGCAGCAACAGTTCCAGCGACCGTCCAGGCGGTAAAAAAGGAACTGAGGAGGGAAGGGCTGGCTGGCTGCCATATAGAGCGCCACAAGGGCGCCACTCCAGGGGGCACTACAGCTCGCCCTACAGGTATTCTAGGACAAAAAAATTCCGGCATTCCATGTACATGGCGTGCAAACACCTACGGAGGAATGGACAGGAGCAATCACTCAAAGCAGCAGCATTAAATTCTAAAATGCATTTCAACAAAGTAACCACTTGAAATGCTACTAGTGCAGTAACTTCTCAAAAAAATTCTGCTGCAGATTTTACCAATGGAGGCCATCTTCAAAAACCAGCAGCGAAGAAGGGAGAAATCAAGCAGAAGCCCTAAAGGCGGCTTTCCTGGGAAACAAAAAAAGGCAAACAAAGAAAACGCACATTCCTGTCCTCCTTCGTTAACTCAGCATCTGAGCCTACACTCATTTTACAAAGATTAGAAGTTGTACTGTTTTGTGTGAAACCTAGTTTTCTTCAACACACTACTGAGCTAACCAGAATAAGGATGACAGAAGTCTGTGTGCACACAAATATTTAACCAGACAAACAGCTAAATAACCCAAAAATGAAGTCTTACCTTTCGAATAACCTGTTGCTGCTGCAAGTGTTTTGCTCTCAATTCTGCCACTTCCCTCCAAAGAGATTCGTTTTCCCTGTTTCAACAAAAAGTGGATTAAAAAAAAAAAGGCAAAACTTAAAATGCCTTTAGTTATACAGTTCTGCTATTAAAAAAACCAAAAAAGCCCCACAAGATTCATCAAAACATTATACAAAACTATGTATACTTTTCATGAAGTACCATTAGCAGAAGCTTTGGAAGAAAGTTATATCACTAAGAACCTGAAGCAGTCCATGGAATAGTCTGATTAGCACTCAGCAAAATCTGAAAAATAATTTGCCCAAACCCACTATTTCAGTTAACCCAAAGCTATTTGCGAATCGGACACAAAATTAACCAAATAACTTCAGCCAGAATTATGGCAGTGACGCTTCTCCTGGAACTTTTAGCTCAGTGGTCTGGCCATTTGTCTTCAAAACTACTAACTATGATACAAGCAGCAAGGAGTCCTGTGGCACTTAAAGACTAACAGATTAGTAAATCTGTTAGTCTGTAAATGCCACAAGACTCCTTGCTTCTTTTGCTGAACTAGATCACCACAGCTGCCCCTTTGGATCTTGAAGTGTGATATGTAAGCTACTGCTTAAATCATCCTCAGTTCCAGAAAAATAACCTAATGTAATGACTTAAAAAAAAGTGCAACACAGGCAACCTTGGTTACAGGTCAGTAAGCCTATCTTCAGTACCAAGCAAACTGGCTGAATCTGTTGTAAAGAACATACATTGCACTGCTTAATATGCGGGAGGTCCTGGGTTCAAGCCCCACGGGGTTAGACTTGATGATCTCATGAGGTCCCTTCCAACCCTATGATTCTATTCTATTGATTTACTGTAACTTGGTGGTGGTGGTGGTGGGGGTGAACAGTTAACACTGCCTTTATAAAGGGAAATGACGGCTCCCTACTCTATTAGAATTCTTCGAGGAGGGTCAACAAGCATGAGAACAAAGGTGATCCACTGACTATGGTGTATTCTGACCTTCAGAAAGCCTTTGATCACGTCCCTCACCAATAGCTCTTAAGCAAAATGAAAGATAAGAGAAGGTCCCCTAACAGATCAAGTAAATGGTTGAAAATAGGAAACAAACAATTGGAATAAATGGCTGGTTTTCACCATTGATAAAGGTAAATAGCAGGGCACCCAAAGAACCTATACCAGGTCCAGCGCTGTTCAACTTACTTATAAATGACCTGGAAAAACAGTGAGACGACAATGTCTGCAGATAATGAGAAGTACTCAAGACAGTTGTGTCACAATGCTGACTGAAAAGCTTTACAAAGGGATCTCACAAAATGAGTTGACTAGGCATTAAAACAGGAGATGAAATTCAATATTGATACTTCGAAGTTATGCATATTGGAGAAAATCATCCCAACTATACATACAAAACAAACAGTAAATAAAGTAGTAGCTGGATCTCAAGAGATCTTGGAGTCATCATGGATAGCATATGATCAAATGCACTAGTAGCATTTGGAAAGGACTCAAAAACATGAATACAACTCTACAAACCCATGGCACGTTCAGAGCTTGAATACTGTGCTTATCACCTTACCTCAGAAAAGATAGAGTTGGAAAGGTAGTAAGTTACAGAGAAGGGCAACAGAAATGATTAGGTGTACAGAACATTTTGTAGATTAAAATTAGAGAGACGTAGAAGGCCAGGATTATTCATTTAAGAAAAAATGAGGGCAGAGTGGAAAAAACAGGAGGAAGGACAATAAAAAATATCCAAATGGTTTAGAAAAAGTAAACAGGGTAATGTTATTTAGCCCTATTCACATAACAGAACCACCACCAAGAAACTAGCACAGGCCAATTCACTTGTGTGAGGCTATCAACGAATTGTTACATATATTAGTATATATTCAAACTAACTCGCTGATATGCAAGACTCTACATGACTAGCTATATTATGGATTTCAGAATATTAGGACTTCCACCCCAGTTATAACAAAGCAAGTTCCTACTCTGAGCCACAGGTGGATGACTGTGGAAAAAATATTACAGAAAAATAATCATGGACTTCATTACAGCAGACAATGATCCATTAGCACTTTCTGCAATTTTCCACAGCTATTCCGCAACTCTGCTACAATTTTTTGACAATCATACCGCAACTCAAGGGTCTTTCTTGTATGCAATCAGAACAGACATTTACTATTACATTTACATTGCATGTACCCCTGTAATTAGATAACCCTAGATTAAAGTGAATCTCAGTCTGAGAATGTATTTAGATATTCAATTCACACAACCTAGTAAAACATCAAAATGTTCTTAACAGCAAACAATAGCACTTATAAGCTTTGTAATATTTACTGAGAGATATTTTAAAATACAATGAAAAACAAAGAACAGTAACAGGAAATGCTCATTTCAAAGCTAGTGGCCAAGGAGCGAGTAAAACCACTTGTCAAGATTTTTATCTGCAAGAAGCTATACAAACAGATTTCAAGGAATGATCTTTCATTACAGGACAGTTTAGCCTCTGATAGAATAACTGACACCCCCCCCCCTCAGTTACTAAGTAGCCCTGAAAACTGGATGGGGGGTGGACACTAGCAGATTACTACATCTCTGCTCTCATTTTGGCTTTGCGAACTTTGGCTTATCTGTTATATTTTACCTTCTTTAACCTCTCAATAACTCATTCTTCTTCCTTAGTTAATATGCCTATACAGCAGAATCTCAAACTTATGAACACCTCAGGAATGGAGGGTATTCATGAGTCCAAAATGTTTGTATCTCTAAACAAAACACTTATACCATTTTGAAACCCTACTATACAGACAAAAAATGGTACTTTCCGTTTATTTTGCATTAGTTTAACACACTCCTGGACTGTATTTGCTTTCTTTCTTCTCTACAGCCTCACAGCTGCACACTTTTGGTTCCAAACCAGGTATGCAACTGACTGGTTCTACCGTAGTCAGTTTACTATCTAACTGGCTTTTAACTTAGTGTTCAGTTTAAGAGCTGGAGTACCTACTGATTTGGAGAAAGAAGAATCTACTGGGATTTTTGGTTTATGTGACTGTCCTCACTAAATCTAGTCTGGATGACAAGATACACTGGAGACCCTATATGGACAGTCAGTGACTCCACCGGGAAGACTGGAATGGTGATTCAGGGGCACACATTTGTTAGTCGCTCAGTGAAATCTAATCATCAAACACAGACATTCCAAAGTGGAGGTATCTTTATTTTCCAGTAGTTTACACTGACATGGTCACTCAGTGTTGAGTCATTCCAGATAGAGAGACAGGTTATCCACCCAATGAGCTAGGCGGCAGGTTTAAATCAAACATAAGCAAGAAGTTCTTCATGAAATGCCAAGTCAACTTGTACAACTTCTTGGCTGGGAATGCCATGAAAACCAAAGGTGTAACTGGGCTAAGATGCAAAACAACTGAATAAGCTATCAGCAAAGATGGTCAGGAATGCAACTCCATCCTCTGGATGTCCCTAAGCCTGACTGTTAGAGGCTAGGACTGTATTACAGGGAATGGATCTCTTGATAAATTGCCATGTTCTGTTCACTCCCTCTGTAGACTGGATGCTGGGTTACATTAGCCATATTTACCTGACTTACTACAGCTATTCTTATGTTCTAATTGCAAACTGCAGAGCTATCCAATAATTTTTGTCACCAATTTATTTTAGAAAGTAAATACCAGGTATTTAATAATTACTGTATTTCCACTCATGGTTGCCAAGAGTTTAGCAATTCTGTATTAACCTCTGCAGAAATTAGGTATACCAATGACTAGACTAGTTAAGAGTGCAAAGCAAGAGTAAATGGATAGCTGAAACTTTTTAAACCACAATATCCAAATCTTAGCATGGTAATAGGAGTCTCAGAAAAGATACAGAATCGTGTTCTGAGTCAAAGGCTTTTTTTTTTTGGGGGGGGGGGGGGGGACACAAAAAAAAGAAAAACCAGCCACACACAATCTTTTTTGGACACTCAACAGTGAAAGAATGAAATAAAAAAGGAAAGAAAAAAGTAACGAGTAGGAATACATCTTCAGTCTCCAACAAGCACCAGTCACTACTTACGATGTAAAATCATGTACCCTCCTAACACTAGTTTTCAAATCTCTTATTTTGAAAGGCAAGTCTGATTATTCATCCTAAACATTCTGAAACTCTAGTCACCACATTCTTTAACTGCCATTCCTAGGCGACTGCTCAGTCACCAACTAATACGGCTGAAAACAGGAAGTTGTGTACATTCTGTCTGTGAAAGTTCTGTTTCTATTTAAAAACCTCTTCTTCCCAAAGAAACATGACATTTAAAATTAAATGCAGTCTTTTTCTGAAGTTTATACAATGCAGCATTCTCACAACCAAGCAATGACATGCAAAGTAGAAACTTTAAGCACTAATGTTTTCCTACTTGATTTACAGCTTTAAAGTGAACAAATTTATTGCTCTATTTAGGTTGCCTTGAATTAGTACCCAATTGTGTTAAAGTCAGTTACCTCTTTAAGGCAGACAGCCTGGATTCAATGGTCTCGTGTTTAATTTGCACCTTCTGAGCACTGCTTATGATTTTAGATAGATCTTCCTGACGGATTTTATTTTCTTCAGGTCTTGAAGAGGAAACCTTTTAGAAGTAAAATAGTCCATTAATGTAATATAATATTATGAATGTTAAATGTTCTCTCTCCTAGTACTCAAAAGAAATTAGTATTTATGAAATGAGCTGAATAAGTCAATACTAGAAGTCAATCTCTTCTATGAAATGTCAAAATATACATCACTGTTTGCAAATTAAATCTGTAAAACTAATATATACTTGTATGTAGTGTTCATCCCTTTATCTTGGTTGAACTGTCTTTATATATTTTTTAGTTCTATAAAACATTATACAATTAGACAGACTCTTACATTGCTTTCACCACTGTGGAATCAGAGCACCTTTCAGTGTCATATTAAATAACATACCATATATCATCGTGTATAAGCCGAGAATTTTGTGCCTGAAAATTGGCTTCAAAACAGGCTCTCGGCTTATACTCGAGGGAATACGGTAGACAGCCCCAGCTAGCAGTTTCCCTGACCATGCGGCAGGGCGGAGCCCCAGTGTTGCTGGGCGGCCATGTTGGGCAGTCGGCCGGGGCTAGGGCTGGAGGAAGGAGGGGTCCCCGGCGTCTGGAGCGGCCAAGTAAGGGGGCCCTGGGAGGTGGTTGGGCTGGACATTGATTCAGGGAGCCCAGGGAACAGGCGACCAGGACCAGAGGCTGGGGAGGGGGTCAAGGAGTTGGGGAAAGTGATGGGACAGCCGGGAGGGTTTGGGGGAGGGTTCAGGGAGACCAGGGAAGGGGCGGCAGGAGGACCCAGGGTTTTTGGGGAGCCCAGGGAAGTGACAACAGGGACCGGGCATTTGGGAGGGGTGCCTAGCAGGCTGGGAAGAGCAGCAGCAGGGGTTGGGGAACAGGGGAGCAACAGCAGGGAACTGAGAAGGGAAAGGGGGGCAGCAGTGAGGAAAGGGCAGAGCAAGGGGGCAGCAGGAGGAGCAGCAGTGAGGGAAGAGGCAGAGCTGGGGGCAGCAGCAGGTAGCAGTGAGGGAAGAGTGGAGTAGGGGGTGGCAGTGAGGAGGGGGCAATAGGAGGAGCAGAAAGCAGCAGTGAGAAAGGGGCAGAGCAGGGAGCAGCAGCAGGAAACTGAGAAGTGAGCAGGGGTGTAGCAGTAAAGAAAGGGCAGAGCAAGGGAAAGCAGGGGTGACAAATGAAGAAAGGGCACAGCAGGAGGGCAAGAGTGAGGAATGGACAGCAGGAGGGGCAAGGGAAAACCAGCAGCAGAGATTTTGGGGTAGGGAAGCTGTCAACCTTCAGAGGAAGCCAGCAGCAGTGAGTGGGGGGATAGGAGCCAAGGCCAAAACTGTGCTGTATATTTACATTAGTGAATGAAAGGTGAAAATATATGAACTGTACTTTAAACAAAATACGTACATTTATTTTATAACTAATCCCTTGTGTTGACTGTTGATCACCACCATAAATAATAAAAAGAAAATTAAAACAGTGAATAACCTCTCCAAAAAACAAGTTATCCCACCATATACAGCAGGGAGACAACTCAGATCACTGTATATAAAACAAACTCAGGGCTTACTTGGAAGAGGAACAATTCATTTAGAAGTAAAATCCAAAACTGCTTTGTGACTACACGCTTGTGCATCAACAGTAGCCAGCTGTGACTGACTCACTCAAATCTGCCCCCTTCTATTCAGAGAAACTGACAGAAGCCAATGCTCCATGTGCTTTGTACGACCTTTCACTCACCTTCCTTTTAATGTGCTCCAACAAGTCATCTCGGCCCTGCTTAAAATATGGATGCTGGAATTCCACAGGGCCATCCCGTTCCAATTTGACAATGCCAGAATCAACATGGACTACTTTACGGAAACCATCTGAAAAAAATAAATAGTTTAACTGAGAAGAAGTGAACGCTCTACAAAATTGAGAACTTTTTTCAAAATGTCCCCCATTTTAAAGCATTTTGTGAAAAAAAGGGACATTTTTAAACAGCTGTGCTAAAAAACTTACACATATTTAGCTGTCTCACAAAGCTTGCCATGTTGTTGTGTTTGAAATACTTGGGAAGAATCTCCTTTGCAAACCTTTGTTCATCCAACACCAGGAAACTCTGGCCATTCTAAAATGAAGAGCACATGGAAATTAATTAGGACCAGAAAAAAAAGCTAAGTGTTCAGGAGCGAAAATGCACAGGAATGGAAGAAGCCAAACAGGAAGAGAAGCAGCAGAGCGAATGGTCACACAAAGTGATGAAATGACTCCATCAAGGGGAAGCCATTCAGCACAGAACAGCCTGCCTGACACAGCAATAGTTCTCCGAGAGATGGGAGACCTAGCAAGATGCACTGGGTTAAGGATGCTTGCCATTTTCTCTGGAAACTATGAGACTCCTTGTTTGTTTTGCTGAACTAGACTGCCACACTACCCTTTTGGGCCTTACACTCTCTCGGGCTACATACGATTAACCATACATAGCAAGTTCCAAAGGGGCAGCCATGTTAGACTAATTCAACAACCACCACCACCACCACCACCAATAAGGAATCTAGCGGGACTTTTAAAGACTAAAAGTTTTTGGTTTTTTTTTAATTGCATGCACTTTTGTGGATAAAATCCCATTTCGTCAGATGCTTGAAGAAAGGGAGCTTACAGAATGGGAGCATTTATTGTGTATTCTACTGGGTCTGTGAGACCTTTAGCTTCTATTCACATTTAGAACTGATAACTGCCTGGACCCTCAGGAAGCTCTCTCAATTACTTCTCTTGTTACTCATAGCCTTCTCTGGCTCATCAGTTGCATGGAACCTACTGGAACAATAAAACTGTACAAAATCTGGTACGTTTCATCTGCTGCTGGATAATGCTCTGGGGGAACCTATTTTTTTTTTTTTTTTTATAGTAGCCAGGAGGCTGTGGAATTCCTACCTCTTTCTATTGAGCACCAAAGCCTATGTCAAACATCCATAAATTAATCACTGACTGAAGACCTGAAGAACAGCCCAGGGGAACAGCAATACCTTGGAGAATGTGGCTGAAAGCGACAAAGGAATCCCAGCTGGTGCAGCTTACGAGGTTCACTAAGAGAGAGCTGTGAAAGATTACTCTGCCTGTACCCATAGGAAGAGCATCAGTTGTGATACTCAATTTGAGATTCAGTCGACAAGCAACAGAGATCTGCCCTTATGAATCAGGGGTTACTTGAAACATCGCTCCTCTCACAACCACTTAGAAGTACTTCTGTATGAGGCTAAAAAGCACTTAAATTGATGAGAAAAAATTAGTGCTTAGGCATGTAAGTTTTCCCTATATAGAAAAGGCCTCCTCTAGTATCCAGCTAGTAGGACTCTGGAAAATATTCCAAGCCCTGGCTTCATTGATTCACAGCTCTGTGCGCCACTTGCCAGTAACAAATTAGTATACAACATACTGCACAAGTTTCCATTGACAAATCGACAACTGTAGTATACCCTCCCAATGAACCAACTGTACCACAAGAGAAGACTGGTGTTTTAAAAAATGATGCCTGGAAACATCTGTAGACCAGATTTTAAAATCAAAGTTTCATACCCTACAAAGTATCAAGGAAAATAGTCAGAACCACAGGTTAATATAACTGTCAAAATGTTGTTCTTTAATCATTACAATACTAGGAATAGCTGTAACTGTGCTGAAATTTAATTATTAGTGCCGCAAAATGATGTTGAGTCAAACGTTAACTACTTTTGTTGCAAAAGAAATCGTTAAGACTAAAGAGTTCTGATCAAGTTCCAGTTTTGATTAGTTTCTGCTTCCACAAACTGACAGTTTCAAACAAAAGTTATTCTCCACTTCTAGTAAGAAGAAAATTAACTGGTGCATTATCTTAGATCAGCTATTGCGTATCCATTTAAGATACAGGAGAATAATATTATATATATAAATTCTCCTCTCACCCCTATGGATGCTAAACAAAGGCTCACAGCACTGGCTACCAGGCTAAGGAGATACACTAGAGAAACAGAGACCAAAAAGATAAATGCTCTGTTCTCCAAAGAATCATCCAAAGTGTACTCCCAACTGCAATGCAACAACACAATAACAGCAGAGCCACCAACTGCAGAAACTAAACAGTACTGGAAGAACATATGGGAGAAAGAGAAGACTCATAATACCAGTGCAAAGTGGCTGCAGGACCTGAGAACAGACCACAGCAATCTCCCAGAACACGAACCAGTCACCATCACAGTAGCAGATGTCCAACAGCAGGTCAAGAACATGAAAAGCTGGACAGCACCTGGACCGGACATGATCCACACCTACTGGCTAAAGAAACTAACAGCAGTGCATGAATGCCTAGCAGCACAGATGAACCAGCTGCTAGCAGCAGGCTCCCACCAAGACTGGCTAACACAAGGAAGGACAGTGCTGATCATGAAAGACCCCCACAAGGGAACAGCACCATCCAAGTACCAGCCAATGACCTGCCTCCCCACAACATGGAAAGTCCTATCAGGCATCACAGCCGCCAAGCTACAGGACCACATGGGCCAGTACTTGAGCACAGCTCAGAAGGGCATTGGGAACACCACCAGAGGCTCAAAACACCAGTTGCTCATAGATAGAGCAGTCACCCAAGACTCAAGGTCTAGACAGACCAATCTGAGCACAGCCTGGATTGACTACAAGAAAGCCTACGACTCAACGTCGCACACATGGATCTGTGAATGTCTGGCGCTATACAAAGTCAACAGGACACTAAGGACCTTCCTCAAGAACTCAATGGGACTGTGGAAGACAACACTGGAAGTGCAAGCTGTCTTGAGTTGACAAGTGGCCATCAAGTGTGGCATATACCAAGGTGATGCACTGTCCCCGCTGCTGTTCTGCATTGGCTTGAACCCCCTCAGCCAGATAATCCCAAGGACTGGATACGGATACAAGTTCAAGAGTGGAACTACCACTAGCCACCTCCTCTACATGGATGACATCAAGCTGTATGCTAAGAACGAACGAGACATCGACTCGCTAATCCACCTGACACGGATCTACAGTGAGGATACTGGGATGTCATTCGGACTGGAGAAGTGTGGCCGGATGGTAGTAAAGAGAGGGAAGGTAGTCAAGACTGATGGGGTGGAACTACCAGCAGGCCACATAGCAGACATACAGACCAGCTACAAGTACCTTGGCATCCCACAGTCACATGGGAACCATGATGAGGAGGCAAGAAAGACAGCAACATCCAAGTACCACCAAAGGATAAGACAGGTCCTGAAGAACCAGCTCAATGGGAAGAACAAGATCCATGCCATCAACAGGTACACCCTGCCAGTCATCAGATACCCTGCCGGTATAGTGAGCTGGCCAAAGGAGGACATGGAGGCTGCCGACGTGAAGATCTGGAAGCTCCTCACAATGTACGGAGGTTTCCACCCAAAATCCAACACCCAGAGACTGTACACCAGCCGGAAAGAAGGCAGGCAGGGTTTAGTGAGTGTCAAAGCCACTGCCCTGGACAAAACCCAGAGCATCCAGGAATACATTAGTAAGATGGCACCCAAAGATGAGCTGCTGAGAGAATGCCTGAGGCAGCAGCAGCAGCAGACATGGGAGGAAGATCAAGCAGAAGAAGTGCCATGGCAAGACAAGACACTGCATGGGATGTACCATTGACAGACAGCTGAGGTGGCTGACACTGGGAAATCCTACCAGTGGCTGGAAAGGGCTGGACTAAAAGACAGCACTGAGGCACTGATCATAGTAGCACAAGAACAAGCACTGAGCACCAGATCCATTGAAGCAGGGGTCTACCGCACTAGACAGGACCCAAGGTGCAGACTGTGCAGAGAGGCCTCAGAGACAATCCAATAGATAGTGGCAGGATGCAAGATGCAGGCAGGAACAGCATACACTGAACGGCACAACCAAGTAGCTGGCATTGTGTACAGGAACATCTGCACAGTGTATGGGCTAGACCCTCCCAAGTCCAGATGGGAGACTCCACAGAAGGTCGTGGAGAACAACAGGGCTAAGATTCTGGGGCACTTCCAGATCTAGACAGACAGGCAGGTACTGGCCAATCAACAAGACATCGTGGTAAAAGACAAGGACCAGAAGACAGCGGTGGTGATAGATGTAGCAGTGCCAAGTGACAGCAACATCAGGAAGAAGGAGTATGAGAAGCTGGAGAAGTACCAGGGCCTGAAAGAGGAACTAGAGCGGATGTGGAAAGTAAAGGCCAAAGTGGTCCCAGTGGTGGTAGGAGCACTCGGGGCTGTGACTCCGAAGCTGGGAGAGTGGCTCCAACAGATCCCAGGAACAACATCAGAGCTCTCTGTCCAGAAGAGTGCAGCGCTAGGAACAGCTAAGATACTGTGCAGAACCCTCAAACTCCCAGGCCTCTGGTAGAGGACCCGAAGTTGAGGAAGACACATACCACCCATAGAGGTGAGAGGGTATTTATTTAAGTGATAAGTTACACAGCATTTGAAATCCTCCTAAGTAAAAGGTCTACTATGAATTTAAAGTTTCACAACAGTGTTTCTGCTAAGAACTAGTCATTAAGCTATATTAAAAACTAGAGAACCCTGAAAGTATACAGAGTTCCCATGCTCAGACAATGGAAAACGTTAAACAAATAGCAAGTTAAACAAAACCAAAAAAACACCAAAAATTCAGATAGTTGGGATCTCCAACTCCTGTTTCTGTTACTGCAAGTACTGTTGAAGGCTATCAGTGATTCAATACAACACAGCTAAATATATACTAAAAATATGTTTAAAGAGATTTGACAGTATCACTGCCTAGCCTTCTATTAAGAACACGTCTTATCTCAGTGGGAGATGAGAATTGTTCAAAGACAGCTCATATAACTAACGCTAAGTACATCAACTTCCCTTTCAGAAGTCACTGGCAAGTTTTTGCACCTTAGTCTACACTACATGGTTAGGTTGCTGCAAGGCAGCTTCCATCAACCTACCGGTTCACATGTCTACAGTGAAAAAACTGTTCTCCCACCACTGCTGTACTTAGGTCAGCTGCAGGAGAGCAGACACTGTGTTTTTGTTTCAACTCTGAGTGTCCTCCAGCAGCTCCTCTCTCAAGGGACTGCTCTGGTCTTCATTTTGAGAATCACTATCCAGACAGTCACAATGACCAGAAAGCCCCCTTTAAAAGTTCCACAAAACTTTTGAAATTCCTTTTTTCTGATTGTTCAAATGTGTAGACGCACCTTGCACTCAACAATGGAGAGCTGCTACCACCCACCTGACTAGGCCTGTTGTATGCTCCAGAGGCATGCCTGCCTGAAAAAGACAGAGAATACCAGCTCTCCCAGCCTGTGAAGAGGCTGTGCAGGTAGAGCAGATATCCAGAAAAGACGACACCCCACAAGTACCTATAAACAGACTGCTCAGGTGACACAGAAGGGCTACAACAAGAACCAGCAGCATCACTGCTCCTATGCTTTTATATGGCAAGTGACCCAGTACCCTGCCTGGTGCATCTGTCCTGGAGCTCACAACACATGTATATATGCATACCAGTAATACATCTGTCCTTATGGGAAAAAAAGCCAAGGAGTCCTGGGGCGCTTAAAGACTAACAAATTTATTTATTGCATGAGCTTTTGTGGGAGAAAAACATCACTTCAAATGCACTGAATATGCAAGAATTTACAGGATGGGAGGAAAATAAACACAAGGAAGTGTAAGTCACAGGATCAAGCCACACTAACAGCAAATCAAAGCAGATTGTGTTAGTACAGATTACAGACATCATAGGTGCATAAAAGATAGCATATCTTGTAGGCTTGTACAGAAATCAACTTGGGCCTGTAAGAGACAGCTAAAAGCACAGGAGTTTATACATTCACGTAAGATAAGTTGGCACAAGTTTGTGCACTGTTCAGTGAAGCAAAAATCCAGGGACTATATTTTGATTGTGAACCCTGTCTAAAGTAACTCAAGAAACAACAGTCAGAACCCCAAATATCTGTAAGAGTACACTGGGAAACCCACATAAAATATCTAGAAATAAAAAGAACTTTCTGGAAGGATGGCAAGCATCACACACGCAAACCTACCAACCTATAGAATAAGTGTCCCCCTATAATTTTGGGGGTGAAGAACTCGTATTTGGCTATAGGAGGAGGACCCAAACTGACCCATGCTATACAGGTTATAAAGGGACTGTCCCTATTGCTGAGGGTAACTTCCTAGTTCATTTTTTAGGACTTTTAGCTCCACCTGTAGCATCAGTTTCTCAGCTCGTTAGCACTAACAGTTCTCCTTAGTTCTACTAGCTATTTAGTTATTTTAACTATTTAATTATACCCTAACTATAGCTATTTAATACTGTCAACCTCTCAATCCCTCTAAGTTGAAGAACCAGACAACTCTCTTGACCAAGCTATTGGGAACTGGCGTGAGTACATTAACCCAAATTGTATAATATAAAACTTAGTATAGTTCAAGTCACACCCCACAGCATTTCCTGCACATGAGAGTAGAATTTGACTGTGATTTGATTATTCTTCATTTGTTCAGCTAATTCTCTTCCAATTTTTTATTTACAGTAATTTCTATAAAAGGGTTTCAAAATTACTTTTGAATATCTATGTAACAATTCCAGTCGAGCATCTCAGGGGTCCCTGTTTAAATTTTTCTGTGATCAGATTCACACAACACCCCAGTCCCTTCATAAGGCCAATTAGTAACTATATCTACATTTGAAATTAAGGAACAGGCCACAGTCATCAAGTCAGACTTCCTGCTTTTACAGAACTGTGTGCCGTAAGTGCAAACCCCAATGCCAGTCCCAGCAACACCAAGCATACCCCCCAGGAGTCCAAGTCACCAGCCCCCCTGTGAACAGCAAGGAGGAAGAACATAGGGGACAGACAACTAGGGGACCCAGGACTTGTTTTTCACTTGACTGTGGTCCAGTTAGTTGAGCATGGACAAGCCTGCTGGAGAATGAACCTTAAATACAAGCACAGACATTTTCAATTACCTGAATGGCACCACTAAAGTAACAGAACACATTCTTTTGACTTTTCATTAAGTTTAGTCATGTTAGATGAGGTAGTGCTACAACTAAGAAAAGGTAGAGCAGCCATCTACTTTTCATTCCCCTCTAGATGGGAGCGGAGAGAATGCAAAGCAGTTTACATTCCTAGGGATATCTCAGGAATCCTCCCGAGAGATCTCAAAGATGCTTTCCTGAAGATATTCTGCAATCCTCTGCCAAAGGTTTCTATGGAACGCTATCTGCTGCAAAGGAAGAAGCAAGGACACTTCCCCATGCAACTCACAAACAACTTCTGCAGGCACTACTGCAGTACATACAGGCCTAAACAGCCTCAAGACACCAGCAACATACAGACCCAGACAACAGGATGCTGTGCTCTCTCTGCCTTTGTGATCCTTAGGACTGAGAGATCAGCTAAAATCATCACTGATTGCGGACAACAGTGCTGGCATTCACTGCCATCACCCTATACTTCTAGAATGATGCAAATGAACCATTCCCTCATTTCCCCTGCTCCCAGTGCTCCATACTACAATAACCGGTGCATGGACTGATGCTGTCCACAAGCAATTCCAAGCAGAAGTGAAACTGTACTGCAAAAATCTTTAGGGAAGTATATTGGGGTCTATTTATTCAAGATGTTTGCTTTTTACAATGAATGTGTTACGCGGAGTTTCCATTGTTATCTTCTCTTCAGCTACTGCCACTACAGCCATCACCATCTCCCACTCCACATTCCAGCCAGACAAGCAGGAGAAAACTACTTCACGTAAGGGGTTCCAGGAGATCCTGCAAGCCAGTGCTGCACAGGCTGTGAGCACATGGCCTAAAAGATAAGAACTGCAGACAGCCTGAAGAAGAAATGAGTGGAGAAGACCCAAATGTGAGATGTACCATGACATAATGGAAATACTCACACAGTAAACAAATATGCCGCAGACTCTGGCGGAACTGCAGGTTCAAGAATCCTGGGTTTCCCTCCCTTAGCAGCTCAATGATAACTAAATATTGGGACCTCCATATATTCCTCACCTCACCCTGCACATTGTGCCAGGTGGCTACAGTGTCTATCTCAGCTTCACCTATGCAGACTTGTGAAAGCTATGGCTGGTGCTTACATAGCTGAAACAGATATGAAAACTCTGTCATAAGGTCTATTCTCAATTTAAAATTTATATTAAAATGTTACATAAATTGCACAGTTTTCTCTGCTGATTGTAACAAATACAATTCTTTGGTTTGGAAATAGTTCACCTTTGCTGGTTCAAAATATACACAGCTGACTGCTTGGCATTTCTAAAAGCAACTAATGACCAGTTACAGCATAACACCACACAATTCACAGAAGCAGTCAAACAAAATTAACACATGTATTGAGAAGGTTATGTTCACCACAGAGATCACCATACAACTCCTAACAGGCCACAAAAAGATAGGGACCAACTAGAGCACACTACACCACACACTGCTCTGGCTCACTCTTCAAAGTGATTCTTTGATTCTTCAAAGCCTCCTTGAGCCATACAGTTCCACAATGATCTCTTTAATAACTATCTGGCTGTTCAGTTTCAGACAGATAGATGGTCCACTTCCAATCAGGCAGACACTTCTTGCCTTTTGCTGCACTTACATTGCACAGAATACAGCAGGCAGCAATAACCATTGGGATACATTTCTCACAGAAGTTCAGTCCTGTTAGACAATACAAGCAACCCTTCAAATGATCAAAAGTACATTCCACTCTTATTCTACAACTGCTGAGTTGACAGCTGAATTGTTCCCTGGAGCTGCCAAAGATGCCAATGTATAGTTCCACAACCCAAGGGAGTGAAGGGTAAGATGGGTCCCCCAGGATCACTATTAATATTTCAACATTCCCAATGGTAATCTACCCATCAGGAAAGAAAGTCTATGCCTGAAGTTTCTGTAACAGTCCTGTGCTCTTGAAGATGAACATGTCACACACCTTTCCTGAGCAGCTCACACCTATGTCAATGAAGTGGTCCCATGATCCACCAACGGCTGCAGCAACATGGCCCTTTCTGTTCAAGTATCCTGTGGCTAGGTGAAGGGTCGGGAACTCAAAAGGTAAGAGCCATTTAAAAAATTCCTCCAATAACCAAGTGTTTTTAGAAGCATGATGGTGGTGGTGGGAGGAGCTTGGACAGGGCACCTCCCACAGGATCCCGGGGCGGGAGGGAGCCCAGAACGAGGAGTGAGCCTCCTGCAGGGTCCCCCACTAGTGGTGGGGGGAGTCTGGCATGGGCCACTTGCAGGGTACCCCAGGAGTGGACTGCCCACAGGGTTGCCAGTGGTGGTGTTTTGGGGATGGGAGGTGGGGAGGAGGAGCCTGGAGCCAAGAGCCACAAGGCAGCCAAAGAGCCGCATGCAGCTCCAGAGCCACAGGTTGCAGACCCGCAGGCTAGGTGGTCTGATGCCAAACAAAGGAAATGTGTGCTCCACAGCAATCCCACTGCTGCAAATCCATCCATTACGTTCCACATATTGCCCAGTCCCAGTCCTGTATACCAGAAGGTGTTTAACTGCCCTGCACGCTTGCATTACAACAGCTCCCACAGTGGATTTCCCAACTCCAAACTGATTCCTGATTGACTGGTAGGAATCTTGCATTCAAAAGTTTTCATGGTGCAATAACCACATACTTCTCCACAGTCAGAGCAGCTCCCCATTCAGGTGTGCCTCCACTGGAGGCTGCAGCAAATCCAGCATACAGATCCAAGAACATGGCCTTATAACAACCCAAAGATCTGCAGCCAACAGTAGCCATCTCAAGCTCGCAGTACCCCACAATCCTACCAGTCAGAGCTTGTTTCTCAGGCCCAGAAACAGTACTCCACCACTTGTAGCTTTTCTGTGAACACCACTAATCACCCTGAACTGATTCTTGCTCTGTCCCAAAGCAATCTGTTCTTCAAGGGATCGTACTCCTCACTGATTTGTTTCTTCTTGTGGCTCCACAAATACTCCAATATTGCGTGCCCTATCCTTCCAAGGCTCATGACAATAGTGCAGACCTATTCAGGAGTAATGCTTCTGTAAGAGACATGGTACAGAGAAGACAGAGGATCCGACAGTCTAAGATTTTGAAAAAAAAAGATGCAAGGAAGATGGGACACAGCATTGTGGAACAGAGGTAGCTGCAAACTGGAAAGCTGACTCCACGCCTCCATTCTTCCCTATGAAATTCAGTTTGGCCCCATCATGCACTGTCAAAGGCCCCAGGAGACACGTGCTGCATGATGGCTAAACTGCCCAAAGGGACACTGCGATAGGATGTACAAAGCCCACACTGGATAACAATGGGTGAAGGGATTTTTTTTGAGCCCAGCCAGTCCAACACCAGCAGCAAGTGCTCCATCTGAGGCCACTGGCTGGAGCATTTAAGAAAAAGCTCATTCAGATGGCAGAGCTGGAAGAGTGCAGACCTGCAACCAACATTCCTTCTAAGCTGATGATATAGCTGAGCAAGTTATGGTATCTGTTGAGCTGCAATTTGAGAGGGATGGTGCCGCACAGACAACAGTTTCTTGGTGCCAGAAGCTTTGGAACAGACAGTGGTGACAATTCACACCTGCATAGATTTTAGCTGTCCATGTACCTACAGTTCCAAAAGCTAAATTATTCCATTAATGTCCAAGAACATCTATGTGATGACACAGTTCAAAAGACTGGCATGCAATGCTTATACGTGAGGCTTCAACCCAAGCATTATAGCTTTTAGCGTGGCTGGTGAACTTCACTCTCTGAGACTTGGCCACCCACCAGTCAACGCTAGGTTAGTTCCGCGTGCTAAGTAACACGTTTCCATGGATGTGCATTCATCCTCATTCGTTTGCCAAGTTTAGCCTGTCCTGCAACTTGTCAATAAATATTCAGAAGTCTAACAGCAATGAGCCAACCCCCTAGGGCCCCTTCCTTAATCCACCCACCCAACTACTCCATGATCCCCCGCGCACCTTCCCAGCCGGGTCCCTCACCTCTCCAGGGCTTCTTCCCCTCCTGCCCACCACCTGGCTCTCTGACATGCATCTGAGCATGCTCAGGGTAGGATATTTGAAGACTCCCCAGCCCGGCCACAGCTCCTCGCTGGCTGGATGAATGCGCTTTCCAGGCCAGATGCAGCCTTCGGGCTGTAGTTTGGAAAGCCCTGATCTATGTAACAAACTGTGTTTGCACTGCATAGGTGTCTGATACATGCACAGCTGTGCACGGCTTAGAGTGAACATTACTTGCAACCCACACATCAGCTGTGCAGATCACAGTGAGCTTAGTCTCTAGCACCGCTGCCCCAAAAAGGGCCCTCCCTGAAATAAGAGAGGACCCCCTCCTAAAAGTAATCGAGAGAGAGAGTATTGTTCCCGCTCTCCCACCAGTGGACACTGCTGATCTCCTCTACACAACCCCCTCCCTCATCACAGGCTGCATCCTTGAACACTAGGCCATGCTTTGATACTAAACCCCAAACATTCCTGCGAATACATGCATCACCAACATAAAGAACAAAGCATACATGGACACAATCCACATACTAATTGCAGCAGCTGTATGCTGATGTAAACTGAGAAGTATGTAGCACAGACACGACCTAAGCTAAAATATTTGCTCAACAGTTGGTTTAAACACCTGTTAACAGTACAATTAAAGAACAAACTTAAAACATTTCCTAATGCAGAAAGCTTGATCTCAGTTGTACCTAAAACTTGCAAAAGTGACCACCAGCAAATCAAGAAGGCTCTAATCTCCCTGAGATGGAACTACTGGAGTGCCTCAACTGACTTAAATGAAACAACAACAACATAAACTGGTTTGTAAGATCAACATCACACTCTACATTCACCACACTTTTTGGCAGCAGTCAACAGGAAATACCCAGGGCATGTGAAATACCTTGCATCTCTCTCATCACCTTACTGACTCGCACTCATCTCCCTGTACATGCTACTCTAACGCAACCAGAGATGCTGTCTGGTCAACTTAGCACCACCCCAGTTATGGGGCTGGAGTTACAGCACTGAGCTGTAGATCAACTGAGCGTGTCTTGACAGACTACTCAAATCAACCTTGTAGAGCACGCTGAAAGAAGCAAATTTGCTCTCATCAATATAGACACCATATATAAAAGCAAGGAGTCTTGTGGCACTTAAAGACTAACAGATTTATTTATCGCATGAGCTTTCGTGGGAGAATATCCCACGTCAGCAGACACTTTGAAGAGGGAGAACATACAGAAGTAGATGAAAATAAATGCAGAGGAATGCAAGACATGCATTTATTTTCATCCAGTTCTGCAAGTTCTCCCTCTTCAAAGCATCTGCTGAAGTGGGATATTCTCCCACGAAAGCTCACACGATAAATAAATGTTAGTCTTTAAGCGCCACAAGACTCCTTGCTTTTTTTTTTTTTTTTTTTGGTGCGCTTTACTAGACTAAGATGGCTGCCCCTTTGGAACATCATATATAAAAGATTGTGTCAAGCAATACTTGCTTGTATTAGTTTACAGCTTGCTACATTTTAATTTTCTGGATAACTCCGGGTTCTTGTATTGTTAACCAGGACAGCACTTCCACAAGTTATTTTCTTAACATCACTCATAATTTTATAGACCTCTATCATATCTCCCCACTCGCTATCTTTCGTCAAATGAACAGTCTCAGTAATTACTCCTCAACCAGAAGCTGTTCCATACCCCCCAACGCACACACATTTGTTACCTTTCTCTGTACTTTTCTGACTCTAATCTACCTTTCTCAAAATTGTGTATCCAAAGGTACATGCCATATTGAAGATATGGTAACAACACGGATTTATGATGACATTTTCTGTCTTACTTATCCCTTTTCTAGTGATTCCTAATAGTGTTAGATTTTTCAACTACTGCTGTATACTGAGCATATGTCCCTGGAGTCATCATGCGTAAGTCTCTAAGGTCTCCTGCCTGCGGCGCAGCTGACTAGCAGCAAGCACTTCTAAACACAGCATGTTTGCTGTTTTTCCTGCCACCACCAGTTCATTCATGCTATAAGTTTACCTGTCCCAAACTGTTCCCACTTCTTAATTAAAGGGATGCACCATCCTCATGTGATTTTCTTTTTAAGTTACACATCCTTCCAGTTGCCTCCTTTCACTGCCAACAAGCACTGGCACTCCTATGCACTTATATGGAAAACCAAAGCTAACCATATTAATCACATAACACTGACCATTGTTCAAGCCACTGAGGTTGACTCCCTATTTCACAAGTGGAAGCGACAGGCCAATTGATTCCCACATTCTCATCCAACTAAGCAGACATAAAATGTTCAGGAGACTTGCACCAGCCTTATAACAAAGCAGCTATCCAGTACATGTACGTATGCAGCTTCTCTTGCCAATCTCCTAGCCCCACAACCATACCCTGGAAACAAAGAACATTAATAAGCACCATCATAAAGTAAAAACCAGTCTTTTCCACAGAACTTCAAATTAGGAGGATATAGGGCAGGGGTCTCAAACACTTGGCCCACAGGCCACATGCAACCCCTAAAACTATCTCCCACAGCCAGCAGTTATGCTTTTGGAATTGGCCAGAATAGACTCATAGGGTTAGAAGAGACCTCATGAGATCATCTAGTCTTTGTTACCAGTATTTGCAATATGGTTGTACGAAAAGTGGTGCAGCCCTCAGGCTAATATACCACCCCTCATGGTGACTAGAGTTTGAGAGCCCTGCTGTGTGTGGGGGGGGCTCACTCAATTGATTTAAGTGTTACTAGCCGACAATTGTTGGGAAACTCAGGGGGAGGAGGGTTGTAAAGAAAATCCCTGCTAAAACCGAAAGCGCTAGAAAACAGAGAGGAGAGAGAAAGACACAGGCTGGCTAAAAATCTATAATGAAAAGGGAAAGAAGCCAAACGGCCTTCAGACCCCAGCTGCGCCCCACCCCCAGACCGAGACCTCCAGGGGGTGGGCCCAGGCACCCCCAGCGGCACGTGACCCAGCGGGGAGCGGGTCGGGGTCTCGCCCCGCCCCGCCCCGCCCCGCCCCCACGGCTCGGGGCGCGGCCACGCGCGAGGCGCCGCAGGTTTCTCGCGCCCTCCCCCACGCGCCAGAGGCGGCGGCTCGCGGCCCCGCCACGCATGCGCGGGGGGACGCGAGCTCCCCATTGCCTCAGCGGGGGGAGGCAGGGCCGCAGCAAGCGCGGGTCTCCCCCAGCCCCGCCTGTGTCCTTTCCGGTGGGGGAGGAAGCCCGCACACCCCTACCGGGCTCCAGGTGATGAGCTGGCTGCCAGGCGCCTCCCCCAGCAGCGCCCATAGTTTGCTGAGGAAAGCCGGGACCCCCGCGCTGGCCGCCGCTGCCGCCTGCTGCTGCTGCTTCATTGTCGCTCCTGGAGAAAAGCCCCGGACTCTGTTGCCTCAGCGGGAGGCCAGACGCGCGCATGCGCACCCCCGCCTGCCCGCGCATGCGCCCGGGGAGCGCTGCCTTCTGTTCGCGGCTCCCCTCCGCTCTTTACGTAATGAGTCCACGTGCGGCGGCCTCACGTGCAACAACAGCGCCAGCCCCGCCGTCCTATTGGAGGGGACACCCGAATGCGCCGGGGATCTCCATGGCCACCAGCGGGAAGGCGGAGCCTGCCCGCTCTCCCCCGTGACGAGATATGGAAATGAAGAGCCGTCTCAGCCAATCGGATGAGGAATTCTCTGCGGAGGCGGGGAACGTGAGGGTTGTGCACGTGAGAGACAAGGCGGGGGAGTTGCCGCGAGTCGCCAAGCCGGGTTGCTGTGTCGCGGGAAACAAAGGCTGGGAGGCGGGAAGGGCTGGGGAGTTAGGGGCGGAGCCTGTCCAGCACCCGGCTCCTAACCCTGAGCTGAAGTGGGCGTGGCCTGGAGGAGGGTTTGAGGGTGATTTAGTCCTGCTTTTGCCTTTTTACCTATAGAATTGAAACCAATCATAGGATTAGAAGGGACCTCATGCGATCATCTAGTCCAACCCCCTGGGTTTGAACCCACAACCTTCTGCATGTAAAGCAGATGTAGTCAGTTTTACTGCGGCTTAGTGGAGTGGTTCTTAGCTGCACTGTTTCACCTGCAACTTTAAATGTAGACAGCCTGTTTTAATCCCCCCCATTAATTTCACTGGCATTGGCTGGGTCTCAGTTTCTTTAATTGTTAAAAGTCATTCAGGTTTCTCATAGCTTGCCCTGTTTCCAGTGCTGATGGAGAAACAGTGGTCTGTTATTTGGGTTGGTGTCTGTTGTGAAAGGTACATTAAGTTCTTTGAAAGCAGCGAGAGTCCTGTGGCACCTTATAGAACAGATGTGGCTAAACTGCAACTTGGGAGCCACATGTGGCTCTTGAAGGAAAAAGTGTGGCTTGCAGAAGAATGTCAGCAAATCAGTTTAGTAGGGAAAAGTATATGGCAGGCATGGCCAAATGGCAGCTTGTGAGCCGCATGCGGATCTTACAAGAAAAATTGAGGCTCCTCGAAGAGCGCAGCAGGGAAGGGCGGCATGGTGGGAGAGAAGTGCGCAATGGTTGGGGACCACAGAAAGGCAGCTACATGGTTAGAGCTGGCAGGGAAGCAGGGGATGGTCACTGCCGGCAGGGAAAGGAAGTGTGGTCAGGGACTGCAGGGAAGGGGCAGCATGATTAGAACCAGCAAGGAAGGGGTAGCGTGGTCAGAGCCGCCAAGGAAGGGCAACATGGTCAGAGTCGGGGTGGGCAGAAGTGTGGCATGGTCGGGGAGAGTAGAGAAAGAGCAGCATTGTAAGAGACTGCAGGGAAGTGGCAACGGGTGGGGGACGGAAGCACAGCTTGGTTGGAGAAGCCCCGGCATGTTTAGATTTTGTCATGGGGCCTAATGCAGCTTACTTGTTGTTAAAATAAAGTCATGTTTTACAAGTCCCAGATATGATGTGGAATACTGAGAAATGAAAATATAAAAGAGAAAAGTTTAAAACTGAATGTAGATTACTTTCAATTTTTGGCACAACTTACTGCTGTGAAGCACTGTATTCCACACTGCAGTTCCAAACATTGTGCAATACTTAGAGATCAGCATCTGAGAGAGCTTTTACCTACTGCATTGACAAGTTACTGCCCAGATTTTAAAAAACTTGCCACAAGCCTGCAGTGTTCTACATCTAGTTTTCATGGTAACCTTAAGTAATTCTTAGAATCTGATGTTAGTAGGATCAATATTTGTCCTGTTTTTATGATAAAGCACACAATGAATTTTAAGCTTAGTGATTTTGGAGTAGGTAAAAATATGTGGTTATATGCCTCAGTGCGGCTTTCAAAGGTTTAATAATCAACTTGTGTGGCTCTTGAGTGCCATAAATTTGGCCACCCCTGTAGACTAGCAGATTTCTTCCAGCATAAGCTTTCATGGGCTACACCCCACTTCGTCAGATGCAGTGGGTCATAGCCCACGAAAGCTTATGCTTGAAGAAATCTGTTTGTCTATAAGGTGCCAGGGGACTCTTGCTGCTTTTGCTATACACAGACTAAAACGGCTACCCCTCTGGAGAATTAAGTTTTTTACAATTAAGGTGGATGAGGACTAATAGAGAAAGGAGGCAGATAAGGTCATGTTATTTATTGGATCAGCTTCTGTTGGTGAAAGAGGCAGTCCTCTGAGGGATGGAGATCAAAAGCTTGTCTCTGACCAACACTAGTTGGTTCCATAAATATTACTTCACCAGCCTTGTCTCTCTAATACCAGGGTGTCCAACATGGTTGCAACTGGCCTCGTGGTAAAATAGCTATTGACGTGTGGTGAATTGATGCATTACTTCTACCATCTATTTTTTTAAATAAAATTTTTAATAAAATTCATTTATATGTAAGGCAGGTCTAGAAGCTGTACCTAACAACTTTTAAGAGGGGAGCAACTCATTTGCATGGGTTTTGTATTTGCATGAGCACAAAGACCACCATTAGGTATTAGCATAGTCTCACTGATGTGTGCAAGGCATGATGGTTAACGGTATTTCAGTTTATTTGATCATAAGTCTGTCAATATCTGTAATTTTACTTATGAGAAAAATGAAATACTGTCTTTTGTAATGTGCTACTTTTTTGTTTGTTCAAACTCTGTTTAGGTTAGTTAAAGGAGCTAAAAGTCACCATTTTCAACAAGGAACTTGAAAGAAGGACCAACTCTCTGTTGTCAGCCTGAGAAAAGCAGAAATGGGTGGGGTTTAGTATTAGCTTATTTAGAGATATGCTTGAGGTACTAATCTAGTGCTTGTTCCCCTTTTAAAGGACAGATTAATAGGTAGGTTTCTTGAACAGCTTTTCTTTTGATCAGGGGAGTTGTTTGCAGTATTTAAGAGCTGCAATTAGTAAGAGGAAGCTTCTTCTTTGTGAGCTGAAATCACTGAAAAGCAGGCAGCTAGATCAACCGGGGGGGGTGGACAGAGGTAGTGGATGATGAGAACAGCCAGTAGATGGCTGGACAGCAGGAGTGACTAGTGGGTGGAACTGGTGGATGGAGTGAGTGGCTGCAGTGGTGGTGCTGGCAGATAGTGAGAGTGGCTAATGGAGGACTGGACAGCATGAGTGTGCAGTGGATGGAACTGGTGGACAAGTGGGCAGAGCCAAGCAAGGGATAGTGCTAGTAGATAGAGTAAGTGACCACTGGGGGGGGCAGCAGTGGACAGCTGGCATGAAAGATACTCTGTACATATCCTGGGTTTTGCTGGGAACCTTGTTCTGCACTGATTCCACAGATCAGTGCTGGTTTTGCTGTTGAGTTCATATGCTCTCTTATGCTGCATGGGATTTTTTGGTGGGAATCTTGTTTCTGCACTGATTATCCAAATCAGTGTTGATTTTTGCTATTGCGTCTTTACATTCTTTTTATTACTATTAAAAGTTCTATATACTATACTAAGACTCGTGCTTGCAAGTGGGAAAGCATTACCCCTTTGGGGTGCCTAGGGAAAAGTGTAGAAGACTGGGTGGGGGCTTGAGCTGGTTGGTTCTGTACATTATTTTGAAACACCTAGATCTAGAACCTGGCCCTTGTTCTGCCATCTTGCCCTGACAGAAGGGTTAAATTTTGGGGGGCTTGTCTGGGATACTGGGTCAGTACCCCTCGCAAGCACACCTGAGTGATCCCTCCAGGAGGGTTCAATTAGTTGTACTGAAGCTAGGAAAACTTGTGTAATGGACTCACAGCTATTAGAGGGGTGGTGTAAGGAAATGAATATTGACCCTAGAAACTGCATACTGGTTCAAGGGATACCTGATGGATTTGATAAAGGCTCCATTGAACACACCCTAGAGATGCACGTAGCTAAATGCAGAATGCATGGGCAGGTATCCTGGGAGGGGGACAAGGGAACCTATGACATACTCTGTGAATTAAAACAGGCTGTGGAATCCTTGTCAGTGCCACCAGAGTTGAAAATTGCAGGCAATTTATGGAAGATAGTAACAGTGTGTGTGTGTGGGGGGGTAAATCTCCAAAGACCCCACCCTCAGAAGCAGGATTCCTGAAGAAGATGACTGCTTTTTTGGAAAAGAAGGAAAGACAGTGGCTGATGTACCAGATCTATTGGGCCTTAGCCCAACAGCCCCAAACCAGGAGACTGCCTCTTCTTCAGCAGTGTAGGAGAGAGCCTTAAAAAAGGTATTGGACAAGGCTATGCAACCCCACCATGATTCCAGCACCTATTGTAAACTCAGGTTATTCTCTGAAAGCCCCACCCCAATGCCTGGAGGGGTTTGAACCCTGGTTGGAATACAGCACAGAAATGCTACAAGAATGGGCCGTGTCTGATGTTGGGAAGTGGAGACGCTTGATAGAAAGTCTCCAGGGGCCAGCGCTAGATGTGGTCCACACCCTGAAGCTGGCCAAGCCTGGGGTCAGTGTAAAATATATATGTAAAATACCAGTATTTGACAATAGTAAAAACAAACAAAAAAGTAACTGACTTGATATGTGCTGTACTTGTTCAAGTTTTTGTCTGTGCGTGTGTGTATATATCTATATATTTATTTTTGTGTGTGTGTGTGTATAATTTGTATATAGTTTGTGTGTGTATGTGTATATATGTATATTCGAACAATTATTTTATCCTCAGACTTTTGGTCCTGCGTACAACAAGACTGAATGACTCACTGAATTATTTAGGGATATAACACTGAATGTTTTCTTTATTTTCTGCAGCACTTTGTTTAAATTAGAAGATTATGGGGCAACTAAGACCCAAATTGGGTTTTATTTTTTGATAGCCAAGTAAGAAGAGAACACCTACACTCAGTTGACTCTAGTTCTGTATTAGCTCCATTTCATGGAGCACGGTCATCTCGTACAGCAAAGGAGACAAAGGAGTTTTTACTCCACACAGAGGTATATGTTTCCTTTCTCTTAGTATAAGGCTACAAATGTTTTTTTTTTTATCTTGAACCATCTACTTTGATAAATAAATGTTATGCACGCAAAGTAGCTTCTGAAGGAGTGGTTTAAAAAAATAGAGAGAGAGAGAGCTTTCATGAAGGGAGCCTGGAGATTAGGAGGGTTCCAGGGACTGTCAGATTATACTTTAACCACTGAAGGCAGTTATGCATTACTTAGGGAGATCTGGCCAAACAGCAGTTCCTAGCCTAGCAGCTTCTAAACTTCAGATTTCTAATTTGGAGTTATTAAAAGAAGTCAAACTGTTTACTAAAATGGGAAATTAATCTCAAGGAGAGGTTGAATACCTTCTACTCTGACATCATCATAAAGAAGGCATGAACTCCATTTTCACCAAACACCACATTTTGCAGATCACCTTTAAAGATCAGCTACTTGGTTTTCTAAATCCTTGTGCCAACTTAAAAGCTGGTCTGAAGACTAATGAAATGCTCTACTTGCATTCATTTCTCTTTCTATACTAACTAAATAGTGTAGTGGCTAGCACTTCTGCTTAACATGCACCAAGTCCTGGGTTCAATTCCCAGGGGGTTGGACTCAATGATCTTATGAGGTCCCTTGCAGCCCTATGATTTGATTAAAAAAAAAACAGGGAAGAACTCAAAACTCTATATTTGCAATGACTTTGGTGTCAAAGAAGCCATTCTGTGGTTAACTCACCTATGTGTATGTCTGAGTATTTTCATGTAACATTTTAGTGCCACAGTGCCCAGACACAACAAGGTCAATGAATGATAGTGTTAATATTGAATGCTGATTTAGTCACAAGGAGTCAGAAACAAATTTACTGTCTTCCTAAAATACACAGTAGCAAGGTCATCTTGATCCTATTGCAACTAAGATTGAAACACATCTAATGTACAAGGCCATACTAAAGGAAAGAGGATTGATGATCTATTACTTTAAAAACTGTTTCCTTTCCATTGCACAAATTTTATGCTAAAGAAATCATTATTAATTTCAAACCATATCGTGCAGTTGCCCTGTTTAGATAGCAGAAAATTTCAGCAGTTCTCACAATGTAGACCAGTTTTTCAAGCACTAGCTCCCATGTGAGATGAGATGTCATGGTTATCATCTGTTTTATGAGATATTTTTCAGGGTCACTACTTGAAATGATGAATCTATATTTAGTGTATTGTAATCCAACTTCATGAAGACTTACAAAGCAGTTGTGATAGTGAAAGTTTTTGTGAGTAGCTTGTTCTTGCTGAGCAGTAGATTTTACAACCTCTTACCTACATTTCCATTTGTCTAATTGCAAGTGCTCTGTAAGTGGAGAGACTGATTTCAGTTTTATTTGCGCACCAACACCATATTGTTTTTCAAAAGCATTGCTAAATATAAAAAAGAGTTGGGGCACTGGCCCCCAAACCCACTTCCTTCGGATGCAGCCCTGGGGACCACGCACACTGGGCAGCCCTTCGACATGTGTGGTCTCAAGGCAGAGCACCAGTCTGGAAGCCCTCACTATTCGTTGGAACCTCCCCCTGACCAGACCTTGGTCTGATGCATTTCAAATTTCCTCATGCTTTTCCTGCCCTGGGCCATGTGCCTAAACATACCACAGGACAAGAGACTTAAAACAGCTTCCAGGTGTGCTCAGGACAGTGGGCAATCCATATGGGATATGGGCCCACTAGATCAGTGCCTCACAGTGCCAGTACTGTTCTTCACTTATTGTCTTACTGGTCTCTGTTTTAAAGTGCATTTTTAAACAGTTGCTGTGAAGTATTCCCTGTAGCATGTATCAGTTTGTTTGTATAGCATATTGGGTTCTTTCAAGATGAAAGTTGCAATATTTATTCACCACACATGCCCTTTCCTCATAATATGAAATTATAACTTTAATTTTTTCATCTTATTGATATATTATGATTATTTGGTAGCAAACAGGTATTCCAATACAATTCAATTGACAGCTGCTCAGAAATGTCTTACTTTTTCATTTTTAGCTGATGTTCTAGCTAGGTTTCAGCTCAGAAAATATATTCACCTATTTTTACAAAAAATGATGGAAGTACAAATTTATTTGTACATGTAAAGCTTCAAGCATCCTCTTCTATGAACCCAGATCTACTTGTGAAACCATGTTAAATGCAACTGGAAAAATTGCTTTTGCATGTGTGCATTAAAAATGTCCTCCTGCTTTTTCTCCTAAGGGAAATCTATTAATTTATAGTCTTTCCGACCAATATGTCAGGGTTCTTCCCTCACTCTTGAACCATTCTATAATGAGTCTTCACACCCTTCCCTATCCTCTGAAGGCATGGATGGAGCTGAGAGGGTTCACCTTCATTCCATCCACAGAAGGGAAGAATCAGTCTCGGCAGTTGCACAGACATCACTACATCTATGTAAGACCAAAATGGAAAGCAAACTGAAGACAATCACTGAGCACAGAACTGGTCATTGGTTTTCCAGTTCTGAGGCAGTCTTAACAGCAGTGCTGCAATGCCTACAGTCAAATAGAGGAGTTATATATAGGAGCCTACATACACAATATTGACAGGTATATGGTGTTCATTTGTGTTATTTTACACCTTTTCCCACATCCTTGGTCTGTCCCTACAGTGGAAATAGGATCTGGGCTTATCCTAAACCCGTTACATCAGCTCTTCACCAGCCAGATGTTTTGAGAGAGCTATTTCCATTCCTTTCTGTAACTGAGAATTGGGGGCAACATAGTGTTTATAGTCACACATTTCTCCCTAGAGCCCAAAATAAAACTGAGCATTGACTTAACAAGAACACACAGCAGTTGGCCTAATCAAAATTCACAGTTCTACAAGTCAAAACAAATGAACTCAAAACAGAATTTCTAGTTATATGGAGAGAGATTATGAAGCAAAATTTCAACTCTTTGTGCCCATTATTTTGCTATTTGTGAATGGTTTAAATGGATGTAGCATGTGTTTTAGTTATGTTTCTCTCCTTGTAACATTAGATACAAAAGTAGACTATTTCTCATCATAAGACTCAAATGAGCTTAACTTCTTGCAATTAAAATAGTTATTTTATTCATTTGTCTATATTGGTTATTATAAACAAGGCAGCAGACACTTAACCATCAACTAAACTGACCATATCAACCACTCAACCATCAACTAAACTGATCCTCAAGGACAAATCTAGAAGGCCATGGGTAAACAATTCTGGAGACCTTACATTATCAAATGGTGTTTAGCACAGTTTCACAGTCAGATTTGCTGTACCTTAGCAGGCCACATATGGCCACTGTTGTTTACAATGTGACATCTTTAATATCAGTTACTGCTTGTTGCCCTGGCTGACATGCCATCGTCCATGACACATTGTTTTTCAGTGTGCCTAGTGCTACCAGTTATATATCATTCACCCAAAACTTATTAAAATCAATTGCAGCTCAGCTGACTTTAATTCCCAGTTGATTATTCAGGAAGTTAACCCAGACCTATTGTTTAAGAGATGTTCCTGTTGCTGGTGTGTCAACTCTTAGTTTATTTTTTAATATCTCTGCCTCTATCCCCATCAGTATGTTTGTACCACTTGTAGTTGCTCCCAGTGCAGTTTCTGGATCTCTTTACCCTCTTTTATTCTTTATTTTCCTATTTTCCCACCATACCTTAAACATTTGATACTGATTTACAACAGACAGAATATAGTTAAGGCACAGAACTATGACAGGTGCATTTTCAAAGTTAATATTTCTTTGTTAAAGAAAAAGTGATATTTAATAAAGGCTTTGGGTCTACTTTAATTTGGAATAGGTTTGATTGCATTAAAGGTAGAAGCTGTATTTCTAGTTTTTTAAGCATATCCAAGGTAGTAAAAGGAAGACTGGATTCCATGAGAATTGCAGGCTCCACAGCATTAGGAATAATCACTGTCTGCTTTATAGGTAGGGTACCATGGACTAGGATCAGGACTTCCTTATGGGATCCACTGAAGTGGTGACCCAAGCGTGACTGATATTCTGGATTAGGGTTACATCTAACTAGAAAGTAAAACAATCTATTTAATGAAATGTGAAATTTCCCTACCTCTAATTAATAGATCTTGGGACTTGCCAAGAATGCTGTTTTGTACCTTGCACAAAGCATGCCAGCATTAATATGATTCCATTAGGTCATTGTCTGCTTTGCATATTTCTTCATGACTGAACTACATTAGAAAAGATAGTAGTGGTTCAATACTTCACTAATGTTTCAAAATGTTAGTTGCAGATTTAACTACTCCATGACTCATTTCCCTGAAGATTAATTCTAATGATTTTCCTGGCTGGTCCCATGGCAATTTTACTGCTGAGGACTTACTCAAATCCCTTTTAACTCTTTTCTGGTCAGTGTCATACAGAGGTGGAGGGAAGCCTGGCCTTGAGCACCAGTCCATAGGCAGGGCCATCCTGGGGGCAGCAGGATGAGTGGGGTGACCACCCTGAGTCCCACAATTCTGCAGGCCCCCCCCCCATTACAACACTGTCTGCTTCTCTCTGCTCCCCTGCCTTTGGTAGAAAGCCAGTGCAAGTGGTAGGGTAGGAGCACAGAGCCCAGCCGCTGGGCTGATGTGCTCCACCCTCCAATGTGGAGTGGAAGCCCCCATAGGCCAGTTGGCCCTGCCCTCCCAGTGATGGCCCTGGCTGTAGAGGGCATTAGGCTAGCTCTTCACAAGGCACAGGAGTGAAGTGATGCAAGAGGCTCTGAGGGGTTCACAGCCTGCTACATCCCTCCTGTTTCGTGAAGGGCTCATTTTGGGGAGCCCCCCAAGGTGCAGGGGAGGGTTGAGGCCACCCTCTTGGAGCTGAAGCCAGGGGGAGTGGCAGATAAGTGCTAGCAGGGGGTGCTGGTTGGGATGAGCCTGTCCTTCATGGGGGTGAGAGACACAAAAGGTGCTGAGGGGTGCCTCCAGTGCCCTCCCCCATTGTTAAGGACTGACCCAGACTCCCTCCCTGCCACTCCCCTTCCCTTCTAGTCCCATAATCTAACTTTTACTTGTGCATACAGTGTGATAGGGTGATGGCTGAGGATTTCCAAAGCACACCTGGAAATTAAGCACCTGGGCAGGCAGATTAGGTGAGTGCCTGATTAGCTGATGAGAGACAGCTGTCAACCCACAGAGGCAGCATATATTTAGGCAGGTCAGATGATTCACTGGGAATGAGTGAGTAAGAGAGGGTAGAGAAGCAAGAGCTTCCTTCTCAGAAAGGAAGAGAAGGAGGGTGGGCAGTGATGTTGATGTATTTGACCTCCATGGGTGGCTGCTGACAGGGAAGGTGGTGTTTGTAAATAGAAAGTAGTGGGGAGCATTGAGCAGCAATAAAACTTATGGGTGACTGCATAAATTAAAAAGCTCTGGCTGTTTTTATATAGAGAAAAGTATTTTGCAAGGGAAGAAAGTGGATTTACTCTGTGATACACAGACATCTCTTCTTTAGAGGTTTAAGGGATCAAATCATTATAGATTTATAAGACAGTATATGTTTTATATTAAAAAATTAATGCAAAGTACCCTTGCATACTTGTGTAGAGATCATATTGGGCCTCTATGAGACAGCTGAAGGCATAGGAGTTCATAATTTAGCATAAGTTTAAGTTGGCATAAGACAGACTTGTTTGTGCATTGAGCAGTGAAATCCAGAGACTAAGTTTTGATTGTGAACTCTGTATGAGGTAGGTCAGGAGACATCAAAACCAAGAAAGGGCATACCTACAATGGGCCCTAAAATATCTTAAAAGTATGCCACAAAAGCCGTGGAAATACCTAGATATAATGGCGAAGATAGAATATTCTGAACGGATGGCTTGTATCAACCATATGCATGAACATGCCAACCTATAGAATAAAGGTACCCCTTATAATTTTGGGGATGAAGGACCCATATTTCGGTGTAGCAGGAGCACCCAAACTCACCCTTACTATACAGGATATAAAGAGACCAACCCTGATGCTGGGGCTGGGCTATCTTTCTGTTTTCCATTCCTTGCCTTGAGCTTCAGCTTCTTAGCTCCAACAGTAGTACCAGCCCAATCACTTCCTAATAGCTACTTTGACTGTTCAAGTATACTCTGTCTTTAGCTGTTTAGTATTGCCAGGTCCTCCACTCCTCTCCTGAGAAAAGAATTGGACACTCCTCTTGACCAAGCCGTGTGTGTATTTTAACCTAAGGTACAAAAATCTTTGTATAGTCTAAATCATATTGTACAATATTTCCTGTGTGTATTAGAATAGAATTTGACTGTCGTCCTGTTGTTGCTCATCTGTTCATCTGATTTTCTTTCAGTTTTCATTTTGTCTATCATTTATTCTTATTGTAATAAAAATTTATAGATATATTTTTGAGTATCTGTGTAACAAGTCCTGTTGGGCATCCCAGGGGTCTGTGTTCAAATTTTTCTGAGTTTGGATGTAGGCAAGAGCCCCAGTCACTTAGTCAGATCCATTAGTAACTATATCCAAATTTGAAATAATAAAGAATCTGGCTACAAAGTGGCACCACAGAGGGAGTCCTTTTGTGGTGCGTGTAACAAGAATTGTTTCAGGAGTTTCAGATGTTTCCAGGAAGATTCTATTCATCTGATTTTTAGGGAGAATTGGTCTGAGAAATCTTGTGGGGAAGTGGCAAAGTAAAGGGCATAAGAAATTTAGCTTCCTCTAAACTGCTTCTGTCCATACACCCTGAAGTAATTCCTCTTTTCACTATGCTGTTTTGGGTCTGTGCACTTCATCTGGCCATTGACAGAGTAAAAGAATGCTTTAACTATTTGATAACTCACATGTAAGGGGTAATTAAGGGATGAAATATTCATTGATATTGGGACTAGAGATGTTGAAATTGCATTTGCATGAGGCTTGGAGGTGGCAAGAGAGTTGGGTTTAGCCTGGGTAAAAACCTCTTGATCAGCTAAGAGCCATCAAAAGAAGAGAAGGGAACTCGTTCCCACCATTCTCTTGTTTCTAGGGATGTGTTTGAGGTTTAAAATAGTTGTTGACCAATCAGGGGAGTTATCTTCATTGTTGTTGTTGTTTTGAAGGGACACCTTCAGAGTCAGAGATTTGGAATTATTAAACTAGCCACTAGAGCAGGGTTCAGTGGGTGGTCCTCCCATACCCTCTGTTGGTGTTGGCAGTCCTCCTCACCAAAAAAAAAAGGAGGCTGGGGGGGCCTTCCGAAACATGTTGCTGAAAGGAGCTGCTCATGGAAAGAACAGGCCAGGAGCAGATCCTTTCAGTGGCATGCCTGGGAACAGGGGTGCCAAAGGACACCATGAAAAGAAGCTACCCAGAGTGGCTCCTTTCCGTGGCAGCATGCCATTGAGAGGAGTCACTCTGGGTGGCTTCTTTATGCTGCATAGCTGGGGCATGGCATGGCAGGAGCCCTTTGTGCTCCAGTCACCAACCCCAAAAGAAGCCACCCAGAGTGGCTTTCGGTGGCAGGAGAAGCAATTTCTGTGGCACCGCAGAGGGTGCTGTGTGCCGTGTTGGCACACTTGCTGGGAGTTGCCTACCTCTGCGGTAGAGTTTAAATACATGTAGAATTTTAAATGTAAGGTTTCCAGTTAATGGTTTTAGTGTTTAATTATTTTTAGAGTTTAAGTGTTAAGTTTATAATCTTATATTTCTAAGTTTTGGAGAAAATGAAACAAGGGCCATGTCTACACTGCTAAATTAGTCTAGACTAAGGAAACTTAGTCTGGACTAATTTGGCCCGTGGCCATACTAGCCTTTCCCTAGTCCAAACTAAGAAATGTTTTAGTTTGAACTAGACAAAGGTTAGTTTGAACAAGTAAGACTCTTTGGTTAGTTCAGACTAGCCGGCTTAGTTTGAACTTTTCAAACTAAGTGTAAGGTGGGCTTAGAAGCTGTGCCTAACTGCTTCTGAATTGAAAGAGAGCAACTAATCTGCTTGGGTCCTGTATTAGCATGGATACAAAGAGCACAATTAGCTGATTAGCATACTGGGGCAAAGCATAGTGGGTAATAGTATTTGGGGTTATTTTTCTCACAATTCTATCAATATCTGTAATTCTACTACAAGGAAATATAAAATACTGTCCTTTTGTAAACTGCTACTCTTTGTTTCAAATCTGTCTGGGTTAGTTAAAGGGTAAAAGCCACCCTTACTTAGAAAAAGATTTGTCAGAAAGGCCCCTGCATGTTTTTAGACTGAAAGACTAAAGAATAGGTGTGGGAAGTATGCATTGTTTTTGTTGTAGGAATGCCAAAAAGTGGTATTTGCCTACCTTTGCATTGCTTCTTCTGTTCTTTGTTATAAAAGTAGCTGATTGTTAGTTGTTGAAAACTAAAAGAGCTGATAATCACTGAGCTGAAAAGAAGCAATGGGATGACTAGCTAGTGGAGTTAGTGAGTGAGAGTGGCAAGTTGGGGGACATGAAAGACTGGAGGGTAGCATTAGTGGATGGTGGGTGGAGCTAGTGAATGGTGAGTGGCCAGTGGCAGCGAGCTGAGGGACTGGAGGGTAGTGCCTGCAGACAGTGGGCAGAGCTGAGGAACATGTTCTAAAGGATGGAGTGAGTGACTGGTAAATGGTGTCAGTGGATAGCTGGTGTGAAAGACACTCTCTACGTACCTTAGGGTGGTTGGGAGCCTAGTTAGCACTGATTCTCCAGATCAGTGCCAGTTTTGCTATTAAGTTTGTATGTTCTGTTATGCAGTGTGGGTTATTGGGAACTTTGCTCTATACTAAGTTTCCTAGATTAGTGCTGATCTCTGTTATTTGGCCTTTTGCATTTTTGTTTTACTGCTATTAAAAGCTCCATTTACTACACTCAGACTGGTGCTTGCAAGTGGGGAAGCCTTACCCTTTGGGGGGGCCCAGGGAACAGTGCAGGATTCCCAGAGACCTGGGAGGGGGCTCGTGTCAGTTGGTGGTGCTGCAATAATTGGGAAACCCCTAGATATAGAACCTGGCCCTTGTTCCACCAGCCTGCCCTGGCAGAAGGCTTACATAAGCATGGACAATACATGAAATAATAGCTAATTTGAACTAAGCCATTAGTTCAAACTAGCCACACACAAAGCTAGTTCAAACTAGGATGCACGGCTAGTTCAAATTAAAAAGCCGCTGTTAGTCCAAACTAGCCTGAGGTTAATTCAGACTAATCTTGGACTTATTTAGTTCGGACTTGCAAGCAGGGGCTTCGCTGGCGCCAGGCTTACAGGTCTTGAGCACCGAGTCCCGGCACCTGAGCCCTGGGTCTGCCATGGTGGCAGTGTGCTTACACAGCTCAAGACCTGAGTCGTGACATGCTGAGCCCCAGGTCTTTTCCAGGCCAGCAGTGCTTCTGCTTGCAAGTCCAAACTAAATTTTTAGATGTAGATATAGTTGAGGAGTCCTGTGGCACTTTTAAAGACTAACAAATGTTAATTTTTAGAGGTTTAAATTTGTTTAGAGCATAACATTTCTAAGTTTTAGAGTTCTAGTGTTAGTTGTTTTAATAGGTTTTAGTATTAAAATGAGTGAAGCCAGGACAGTTGAGTCTTTGGGTAGTGTCCATAGTATGATGCTAGAGGACTTCATCAAAAATAATATTAAGGACCACAAGGAGGTCTGATATAACTCAGACGTATTTATATTATTTCCTAACATAGGAATCCATTTGGGTTCTTTGCATCAGCTTTTTGATGAAGAGATGGGGAAAAAAAAGCTAAGGAGGTAAAAGGTTTTATAAAGAAATGTGTAAGGCAGGCTTAGAAGCTATGCTTAACAGCTTCTGAAGGGAGGGACAATTGATCTGCATGGGTCCTGTATTAACATGGATACAAAGAGCACAATTAGCTGATTAGCATACTGGGTGCAGGGCATAGTGGGTAATGGTATTTGGGGTTAGTCTGCTCACAAATCTATCAATATCTGTAATTCTACTAAGGGGAAATATGAAATACTGTCTTTTTGTGAATTGCCACTATGTTTGTTGCAAATCTGTTTGAATTAGTTCAAAGGTAAAAACTACTCTTAGTTAAGAAGAGGCTTGTAGGAAGGGTGACTGCGTGTTTCAGCCTGAAAGAATCTGAAAGAGATGGGTGGGGGTTTGAGGCTATTTTAGCCTTTCCTGCTATTGCTTCCTTTGTCTTTTGATAGCTATGGCTAAGCCTTCTGTGAGGCTTTTGTCATTTAGATAGTGTTGTTTACACCTACTTAGGAGCTGGAATCACCAGGGAGAAGAACAAACTCTCTCTTTGACTAGAGAGAATTCTCTCTCTGAGCTGAGATAGATGGAGCCAGTGGGCAATGGGTGGAGCCAGTAGACAGTGAGACTGGCCAGTGGTGAGCTGGGTGGTGCAAGTGACCAGAGGGTGGAGCTGGCAGACAGTGGGTGGAGCCAAGTAACAGTTCTAGAGGATGGAGTGAGTGACTAGTGATGGCATCAGTGAACAGCTGGTGTGAAAGACACTCCTTATATACCCTAGGGTTGGTTGGAGCCTAGTTAGCACTGATTCTCCAGATCAGTGCCAGTTTTGCCATTAAATTTGTATGTTCTGTTATGCAGTGTGGGTTGCTGAGAACTTTGCTCTATACCAGATGTGGCCAAACTGCAGCTCGCGAGCTGCATGCAGCTCTTTAAAGAAAAAATGCAGCTCCCGGGAGAGCACAGGAGGGCAGGGCAGCATGGCAGGAGCCAGGGGCGAGAAATCTGCAGTGGTTGGGGCCAGCAGGGAAGTGGCGGCAGGGTGAGAGCCGGCAGCGGAGGAGCAGCGTTGTGAGAGCTGAAGGAGACAGCAGTGTGGTCAGAGCCGGGGGAGGGGCAGCCCTGGGAGAGCCTGCAGGGTAAAATCAGCCTGGTCAGAGTGGGGAAGGGAGGGGAGGGGCCACATTGTGAGAGCCTCACCGGCAGAAAAAAGTAGCATGGTCAGAGCCGGGAGGGGAGGGGCAGCATTGTCAGAGCCAGCAGTTAGGTGGAAAGTCAGGCACTCAGAGCAAGGAACTGCCAGATTCTACAGTTTATCCCCACAATATTAATTCTGCCCTCCTTGTCTGTATGCATAATGATACAGTCTTTAATTACATCAGTGCATGATTTTTTAAATACTTTTCTTTTTTGATATCGTTTTCCGGGTAAATATTTCTAAAACTGGCAACATAAATTGATCAAGAGCAAGTCTACAATGAACTACAGATAAGTGATGATAATCTAGTAATTTAAACTTGAAAAGCAATTGTAAATTAATTTTCTTTTTTAAAAATCACCTGGCATTTCCAGATATTGTAATATAATGCAAAATTATTTCTCTTGTATTTCTATTTTGAGAATTAAATAAGAATCATCAGAAATTACTGAAAATTGACACAAGTGTTGCATCCAAAACCACTGACTGCTCTCAAAAGGTTATTAAAAACACCCCTCTATTAATTTAAAGGATGTTACAAGTACTTATTATGGATCATGGTTCATTTTCAGCATGCAAAATGATTTGGACTTAGGATAGACCACCACTACTGAAAACTGGCTTTAGAAAAAAAATTCCTTAACTCCATTGAACAAGTGGGCCTGAGACATCAGTATGTTATCTGTTTGCAGAAGGAACTACCAGTACATTTATTTTATAAGAAAATTTTAATTAATATACCTAAGTCAATTACCAAGATAATTTACATTCACCGCAAAGTTCAATAGCAGCACTATACTTCCACTGATTAAATAGCATTCAACATGTATTCATTTTTCTTTGTTGTATACCAGTAGTCAAAATTCATTTATTTTTCAGTGCAGTCTTCATGAATGACTCTATGGGTATCTAAGCCCATTAGACAAGAGAGTAATTGTTGTGAAGGGCTGAGGATGGAAAATTGTGTTGTAAACTTTCTGAAAAAAATCTCTCACCAATAAAGATTTTACTTTGTATTATAAAAACCAAATAATGATATTTAGAATTTATACAGGGCTTGATCCCTAACTGAATAAACTCAACAGGATTTTTTCCATATCTTCTGTGCATGGACTCCAAAGCACTTCCTGAAACAGGCTCTGATCTTGCACTTTATGTCCCCATAAATTCTCATTGATTTGTTGTGATTCTGAACAGTTGAAAAAGTGTCCCTGTGTGCATCTCTTCACAGGATTAAGATGAGAGCAGGGTTTTCCCTTAGTATTACTCTCATTTTAAAATTAACTGTGTCTGATTGAGTCTTCAGACCTTTTGCTTTCACTGTCCATGAGTATTTTAGTGAACAAGTTTACTGGCAGAAATGTTGGCAGGGAAGCAGGGGCATGATCGGGGCCTTGGTGGGATGGGGGGCAGAAATGCGGCATGGTTGGGGAGAGCAGAGAAGCAGCAGAGTGGTAAGAGACTTCAGGGAAGCAGCAACAGGGGTGAGGTAGGGAAGCATGACATGTTCAGAGAAGCCATAGCATGTTTAGATTTTCTCATAGGCCCTAATGCAGCATACTTGTTAAAATAAAATCGTTTTACAAATCCTAAACATGATGTGGAATACTAAGAAACGAAAATATGAAGGAGAGAATTTTAAAACTGAACGTAGATTACTTTCAAAACATTGTGCAATACTGAGAGATCAGCATCTGAGAGATCTTTTACAGGTTACTGTCCAGATTTTAAAAAAACTTACCACAAGCCTATAGTGTTCTACATATAGCGACAGCAAAGTTTTTACTGTATAGGCCTAGTTTCATGGTAACCTTAAATAATTATTAGAATCTGACATTAGTAGGATCAATATTTGCCCTATTTTTACAATAAAATTAAAGTGCGCAATGAATTTTAAGCTTAGTAATTTTGGAGTAGGTAAAAATATGTGGTTATACGCCTCAGTGCAGCTCTTGAAGATTTAATAATCGACTTGTGCTGCTCTTGAGTTCCATAGGTTTGGCCACCCTTGCTCTATACTAACTTTTCTAGATTGGTGCTGATCTCTGTTATTTGGCCTTTTGCATATTGTTTTACTACTATTAAAAGTTCTGTTTACTACACTCAGACTCATGCTTGCGAGTGGGGAAGCCTTATCCCTCCGGGGTGCCCAGGGAACAGTGCAGGATTCCCCAGAAATCTGGGTAGAGACTTGAGCCAGCTGGTGGTTTTACACTATTGGGAAACCCCTAAATATAGAACCTGGCCCTTGTCCTGCCAGCCTGCCCTGGCAGAAGGGTTACAAATGTTTATTAACAACTTGCAATGCTTTGGGACAGAAGGTGAACAGAAAGAGTTTCTTAAAAAGAGCACAGCAGACTTTGGAGGAAAAAGAGAAAATGATCAGAAAATTGGCAAATCAATTAAGTGAGATTTTAGAAAATCAGTTGGGAATTGTTGAAAATGGACACGAGTTGGAAAGAAGGCTAGAATGAAATCTGCATCAAGTACAAGAGGCAGATGATGCAATTTGGGGTTTGCAGGAAAGGGCAGCTACTAGTGGAAGATCACTTGATAATTGTAGGTCAGAGCATAATTGGTTTTTGGATTGAGTTAGTGAATTGGTAAGCTCTACTCAACAGTTATGAATCAGAACATGGTCTGTTGTTACATCTATTTATTTAGTTCAGACTTGCAAGTCTGAACTAAATAAGTCCGAGTTTGGTCCGAACTAGCCTCTGCAGGGTGGGCCAGCCCAGAGTTTGGCCCCACACTCCTGCCCCTTCCCATCCGGGGGCTAGGCTCTGCTCTCCCACCCCACCTCTGGGCCAGCCCTCCCTGCTCCTAGGATGGAACAGCAGGCCCAGGGGAGGGGCGTGAGAGTGGAGGCAGGGTGAACTGGCGTAGAGTGGAGTGCATCAGAGGTAGTGGGGATGGGGCAGGGGACAGCATGGCTGTGGAGGACAGTGGTGTGGGCCCTGCACTGCCCTGCTCATGGCAGGAGAGCGCAGGGCCCACAGAACTGTGGGGCCAGGGGTAATGACCCCTTTCGGCCCCCCAAGGACAGCTCTAGGTGGGAGTAGAGTGGGGTGGTTGGGTTGAGACTGCCCTGTCCCACCTGGGGATAGGGTGTGGGGCTGCTCCCTTAGCTGTCTCTTTTCCAGGCTGAAAAGTCCCATTCTTATTAATATCTCCTGATATGCAAGCTTTTCCATACCCTTAATTATTTTAGTTTTGTTTTTGCAATTCCAAGCCATTACTTGAGACTTAATGATACCATCAAAGTTTTATATTTTGGAACAAACATCACAAAATACAACTATATACATTTTTAGAAAAATTTTAGACTGAACAAACAACCATTTCATCCCACAGCATTTCACTGATATGTTGATCACTACTTCCACACCATCCTATTATGTCCATTCTGATGACTCTATGTTCCCCTTTGTCCATTACGTAGTTCAAACTGTCCTTTCAATTCTTTTGTCTGTATTTGAAAAGTAACAGGCTAATAAATGTGGATGACACTTTCCTAACTCTCCAGATTCCTTCTATTTCAGGGAAAATAGCTGTGAGTATTTTCCATAGTGTTCTCTCTGTTCTGAAAATGGAGCAGGTAGACCTTGCATCTAAATCAGTGTTTCCCAACAGTTGTGCCCTCAGGCCTAAACAGATGTGCCATGGAATTTTTTGAAAAGATACTCAGAGCTCTGGATTGGCTCACGAATATTCATAACTTCATTTTTAACTATACAGTGGTATGCCTCAAAATAATTAAAGGTATCAAGGTGTGTCATGGCAGAAAAAAGGTTGAGAACTACTGATCTAGATGCAGGGCCATCCCTAGGGTAGGGTGAATGGGGTAATCACCCAAGGCCCTGCACTTCTGGGGCACCCGCACTGCCCAGCTCCCCCATGGCTGGCTGTTCCTATTCAGGAGACCAGGCAAGCTGGCCAAAAGCGGCAGCCGGCTTCAGTGCTCCTGGTCTCCTCCCCTGCCATGTGCACTGCCTTTGGGTCCATGCTGGAGACAGAGGGTGTGGCAGGGGAGGGGACTGGAAGGACTAAACCCGGCTGCTGCTTTTCACTGGCTGGTCGGGTCCCCCAGATGGGGAAGAGCTGGCGCAGGGTCTAAGTGGCCTACCCCTCCCCTGGGCCGGCCGTCCTCACCTCTTAGTGCTGGGGGTTGGGGTGGTGAATGGGGGCCCCACAGAGTGTGATTTGTCCAGGGCCCTGCACCTCCCCAGGGACTGCCCTGTCCAGATATATGGTTTGACTGAAGACCTCTTTTTCAATGGTCCCAGGGACCAAAGGTCTTCCTGATTCTTCCATTGTTAGCTGGGCCAGGACGAATGTTTCTAAAAATCAATAGGCTCAAAAGGAAGGAGTTGTCCAAAATCAGTGGAATCTAAAAGAGGGAGTTTTTCAAAATTAGGAGGTCCAACATATGATTGTATTGATTGCTGCAATTCTAATGCTCCTTTCTTTCTTTCTTAAAATCTCTCTGCATCCTTTCCTTTCCTGTACTTTTTCTATTAGTGAATTCTCTGTGTAATTTAGAGAAATAAGGTTACCTATTAACCTATCTTGGAGACTATTACTAATTGACAGCTAGGTAATTGCATTTTTAAATAGCTATACACTGAATAGCATACACTTTACAGTTCCTTTTCAGGATTTCCCTCTCATCTCTTTAGCTGTGATAAGTTAAACCAACATGATATCCTTCTTTTTCTCTAATGAATATCTGACAGATACACAGTAGGGACACTTTTATTCCAATTCTGACAGGTTCTACCCACATTGGGATGAAAATATCCTTTGGTGTATCTATACATCACTATAACTATGTCTACACTTATAGAGTTACTTGCTGTTTAGATTTAGAAGAGAGGCACTATGGGAGGTGTGGCAACATGAAGGGCCATGACCCCACCCAATATATAGAAAAAGGAAAGCACCTGGGAAGGAGAAGGGCAAAAAGTGTTAAATTGATTTAACAGTTAAATCAAAATAACATGTCTGCACTGTGTTATTTTGAAATAACATTTTCAATTTAACCATCGTATTAATATAACACTAGGTTTTATTATATCAATATGACTTTCCTTATATAGAAATGAGGGAGCTCCTCATTTTGAAATAAGGGAACGTTGTGTGGACCTGCCATTTGTTAAATCAAAATAACCAGCGTTATTTCAATTTAAACAGTGTATGTAGACATACCTTGACAGATTTCTTTGGGCATAAGCTTTCATGGGCTCCAACCCACTTCATCGGATGGATGAAGATGATCTAGTGGTCCTTTTACTCTTTTCTATAGACACATCAGTTCTATTTGTTCTATTTTATCCCCTTCTCCTATCACTGCTGGAGCCAACTGGAAATATGGTTGCTACAATGTCCCCTCCTTTGTCACTGCTTTAGCTTCTTTGTCTGCCCTGTAATTCCACTGAGCCGCCTCAGTGTCTTTTTTGTGACTTATCTTTTCCATTGGCGCTGGCTGCATTTTTTGCTGTGCTAGATTCCAAAAATAAAATTGCCTCTGGGCATATGCAATAGGCTTGTTATCTGCTGATCTCATTCCCCTTTTCTTCCACGGAGGGATACAATCTACTACAGCTCTTAGTTCCCCTTTAGTGTCTATGAAAATAGATACTCTTATCTATTGATGTATTTTCTAGTGCTACTGCTATTGTCACAATTTCAACTACTTGTGCAGAATTGTATTATAATTGCATTTGTGGTTTCATAATCACAGAAATTAATTCTTCCACATATCCCTTCAAGTCCTCACATTCTTTCTTTAGCGATTCCAATCACTTATACATTCTAGGGCTGTCCCTTGTCATTGCTAACTTTCCTACATTTCTGAACTTTTTTTGCCAGGATATCATTTTCCAGCTTAATGAACCTAGTCTTTTCTTTATCCCTGTTTATATTGGTCTCAGCCTGACTCAGACAGAGGTCATGTTTAGCAATGTGATATCTAACAGAAACAGGTTCTCTAATAGAAATGCAGCACAATATAACTTGATAACCTTAAAATGGATATAACTTTTTTATCTTTAAAATAACTGCAAATGTTTTTCATAGATATTATAAAGAAGAAGTTTGTTCTCCAAGGACAGTATTTGTGCAGATCTTCAGATCCATTGCAAATTTAGGATCAAATCATGATTAATTTATCCATTCAGGTATTTCTAAAGAAGTGAACTTGAAAGGGAGTTCCTGCAAGTGGTACTTGGCCTTTACATGACCTAAGAAATAGCAGAATCAACTGAAGAAGGAGTGGAATTGTATGATATGATGTCTGCCCTGTACTGGCTAGGAAGGGGTTATGAGGACCCTATGAGAAGCAACCAGTTGGAAGGGGCTGCAGAAGAGCCAGTCAGAGTCTGCAGGCCTGGTATAAAAGGGAACTGACAGGCAGCACAAGGTCTATATCTCCCAGGAGCTTAAAGGGGTCAGAAGGTCACAATTCTGTACAAAGCAATAGCTGGTTGCTGGGACTGAGCCAAGTTGAGGTCTTGATGCAAGGGCTGTGGAATACTAGAGGCTGTGGAGAAATGGCCCAGGGAAGACTGTCACAGAATTGGGGGAAGAGACGTTGCCAGTTGCTGCTCATATGGTCCCTGGCCCAGGGCCTAGAATATTGGGTAGGCATGGTTCCCTCCCTATCTCCACCATACCAGCAATACAGTTGAGGTGGGTTCTGGTAGCTACTGAAACAAGTGGCAGACCTGAAACTGATGACACCTCCCCCTAGAAAGGGGGTGGGGAACATGGGTGGTGACTTGGCCAGAGATCTGGGGCCGGAGGAAGATATGGTGGGTCCAGATGGAGTTGAGAGGGCTTATCTATGAATGTCCAGGAAGTGATGGATCATAGAATGTGACTGGGGGCTATTTCCCAGTGCTGCGGGAGGAGGTTTCCGTCCAGCAGGGAGTGCTCTGCACCCATCATGGAGTGCAAAAGTAAGATAAAGAAAATACATTTCTATATATCTTGTATCCCCAAAATTGTAGGATCAGATCAAATCTATTTGAGAGTTCAATTGACTTTGGCCTGTTATTAGCTTAAGGTTGTATTGTTTTTCACCAAATACACGTAATCTACTTCAAAGTTATCTGCTAAAATAGCTTTCTAAAATCCAGGTTTATGATTGGTGAAATACAGTCATATGACTGACAGATTGTTTACATGGGGAAATTTACTAGCATAACTATAACTATACCAGTATAGTTATGCTGATTATTCTGAAATAAGTGCCCACATGGGGATTTAGTGTGATATAACTACAGCACAATTATACTACTGTAACTACACTAGTAAATTTCCCTATGTAGAATGTTGCTATTTTACCAATCTGAAAATTTTGCTTTCAATCATGATGCATGAAAATGGATCTTAGTAGTGTTTGCACCTGTTGGAGGCAGAACCAGAGCTCTTGGTGAAGACAGGCTAGGAAGGTCCACATCTCTGAAGATAGTTCAAGGTGCTTCTGGAGTTGATTCATAGAACTAATTCCTTTAACAAACTGTTCTAAAGGGGAAGATGTGTTAGTCTAGTTCAGTAAAACAAACAAGGAGTCCTTTGGCACTTAAAGACTAACAAATTTATTTATTGCATGAGCTTTTGTGAGAGAAAATCAAAGGGTCTGACGAGGTGGGGTTTTCTCTCATGAATGCTCATGCAATAGATAAATATGTTAGCCTTTAAGTGTCACAGGACTCCTTGTTTGTTTTAACAAACATATAATTGAACACAGCAAGAAATTCATGTAAAACGCTTTCCTACTTTACAGCTGCTTCAGAAATCCACCTATAAAATGGTTTGTAGGTAAATATTCTGCACCAAAGAGGGAAAGCAATAATATAATCTTTATGCCAATGGGGGTGGATTTGTTGACTTCCCCACCACAAGCAAGAGAATTTGGGTTAAGTCCATATACGTTTTCCTATTCTTTGCAAAGTCAGTCCACAGATCCTTGACAATGGAATTTCAAAGAAGAAAGTGTTACCAGAGACAGAATTGAAAGATTAATAACTCTACATAATGTAGACAAGCTGGATTTTCTATTTTAAATGATTACTAAGTGATCAGAGTCACAACACTGCTTTAAAAAAAAAAAAGAAAGGGATTGATGAAATTTGCATATTTTATCTGTAAAATTTAATGAAGGGGTGGTCAGTTGACTGTGTGGTTGCTCTGTGTGGTCTCTGTAGTCCTCCTTGCCATGATTCTGAGTGAATGAGAACAAATGTTTGAGAGGACAAATAAAGGCATCTGCCTTTGAAAGTTTCTGAAATACACCATTTTAAAAATAGCTTTAATGATTCTTTTAAAGCACCTTTGACACCTGTATGGAACAAACGAAATCACATCTTTATTGTGGCATTTTACAGTTCTTCTCACATCCATTGTATAGGAGATTTCCAGAATCTGGTTTTGAGGTGGAATGAGTTCTTGTGAGCTGTGTAATATAAAGTATATTTTAAGGTATACAGGCTATGTTAATTCTTCATACTCGGGAGAGAGGGAATACTTGGTGTTCTATTGGTAAAACCCTAAACTCCAGAAGTCTTGAAAGCATTGCCACCAAGAAGTCAATCTTCAAAAAGAAAATAAAGACTTCTGACGAGGAATCAAAGTAAGCTTAATTGAACATATAATGTAAAATTTTTTGTTCTCAGCGTGAGTTCTCTGAGTGGTGCAGGGCTGATACGTGAAGCAGCTTGAAGACATACTGGTCTCCATAGGTGATGAAATCCTGCACTCTCTGTCAAAAGCACACTGGCTTGGGGGGGGGGGGCTTTCTTTCACTAGATCCATGCTAATAGACTTTGAACATGCATTAAATATAGATCAGTCCCTGAAAAATAACTGATTATAAAATATATTCTTAAGGCAGTGTGTTGATGAAGACACCCAAATAACCTGTTTTTAATTGGTGCCTGTCAGATACCCAGCAGCTAGTTTTGGGTTTTTTTGGACATAGGTGCATAACCAGTCCTTTCAGGAGAAAACCCTTCCCGTGGAAGAGAAATATCAGAGTGGTGGTTGCTATTGGAACTGAATCCAAGAACCACAGACAATGTGGGGTCATTAGCATCACTTCTACTATTTCTTTTTGGTGATTTCACCCACAAACCACTGTCAATGGAAAGATGACATACAATAATGCTTTTTGGCAGTGTGTTAAAGTGCACAATTAATGCTTGGAGCAACAACATAACCAAAAAAATAGGAGGGCTGGTAAAGCCTGTCAGCAGTTTTTGGAGTCAGATTAAACAGGTAATATTTTCAGACTTTGGCCAGACCCATCCTACCTTGCCTGATGGGTCTGTTTCTGCCTCCAAGGTACAAGAAGTAGCTCGAGTTCCGTTGTCATGGATCTGCGGCCTTTTCCTCTGAAGAAAATAGCATTTCTGCAGCATAGATCAAGCTATATCATTTTAATATAGAGGCACAGAGGGGAATAAGCTTAATGGAAAGTGTTGAGAAGAAAGTTAGACAGAGCAATAGAAAGGAGGGCATGGTGCTTTCAATTCTTGCTGAGAATAGTCCTCCTAGAATCATTTCTGAAAAAAGTCAACTTTGTGTAAATTAACAAGCTCTGCCCTCCCCCCACAAAAAGCTTTACTAAGAACTGAAATAGAGTAGTAATATTTGAAATACATTAAAACTAAAAAAAAACTGAGGGAAAAAGGCCTCTTTAATATTGTGAGGATAAAGTGATTTTATTAAAAAAAATTTAACAGCAACTAAAACATTTTATTAATGAAAAACAATTGGAATTATGCTGTCAGGGATATAGTGAGGAGGAATCAGAGCGGCTACTGTGTAAAGGGGCACACACGTGGATAGATTTCAGCTGCCATAGAACTTTCTGGATTCACAAGTTTTCCAGTTTTGAGGTCAGACATCACACTCTTTTCCACAAGTAAAGGGGATCAAATCATCCCCTGCCCATTAGCCCAGATGTTCAGGTAGGAATTCTGCAAGGAAATACTTAGATAAATTCTCTACCCCAGGAAGCCTTTACTGCCACAGGGGATGATGCAGACCAATAATATTTAGTCCTCAGGGTAGAAAGCAGTAAGTCCAGTATTTAAGCATCAGACTCTAAAAGGGTTTTTGAACAGAGAAAATAATTAACCACTAGAACAATTTACCAAGGGTTGTGGTGATTCTCCAGCACTGGCAAGTTTTAAATCAAGAGCCAATGTTTTTTTAAAAGATATGATGCACTGGTTTCAACTACAGCTGTTGGCAGCAGGAATTAATACAGGGAAGTCCTGTGTTGTGCAGGTAAGACTAGATTATCATAATGGTTCCTTCAAGCCTTAAAATCTATTAAAAAAAAACAGTTTTAAGATCATGCCTAAAGCTGTGTAATTAATACTCTAAAGGTCTTTTAGAGTTGGTGTGCTAGTATAAGAATGTCAGCTCTTCTTGGTGGTGGTATGGTGATGCTTGCCAGTCAAATCTAGTTCTGAGATTAGGGCTTTATAAAGGCCTGATTTTTACAATCGATCAAGATTAGACATTTTCCTTTTAAAATAAACACTGCCAGCTAGCATGAGACCTAAACAATTAAATATTTTATGATTATACAGGAACCTAACTGTAAAGTTGATTGGAAATTCACTTTTCTCATATTCAGGATAAAAGAAATACAAAGAAGCATGAAGAACAGAATTGTTCTGTCCTTTAATGATCTAAGGTTTTATTAGAAATCGTTTCAGAGAGATTGGTTTTAAAATGTTTTCCTTTGTCAATGCCCTTCAAAAAGGGACATGCACAACTCAAGTAAATATTATTGTCTGAAAGCTTTGTGCCTGCTAGTGTTACAATTGCAGACAATTATGATAATTGCAGAAGTCAAAATAAACTTTTTTTCTGTATGTTTTCAGCTTGTCTCCTTCAGATGTTAAACAGCACTGTGCATAATCAGTTTCAGAGTACAGTCTGACCTTTTCCCCTAAAAGTGACAGACTACTGGAAACAAAAAAGTCACATCATAACTTGATCAGCAAATTGCAAAAATTGGTTGTAGGGAGAAAAGAGGATAACTAAGGGGTAGGTATAGTACCTAAAATCACCTTGAGCTCAGTTTTAGAAACCAACTAAATTTCAAATTCAGTGTCCCTTAAACCAACAATTGACACTGCTCAAACTATAGATTACATATCAGTAGCTGAAAGATTAATCAAATTAAGACTGTGTCTTGATTCACCCTCTCTTAAGCTTCCAAAAGAACAACTATTGCTTGCAAGCTTGAAGTAAGTTATATTGCAGAACATATATTTGCACTTTAAAATTGTTGCTTAGATTGGCATTAAAGTTCTTTAAACCAATGTAAGATATAATTGCAAGATATTTTCTGAGTAACCAAATTCATTCAAAGCATGATTTAAGTGCACTTGGGATCAATACCTGACTCTGCTAACATTACCACTTGTAAACTACTCCATTAACATTAAAACAAACAAACAAACAAACAAGGAGTCCTGGGGCACTTAGAGACTAACAAATGTATTTATAAAATATATATAAATGTATTACATATAATATATGCACATATATTTATTTAATATTACTATTATATAAATCATAAATAGATAAAAATAAATATATTTGTTACTCTTTAAGTGCCCCAGGACTTGTTGTTTTTGTTTTACTAAACTAGACTAACATGACTGCCCCTTTGGATTCATTAACATTCACTTACTTGTAGAAGTATTTGCAGGATAAGGCTCTATATTACTCTTTTATTGGCTATGGGCCCATAATATTAGTGCTTTGTGGCCAAACTATCTGGAAATGAATAAAGACACTGACTTGGGTGAGGGGTGTTCTGTATTAAATAATAAAAGTTTGGAAGTTAATCCTCCTTTTGTAAGAACATAAAAATAAATATACTTTCCACAATAGTTTTGTCAAGATATTTTTCCTCCAAAAGGACTTTGAATGTAATGTGGTCTTTGCTTATAAGGAAATTTTAAAAAGTTAATAATGGCCACTAACTTCAATCAAAGAAGTCATTGGTGTCAACATTATGAGCAAACAGCTAGTTAATCAAAACTGACACTTGCTGCTGATTGTACAAAAAAATAAGAGGTGTTAAGGAAGATCTCAATGAAGATTTAAAATGTCAGCTTTATTTTTACAGTGGATTTAAATAAAAAAAATATTTTAAAGGATGTTTTCCCATTTGTTTATGTGCATTAAAGTTTCTCCTGAAATATTTGAGCACTAATTTAAATTTTACATTTTTATACCATATCAGCTGTTAAAATAAAGCACACACATTTAAAATGATTATATTAGTAAAGGCTGCTTGACTAACTGTGTTGGAGGCAAGCTGACAGTTTGGCTGCAAATACATGATATAATGTTCTAAAAACAAAAAATTCAAATAAATTTGAGAATAGACTACTTCAAAGTTGCAATTAATGGTTGTTTATTGATTATTTAAAAGTGGAGGCCAGATTTCAGTACACTTGTGTATGTACGTTGTGATACTGATACTACACTGTAAGGATACTGAAGAAAATGTAAACATGCCAAAATGTACTATTTCTTCTTTAAGTGATACTTTGAAGAACTGGGAACTGGTCATTAGGGCATCAAATGGAATCAGAGCAGAAATGAATTCTAGTATAACATACCCATGGAAATAAAGTTAGAATAGTCCTGTCGACAACAATAGGGCAACTAAGTATGGTTACCGGAGGTTTTCCCATGACTGAGTGGATAAGACAATTTTAAAAAGTTTTATCCTGTTAGACTGGGGGAGCAGGATAGAAGAAGGGGGAGCAGGGGATTTTAGAAGAGGGATTAGGAATTTTTAGGGAAAAATGGGCATTTTGCGGGAAAAATGAAGGATAAAATTTGTTTGGCAAGTCCATGAAATTTTAAACATGTCTTTTCTTTAAGCAGATAATTCTTGATTTGTTTAACATTTACAGTTACAAATTGTGATGTTCCCTGCTCAGAACACTAAAAACGTATTGACATGTTTCATTGAAATTGTTCCAGAGTCACTGCACTGGTCCACTGCATCAACTTAAAATGTACATCTAACATGTACATAAAACCCCAACTACTTTAGTTAACTGAACTGCGGGATAACTTCAGTAGCTATACGCAAACGAGGAGGATACTGAACATATACTAAATGAAGAACTTGTTTTCTAAAGTAATACATGGAGTATTATGTGTACCAGTTGGTCTATTCAGTTTAGTTATGAATTACCTAAATTGTTTGCAGAGCACTTTTAGGATATGTCTGCACTGCCAAATTAGTCTGGACTAAGGAAGCTTTGTCCGGACTAATTTGGCCAACGGCCACACTAGGCAAAGTTTAGTCCGGATTAGTAAAACGTGGTGGTTAGTTCTAACTTCCATGCTTAGTTTGAACTAAGCACAGGCAAGATTCGAAGTAATGATTAGTTTGGACTAAAGCAGTTCGAAATAGCTGGTTAGTTTGAACTAGCCATGCATTCTATTTCAAACTAAAATGTTAGTTCAAACTAGAACGCATGGCTAGTTCGAACTAAAAAGCCCAGGTTAGTTTGGACTAACCTCGGATTTATTTAGTTCAGACTAGCAAGTCTGAACTAAATCTGTAGATGTAGACATTAGTGTCCAATTTCCTGATTTCAGTTGGTTTAATATCATATTGTTAGTATTATTCAAATAGACAGTGCTTCTATCATGTGGTTTCTGGAATCAGAATTTTTTCTAGAGCAGTGATCCTTGAAAAATACTTTTATCAGAGTAACAAACAAGTCCTGTGGCACTTTTAAGGACTAACAAATTTATATATTGCTTATATATGTGATAAATACATTTATCAGTAAATAAATCTGTTAGTATTGAAAAGTGCCACAGGACTTGTTTGTTTAGCTGAAATAGACTAACATGGCTGTCCCTCTGGAATTTGGTCTGGGTGGCTTTCACCAGCAATTCACCAGTGAGCAGCCTTTTTAAAAAAAATAATTAATTGATCACAGTCACTTGTGACTTTGTTCCCACAACACATACAAGTTGCAATATGAATGTGACAAAATTATAGAGCTAGTAAAACCCCTTTTATTTGACTCTATCCATCTCTTCATATTTGATCAAATAACTAGAACACAGATCCAGAAGCAGACAATCTCTCCTGTGGCCACTAGATGGCATCATAACCTTTCAGTTTCCCATTCTCTATAAATGGTTCTTAACCTTTTCCAGATTATTGTACCACTTTCAGTTTAACTTGTCTTGTGTCCCCCAGCTCTCACCCCATTTAAAAACTACTTGCTTGTAAAATCAGACATAAAAAAATGAAAAAGTGGCACAGCACATTTTTACTGAAAAATTGCTTACTTTCTTACTTTTACCATATAATTATAAAGTAAATTCACTGGAATATAAATATTTTACTTATTTCAGTATGATACTGGAGACTATTTTTCACTTGTGAGCATTGTCATTCTGGAAGGCAGTGAAGCAACCACAGGTATTCTTTTCTCCACATTAAGTCTATTCCTCCTCTTTGTCTTGACGGCAGTTACAGCAGAAAATTAGACTTGACTCAAAAGGTAACAGAACACCCAAAACATGGTTCGCAATGTCCATGTACTGTTTCTGTATTAAACAGCAGAACTGAGCTAGTTTGGAGTCTATAAGCTTCATTCACAGAAGATAGCTGGAGAACATTTTCTTGCTGATTGGCAGAGAGGTTATTGTGGCTAACAGCTGACAAAGTGAATGGGTTTCTTACCTAGTTGAGTTGAGCTGAGTTGTGTTCAATGTTGGGGAAATATGACATGTCAAGCAGGCCAAATGATCGACTATTATTTCTTTAATTTTACTCTTGATTTCCCCCTATGCAGATATAAGTGACATATGCATGAAGTAGTGGAAAGAAGGTTTAAGTTTTGTTGCCACATTTGGACTTCTAGACTTCAGGATGCTTGACAAGGCATTCATTGTGTCACAGGGATTCAGAATGTTAGTGTCATGGCTTTGCATGGACAAATTTAGACAATTAAGCTTGCTAAATATAGCTGCAGGATAAGCAAGTTGAGCTAACCACACAGTAATGGCAAGCACAGCAGCAAGATGGGATGAATGATCAGAAAGAAATGTATAAATTTCTGTGTGTTATTCAACTGTCTGCCTATTTCTTTCTGTCTTGAAAGCTAGTGAATCTCGATGTGAAACAATAGTTGCTGATGTTTTGAGCCCTTCTGGTCACAAAGAATGTGAAACGTGAGCATGGTCTTGATAAAACTGACAATTTTGGCAGACTCAATTAAAACTTCATATAACTTCAGCTCAGAACTCATCTTTTTTGAAGCTACTACTTTGTGTTTGATATAGTACACCCACTTCAAAGAAGGATTTTCTTTTCTCATCCCATCAGTGCAGCTGAATTTGGATGTATTTCAACTCAAATCATGTTCAGGAAAAAAAAGTCAATTAGTTTTAAGATGTTCTCTCTGGCTGAATTTCCTTTTACACTTTTGCAAAATAGGATGTGCTCATTGATTTTGGTGGCTGCAGAGTACTGAAGGTAAGCAATCACCTAAGCTGATGTCTTAGGACTCATCAAGCTAAAGGGCAAATGTTTTTACCATGTTTCTCTACAAGCTGAGAGACAATATCTTCAGCCATGTCTTCGGTTCAAGCACACAGTGCCATTTGATAAGGGTACTTTCTTGAAAGTATTGGCTCCATTTTTATCAAGCATATGTTCTGCAAGTGCTACAGTTCCAGGCAGAATCAGACCTTCTGCAATTGTGCACAGCATCTTTGATTTTGCTACAAGGCATATAGCACATGAAGCTCTGAGTGGTCTTGTAGAAATAGTACAAGCTTTCTGAATTTTAAATTAGCATGTTTAAAACTCAGAAAGCTTTTCTCCTCACTCCCCCCAAATTCTACTGGTATACCCTCAGGCACAGGGTGTTTCATCTTCAAATGTCTTTGGAAATATACTGGCTTCATACTGTTACTTGGTAGAGTTTCTCCACAAGGGAAACAAAGAGCTTCAGTTGGATTGCTATTTGCAGATGTGAATCCAAGAGCAATATATTCCTTGCAGAACTGGTGATTTTTTTCCCAGTCATTTGCAATAGCTTAGGATGTGCACTGTCACCATTACGATGACTTCCAGCTCTGTGTTTTAAAAATGTATCCATTTTCACATGACACCTTCATTCTCAGCAATGTGCTTGCATACATCAGGAAATGATATACAATGTCTCTGTAATGACTGGTTATGTTACTATATATAATTGTTTAGATACAGTGGTTGTGTGTAGAATATTCTTGTATTATGGTTGGGTAGAGTTTCTTAACTTTGGTGTCATGAACACCAGAGTGTCACTGGATCTCTGAGAGTCAAAGCGCCAAGTGTGGGACTGAGATCTAGGGTCCTAGAGGCCCAGGCGGTGGCACTGAAGTTGGAAGTCCAGAGTTCCAAGAACGTGGTGAGGAAGCTGGCAGCCTTGAGTTCCCAGGAGGCAGTATGGAAACGAGGAGGCCTGGGTCTCCAAGAGCCAGTGTGGACGCCAGGTGCTCCATGTCCCTGGGAGGTGGAGTTGAGATCCTGATCCACGTATATGATGATGCTCTCCATCAGCCTCCAGTACCACAGACAGTGGAGCTGTAGTTAGAGTGCTCTCCAGAGCTTGGATTCCTCTTGACCCCTTATTAAAATTTTGCTGCCACTGCAAAGTGAGGCAGGGTGGCCATCTTTGATGGGCATGGAAGTGTCACAACATTGTATGTTATCATTTGCCTTTCCTTCAGCAAAGATGGCAGTTGAGCAGTTAGGTAGAGAGACGTGTGACCTGGTCTGATAGTCTCACTGTGGCTATACAGAGGTGGCTGGTGTCGTCCCATGTTAAGCAGCATCCTGTGCCTCACATGGTGAGCAACAACTGGGCTGTGGGGCCAGCAATTCTGAAATGACATATTATGGGTTGATTAGGCTTACCATCTTTGAAATGCAAAAAAACTGGCACTGCTTCCCAGTGCAAGTCAGCCACAGCTCCAGCCACAAGGCAATTCTACAATCCCTGCCCACCTTAGACAATCATTTATAGTATCTGGAGGGATAACACCAGTAGATAAGATTGATAACATCATTTTCTTACTTAAACTGCAGAAGTGAGACCATTGCAGTATTTTTAACTGGGCATAGAAACTTGACATTAGATATTTCAGTGTATTGTGATAATAATGGCAGATTAAATTATTTTTTTGATCACTGGCAAGTCCATAAAGAAACCAATCAGGCCTGTCAAATACTGGGTGGCTGATAACCTTAGGACTGACCCACAGAGAAGCTTCCTCCTGGCCCAACAACATTATAGATTCATTGATTTGAAGGGTAAGAGGTATTTGATATAGTGCTAATCTTCTAATGAGGCTGTCAGGTGGTTCTAGGACAAATGTCTTACAGCCGTTTGAATCCATTATGGCCACACAGTTAGCTGTGTCAGCCAACATTGAAATCTCACCACAAAGCAATATCAATTTTGGCTGACTAGGTGATATGTGTTAATTATGATGTCATTTTATTAATTTTTTATGGTTTTCATCCTATATCAGCCTTTCCATGCTTTTATTCAAGGTGACTGTCTTGACAAATGATCCTGTAGTTACTCACTACATCCTTTTTGCTCTTGTAAAATACTGACACATTAGCTCCCCCCCCCCAGTCTTCTGTGACTTCCCTGTGTTCCAGGATTTGTTAGATATAAACATGCATGACTCAGAGAGCTCCCCAGCCAATTCTGTGAAAATTCTTGGTGTAAGTTATCCAGTCCTGAAACTTTGACAATGTTTAGCATTAGCATTTTTTTATCATCCTTTCTAGTTACTATTGAAATTGAAAACATTTCTTTAGCACTGTAATCTATGAATATGTTGTCCAGCTTCAGGGGTCAAAGTATAATTTGGAGGGCCTGAGAATGCTCCTAAATTTATGGGCCCCCTTCATGAAGGTCTGGGCCCCTTCCACACAGGTCCAGGCCCCCTTCACGCAGGTCTGGACCCCCTTCACCCACCACAGCTACTTCCCCCTCCAAATGCCTGCCCTCCACCCTAGCTACTGCCTGCCTAACACCTGCCCCCCACCCCAGCTATTGCCCCACAAATACTTGTCCCCGCTCTAGCTACTACCCCACAAATGCCTGCCCCCATCAGACCCCTCCTTCCCTATGTCCTCCTCAGCTCCAGTCCCCATTGCTTAAGCTCCCTTCGCCATATCCCCACTCCAGCCCCATAACTCCCACCCCTAGCTCCACCATCTTCACTCCACCCCCTTCACCCTGGACTCCCTCCACACCTTTTGAGCCCCCTTGTCTCCATTCCCTCACACTACCCCCTTTCAGCCCCCCAAGTCCCTCCATATGTTCCCAGCCCCCTTCAGTCCCCTTGTCCCCATTCCTCCACTCCACGCCCTTCAGCTCCCCAGCCCCCTTACCTGTGTTGCTGACATAGCCAAGAAGCCGGGCTCAGAGAAGGGAGGCTGCAGCCAATGAGAGGGGACACAAGCCCGAGACTGGATCCAGGGCGTGCGCACTACCCAGGCCCAGCAGGAAGCCTGAAAAGATGGGGAGGGTTTTCTGGGCTTGCTTCAGCCTGCACCCCTTTCCTTCAGCCAGCCCTGGCAGGAAAGCACTGGACTGCTATGACTGCTCAGAGCTCCATTATGGAAGTGGAAGTGTGCCAGTAGAAAGTCTGTGGGTTACATTGAGAGGGGAAAGCAACAAGGGGGATGTTGTGGTGGGTGTCTGCTATAGACCACCAGACCAGAAGCAGGAGGTAGATGAGGTGTTCTATGGACAACTAGTGGAAGCTTCTAGATCACAGGCCCTGGTGCTCATGGGGGACTTCAATGACACTGACATCTGCTGGGAGGCCAATATAGCAGTGCATGGGCAATCCAGGAAGTTTTTAGAGAGTGTTGGGGACAACTTTCTAGTACAAATGCTAGAGGAACCAACTAGGGGCCTTGCACCGCTCGACCTGCTGCTCACAAACAGGGAAGAATAGATAAGGGACGTAGAGGTAAATGGCAAGCTAGGCAATAGTGACCATGACATGGTTGAGTTCAGGATCCTGATTAAAGGAAGGAAGGAAAGAAGCAAAAAAAAAAAAAAAAACCCTGGACTTCAAAAAAGCAGATTTTGGCTTCCTCAGGGAACTGATGGGCAGGATCCCTTGGGAAGCTAATCTGAAGGGGAAAGGAGTCCAAGAGAGTTGGTTCTATTTTAAAGAAACCCTGCTAAGGGCACAGGAAGTTGCCATTCCAATTAGGAGAAAGAACAAACATGTGAGGGAGCCAGAATGGCTTAGCAGAGAACTCTGCTCTGAGCTTAAACATAAAAAGGAAGCTTACAGGAAGTGGAAGCTTGGTCAGATGACCAAGGAGGCATATAAAGATATTGCTAGGGACTGCAGGGATAAAATCAGAAAGGCCAAAGGACAAATGGAGTTGCGGCTAGCGAGGGATGTAAAGGATAACAAGAAGGGGTTCTACAAGTATGTTAATAACAAGAAGAGGATCAGGGATGGTGTAGGCCCCTTGCTGAATAGGGCAGGCATCCTTGTGACAGAGGATGAGGAAAAAGCTGAAGTGCTCAATGCATTTTTTGCTTCAGTTTTCACAGGCAGGGTCAGCTCCCAGCCCACTATCATGGGTGTGGCAGATGGGAGAGAAGAAGACAGGCCATTGGTGATGGAAGGTCAGGTTAGGGACTGCTTAAAGAAGCTGGATGTGCATAAGTCCATGGGGCTGGACGAACTGCATCCAAGAGTGCTAAGGGAATTGGCCGATGAGATAGCGGCACCGCTGGCTGTTACCTTTCAAAACTCATGGAGAACGGAGGAGGTGCCAGAGGATTGGAAAAAAGCAAACGTAGTGCCTATTTTCAAGAAAGGGGAAAAGGAGGATCTGGGGAATTACAGACCAGTCAGCCTCACCTCAATCCCTGGAAAAATTATGGAGCAGATTCTCAAAGAATCCATCCTCAAACACTTAGAGGAAAATAAAGTGATCAGGAACAGTCAGCATGGATTTACCACGGGTAAATCATGCCTGACCAATCTTATCTCCTTCTATGATCTGATGACTGGTTTTCTGGATGCAGGAAGAACTGTTGATTTGCTATACCTTGATTTTAGCAAGGATTTTGATACAGTTTCCCACAGCATTCTCATTGGCAAATTAAGGAAGTATGGGTTGGAGAGGTGGACTATAAGGTGGATAGAAAATTGGCTAGATCAACGGTTTCAGCGTGTAGGAATCAATGGTTCCATGTCTAGCTGGCAACCAGTCACGAGTGGTGTGCCCCAGGGTTTGGTCCTGGGGCCGGTTCTGTTCAACATTTTCATCAATGATCTGGATGATGGAGTAGACTGCATTTGCACTAAGTTTGCGGAGGACACCAAGCTGGGGGGACCAGTAGACACGTTGGAGGGCAAGGACAGGATTCAGGGAGACCTAGATAAATTGGAACAGTGGGCCAATAGAAATCTTATGAGGTTCAATAAGGACAAGTGTAAAATCCTGCACATGGGATGAAAAAATCCCATGCACCACTACAGGCTGGTAAACATTCAGCTAAGTAGCAGCAGTGTAGAAAAGGACCTGGGGGTCATGGTGGATGGGAAGCTGGATATGAGTCAGCAGTGTGCTCTTGCTGCCAAAAAGGCCAATGGCATACTGGGCTGCATCAAAAGAAGTATTACCAGCAGATCAAGGGATGTGATCCTTCCCCTCTATTCTGCACTGGTAAGGCCACATCTAGAATACTGTGTTCAGTTTTGGGCTCCCCACTACAAAAAGGACAGGGACATGCTAGAGAGAGTTCAGAGCAGGGCAACCAAAATGATTAAAGGGCTGGAGCACAAGCCCTATGAGGAAAGATTGAAAGCATTAGGCTTATTTAGTCTGCAGAAGAGAAGATTGAGGGGGGATTTGATAGCAACCTTCAACTACTTGAAGGGATGCTCTAAGGAAGATGGAGCTCGACTGTTCTCGGTAATAACAGAGGACAGAACGAGGAGCAATGGTCTCAAGTTGCAGTTAGGGAGGTCGAGGCTGGATATTAGAAAAAACTTTTTTATTAGGAGAGTGGTGAAGCCTTGGAATGAGCTGCCGAGGGAGGTGGTGGAGTCTCCATCTTTGGAGGTGTTTAAGGCCTGGCTGGACAAAGCCATGAGTGGGATGGTTTAGTGGGAGTGGTCCTGCCTCTGGCAGGGGGTTGGACTAGATGACCTATGAGGTCCCTTCCAACCCTATGATTCTATGGAATGCTGCATTCTGGCACATTCCCCTATTTTTAGGGGCCCCCAGAATGCTGCCCCCTAAAAATAAGGGGCCTGAATGCCATTCTGGGGCATTCTGCCATACTTTAACCCCTGTCCAACTTCTTCCCTATTACAAAACAGAAATATTATTTCACATCTTTCCTTCATCTTTATTGACAATTTTATCTTCCATATTTAGTAACTGATCTTTGCTGATTCTATGACTTGTTAGTCATTCCTAATATATTGAAAGAATTCCTTGTTAGTGTCCTTAACTCTACTAGCCATAATGTCTTATTCATACCGTTAGCTTCCCTTATTAATTGTCTGCATTTCTTGACAGCTAATTCCTAGTCATTGTTATCAACATTGTCTTTTTTTCTTTTGGTATGTGTAATTGTTGCTTTCTTTTTCTTTCTTAACCAGGATGAATTTTTAACTAATGAGATTAGATTTGATTAGAGAATTGTGTTTTTTGGACATCTATAGTAACATTTTCTTAAGCAGCTCTTGATTAGTATATGTATTGTTTAGCTGTCTTATGCCTAGAAACTTGAAAGTATGTGCTTTTTATACATTTTTTTTCCATAGTGGAGATCTGGATGTATTAATTATCATATAATTGTCAATTTTTAGAATTTTGGTAAGATTTTAAACTCAGTGATATCTTCTGGCAATGAATTCAGTTGGTCAAATCTGGAACCTTTTTATTTTGGAATAGCTATTTAGATGGAGTTATCAGAACTGAATATAGTGTTCTAGGTGAGGGCATAATACTAATCCAATGTATAAAATGCAACACAACTTTAACTATGGAGTCACAGCTGGCCTCTATTATAGAAGAATATTTTTTCCTGAGTGATCAGTATTACTTCTGGAAGTTGAAGCTAGACAAATTCAAACTGCAAATAAGGTACAGATTTTTTACAAGTGAGGATAATTAACAATTGGAACAATTTACCAAAGGCTTTGGTGGATTAATTTCATCTGTCTTTGTGCGATCTCTTCACCTAGCTTTGTTGGGGCAGGCATAATAATTGGGCCTACAAATTTACCCTAATTGTAAAAAAGTGAGTGAAAGTTTCTAAAATCTCACAACAACCTACAATAATAAGTATTGATGGGAAAAGGTACCAAAGGAAAACAGGAAAGATAAATTAGTATGTGCAAAAAGCCCTACTTGTTATATGTCAAGGACTATGTTCATATCATACCTGGTATATGGGAGAAGCATGGAACCTGAAATGGACTTTAACTGGTGGGTTGGATTTTGTCCAATACTTCATTCTGGGATCCTTGAAAGTGAGGACTTTTGGATGAAAAGTGGGAAGCAAATGCAACAAGTGTTGCCTGGAAGCAGAAACAGCAGCTGTTTGTCAGCAACTGCTGTAGTAAACTTCACATGGCTGCCACCTCCACTATTTCCTGGGGCTCTGAATCCACTGTGACACCATCTCCCACCAAACTTTAACATTGATTCTCACTATATCCTTGTGAGTTAGGGAAGTACTATTAACCCCATTTTGAAGATTGGAGATGGAGGCACTGCCAGGATAAGTGAATTGTCTGAAATTATATTGAAAATTTGTGGCAGAATAGGGTCTTGAACCCAGATTTCCCAAATCTGAGAGTCCTAAAAGGTATACAGTAATCTGAAAAAGTTGAAAATCAGTGGTTTAGGGGAAGAAGTCAGACACTTAATGTCAGTAGAAGCAGCAGCCTAAGTGCTAGCTAGGGAGGGAAAGCCAAATAGCAGGTAGTAGGAGTATAACGAGAATTTTCTTAAGGAGGTTACCTGCTAAGTAACAGATTTTACAGCATGTGCTTCATTGCAATATTCCTCATTGGTGGGATCCTACTTTATGCATGCATCTGATGAAGTGGGTTGCAGCTCACAAAAGCTTATGCTTGAAGAAATTTGTTAGTCTTTGAGGTGCCAAAGGACTCTCATTGTTTTTAATTTGAGTCAATTCATCTTTATTTCCAGGCTTGAACTAGAGATTTACAACCTCCTTTTCCCCAAAGCCTTTCCTCCATTTATCTTCCCCTCCTTGCTGACCAACAATTTTTTATTTCATCTAGGTTCATGTAGGCCAGGGGTAGGCAACCCCCAGCATGTGTGCCAACAGTGGCACTAGAGCCCATTTGGAGCAGCATGTGGCACTGTCTGCAATGCCACAAAAATTGTGGCTCCTGCCACTGAAAGCCACTCCAGGCAGCTTCTCTTAGGGGCAGCAGGGTATGGAGGGTCCCTACCATGTCCATGTTCCAGGCATAGTGTTGAAAGAAGATGCCTGGAACAGCTTGTTTCCATGGTGTGCAGCCACCAAGGACCCACTCTGCGTAGCTTCTTTCCTCAGCATGCCTGTGGACCAAAAGGAGCTGCTCCAGGCAGCTTTTTTCCATGGCATCCCTGCGGACCCCTGTCCCCCAGCATGCTGCCAAGGGGAGTCACTGCAAGCAGCTTCTTTCTGCGAGTGGCTCCTGTAGAGTTTTAGGGGAAATTATAATCCAATAACGAGAGGCAGCATATTCAGAGCTGTGTAAGGAGTCTTTATTGAAAGAGAACTGAGAGAGAGGACCTGACAGACAGGTTTCCCTAGCACCTAAATGACCCTCCCCTTTATCACTATGACAACCCCAATGACCCTAGGTAGTCCAAAACACCACAGCTCCTTTCAGCAGCATGCCAGGGAAGTGCCCCTCTCCTTGCCCCCCAACCTCCAGCCATGACCGCCACCAAATTTTCAGGCAGTGACTGCTTTTATTTCTGTAGAGGGAGCCACTGGCACTGGCTGCAAGTTGAGGCGGAGGGGCCGGCACAGGGGTTGGCAAAGGTTGCTGACCCCTAACATAGGCCCTACTTTTTGAGAGAACAGCTGTATGTGGGCTGGGAAGGGGCATATGACTCATTTTAAGACTATGTCCTTTTTCTTATTTAAAACCATCTACAATGATCCCTCTTGGTCAATGGCCTTTTTAGAAACCTTCCCTTATTTCATTTGTTATTCATTGAACTAGATATTCTCCCTACTTCATTCTTTCTGTCATTATAACTCAGTATTTTCAATGCTTTTCTTTACAACGCATAAAACCATGTCTATAAGTACAGTGCTCCACTTCTACCAATACAGCTGCAGCACAGCAGTGTGTCTGGTAAAGACACTCTATACCAGGATGGTCAAACTTACTGATATTCTGAGATGCATGCAACAGTCTTCAGAAGTTTGAGATCTGGGGCATGCCTGCTGGACCTCAGGGCTTCGGCCCTGTGGAATGTGTGTGTGTTTGGGGGGCGGCGTGCAGGTGGGGCTTGGGGCTTCTGCTTCACAGAGTGTGTCTTCCAGGGCTTCTGCCCTGCTCCTGCTGAAGCCATGAATCTTGACAGGCACCTGTTGTGGAGCAAAAGACCTGAGTCCTCTCACTTTGCAGGACTGAAGCCTAGAGCCAGGGTAACTGCTTCCTGTGGGGGAGAAGCTCCTAGCCCCACTACCTCAGCTTGGTAGCACTGGCTCAGAAGAAATAGTCTTCCCCCACCCCCACATGCAACCACACACTTGAATAACACACAAGTAGGATTTTTTTAAAAAACTGTCATTACTGAATGCCAGCTCAGTGGGGCAGTAGCATAGTTCAAAAGGACTCTTACTGAGTGGATGAAAACCGCTAACAGCGGTGTACTAGTCTTCACTGATAGCAGCAAATTTGTTGCCCTCAGATCAACCTTCCTGATCGACTGACTGGGTTTGTGAAGACCCGCACCGTTAATCAGGACATTGATCTCTGAAGACCACCCCGGCAACTGGAGTAATGCTGAGTCAAAGGGGAGGGCAGTGGACGTGCTGGGTGTAGAGAAGTCGACAACAGCCTCACAAGTTATTTTAAGTTACTTGCATATCTCCCTTCAACTGCTGCTGAACACAAGTGGTGGTGTAGACCTGCCCAGTGTGTATTAAAGCTCCCAAGCTGAAGACAGGGTATTTTGCTGAGCTGTCGTGGTTTGGAAAAGAGTTGTCACAAGTGTCATGTTTTTGGGGTATTTTTTGGTCTCTGCATTAGTATAGAACTAGAAGTATGGAGGCCAACTTCTTTTTGTCCTTTTTTTAAGAATGACAGTTGCAGTTCACCATTCTTTTGGTTGGTGGAATCTTGAACAGGCGAAAAATGTCCTGACTGGTTGAGGTTAGCATGGGTAATGACATAATTTTCAATGACACAATATAAGAATAGAATGGAATCGAATCATAGGGTTGGAACAGACCTCATGAGATCATCAGATCCAACCCTTTGGGGCTTGAACCCAGGACCTTCTGCATATAAGAGACAGATCTTGAAATTACACAGATAATAAGGAACATCACACTTTCTATAGATCAAATTTCATTTTCAATACCAAATTATGTAAATTACTAATACTTTTAGATAAACTAGTGATTATTAATATAATATAGCAATGTCACAGTAAAACGCAAATATTTATTTTAATTGAGGGAGTATTCATAGTTAATAGGGTGCTTGATCTTATTTAAACCAAATATTGGGATGATGAACTTGAGTCTAGAAAACTAACTTGTCTGATTGTTCCACTGAACTCAGGTTCAATTTCCTAGACAAGACTGAAATAGCTCTTTTTAAATTGGAAATCAATACACTTGTTTAAACAAAAAACAATGAAAAGGTATTGATGTCAGCATCTTTACTCTGTCTGACCTTTCCTTCTTAAGGGGACATTTCCCTTTGCCTACTGCAGTTATGTGAAATGAGGAACTTTTATTTTCATACAATTGATTTTCTTCCTATCAGTATGGTTTTTTGTGCTTCATGACAAACAAAGCAAAACATTTTGTTTATAGAAAACAAAATTCATTGTCTTGCCATTAAAAGAAAAAACTGCTTGAAACTGATTGCATGTACACTAACTCTTGTTTTTGCCAGTGCTTGCCAGCGGATGGTGGGGTGGGGCCTCAGGGAACAAGGGAGAGCAGGGGCAGGAAGCAGTGGAGAGTAAGACGCATGACTGATCACGTGTTTCCTCTGTGCAGCAACCCTCTCCTCCACCCAGCCCATGGCTGCCATACTCTTCCTGCCCCATGTGAGCCGTGGGAGGGGAAAGTTCTGAGCTTCTCCCACTGTACCCCCCTCAGTATGTTTGGCTTTCCTTGACAGCTGGGTCCAGGTGGGGAGTGGGAGAGAGATGCTTCTGACATTGGCCAAAGCTGGCCCCTCACCACTGTAGTGTAGTGCAGCTGCCTGTGAGAGAGCTTGGCTGGAGAGGCAGCTTCCATTCCCTGCTCAGGCTTGGCTGCCAGAGAGAGGAGCCAAGCAAGTCAGTACCATGCTGGGGGAGAGGACATGCTCTCTCACAGACAGCTCTGTGTTTTTCAGAGCAGCATCCCAGTGGCAGGAAGTGGCTGGTCTTGCCCTTTCCACCCTTGGGAGTCACCAAACAGCTGACTGGCAGGGTTGCAGAACAGATGATTGGTGGTGCCTGGGAGCTGCTGAACAGCTCATCAATGGAGTTTCTGAAGAGCTGATCCTGGCCAGCCCCTGAACATCTCCTATTTTTTTCTGTGGGAGATTGAGCCCTGGAGCACCCGTGAAGTTAGCACCAATGCAGTTTTATATCAGAAGGATACCACAAACCCCATAAGCTAAAATGGAGCCTGCATATAATTATTAAAAGATCTAATATATGAGTGATTACAAATTTATTTCCTCAGAATGCAAACTATAAACCCAGTTTTAGTTTTTGCCTCTAGATGGTGCCAGTGTTATTCCAATGTTTAAAATCATAGCTGTAAGAAACACTTCAAAAGACAACAACAACATTCTGTCTGAAGCTTTTGAATACAGGGAATAAAGTTTATTCAACAGACCTCATTCTAATGGTTTGCCTATAAGAAGTTGTCACACATATAATTTCCATTGAATGAACCACCCCACAATCCATGTTCATATAATAGTCGCAGTCTCATTTAAACCCACAGAAGCCAACATGTTCAGAATTAGGTCTTAAACTCTGTGTGTAAGAAAATCTTGAATCTAAATATTGTGGCACATGTTGGGTGTAAGCTTGCCCACTAGCTGGAGCTCCTTCTTTCCAAGCCATTAGTCTATCGCATAAAAATGCACTGAGCCTATTTTTATAACATGTAAGCGCTGTGCAAAAATCATTTCACATATGTAAAATGCTGTGTGTGATGTGCCTGTTTCAATACTGCCATCTATTCATTTATGTTTACGTGCTGTTCCCCTTCATCCCTCCTGGAGACAAGGTGTTTTCTCACCAGATGTTATTCTGCTGAGCAAAATCAAACCAGAATTTATTGTATTAAAATAACTGCATATAAATGTTAGTATAAAGTTCAGGAAATGATGTTATTTCAGTTTAGGTGTGAGGTAATATTTGTTTGTCAATATACAATTACCACTAACTGTTGTTTAATTCATCTACTTATATCCACATACATACATCTACTCTGCTTTTAAAGATTATGACATATAGGGCTTTTGATATATTCTAGAAAGGATTCGCCTCCTTCATTTTTGCCTCCAGTGGGGCCAGTGCTCACAATTGGCTCTCAGGTAGGGAAAAAGTCTTAACTCAGCTCCTCTTTGGGCCATTCTTTCTGACTAGCAATAATTTCTATTTTGTAAGATAAAATCTTCCATCTGCATAAGGCCCACAGAATGGGCTTCTCTGTCACCTGGCAAATCTGTTCTGTGTGGATCACAAGTGTTGGCATTCAAGTCTCATCTGTGGTAACATGAAGGACTTGTAGATATAGTGGGTGAAATCCTGTTGCTACTGGAGAAAAGGGGAGAACTTCCATAGCTGATCTAGGGAACAAAAAGGTGTTCTGATTGCTGGTTGCCAAGATACGGGATATAGACCTGAGGTTGAAGAAAATCCTAACAAGAGCAGAAAAGAATCCTATGATTGTCCTTCAGGTGGGTACAAATGATGTAGGGTAGATTCTCACTGAAACGGATCAAAGGAGACTATGCCAGGCTGGGAAGACTCTTAGGCTGTGTTCACACAGCACTCTTTTTCGAAACAACCTCTGTTGTTTCGAAATAAGAAATACCCTGTTCACACGACGCATAGTTGTTTCGAAACAACGGCACCCAACGGTGTTGTTTCGAAACAACTTAAACCCCATTTGGGGGCGAAACAACGTTGTTTCGAAACAGTTGTTTCGAAACAAAGCAGTCCGAACATGTTGTTTCGAAACAACAGTGACTTGTTTCGAAATAACTGTTGCCTGAACCTGCTATTTCACTTTGAGCTTTTTTCCTTAATTCGAATTAACAAACTGTTAATTCGAATTAAGTTATTTCGAAATAAGGCATTATTTCGATACAAGTTTCGACACAACTTGTATCGAAATAATGCCTGTGTGTGAACACAGCCTTAGAGAGATCAAGGCTCAGGTGTTCTTCAATGGAATTCTGCCTGTCCCTAGAGAAGGACAGCAAAGGTGTGACATGATTCTGATGATCGATAGATGTCTCAGGCAGTGGTGCTCTAAGGAGGACTTTGAGCTCTATGGTTACTGGGAGGCACTCATAGACAGAGGACTGTTGTTTTGTGATGGATTTCACCTGAGTAGGGAGAGAAATGCACTTTTAGGATGGAGGCTGGCTCAAGTGATTACGGGCTTGTCTGTGAAGACCCTCTCAATTGATCAGGAAGGCAGTCCCTGAAGATCAGCCCAGCAAGTAGTGTAGCACTGAGTTGACAGGAGGCCATTTCCTGTACACTCAGTGCATTGAAGAAACCACAGTAAGTAGTCGAAAAGAGATACTGAAGTTATTTTGAGTAACTTGCATATCTGCGTTCATTTGCTGCTGAAATCCTCCTGAAGTGCAGACCAGGGCTAAGAGACCTTTACATTAAGGAGTTGGGGGAGATAGTTGGGCGATGGCCAGGTAATCTCCATGCCTAATTTTAGCATTGAAAGGGAGGAAAATGAAGTTAGAAAGGACACAGACATGGAGAGCAAAATAGACTTTAAGAGGTAGGATAGTGTAAATCCCAATCTAATAGGAGATACTGGTGGTAGAATGACTCTGCCAAATCAGGTAAAGAATGTGAATGAAGCCAAACAGCAAAAGTTAAGTTAATTGTACACTAATGCAAGATGCCTGGGTAACAAATGGAAGAATTCCTCTACTGGTAGAGGAAGTGAAACCAGATATTATAGGGGTAACAGAAACATGATGGAATAGTAACCATGACTAGTATACAATTATTGAAGGGTACATGCTTTTTAGGAAAGACTGGTATAAAGGCAAAGGTGGTGGAAAAATAGTGTTGTATATCTAAGATGAAATAGACTGTAAAGAAATTAAAATGATGGAACTGATAAGACAGAGTCTGTCTGGGTAAAACCACATTGGGGATGAAAACTATTTTCCCTGGTATAGCAGTTAGATGTGCTCCAGACCACCAGGATCTGATATGGACATGGACAGAGAATTCTCTAAGGCTTTTAATGAAGTAAATACTATTGGCAACTGTGTGACTGCAGGAGACTTCAACTTCTCAGATACAGACTGGAGGATGTGTGCTAGTAGTTATAATAGGGCCCAGATTTTCCTCGATGTGATAGCTGAAGAACTTGTTCACCAAATATTTACTGAACCAAGAGGAGGGGATACTATTTTAGATTTGGTATTGTGAGTAAAGAAGGCCTCATAGGAGAACTCATCTATGTCTACACATGCATTGTTATTTCGAAATAAGAATTTCGAAATGAGTTATTTCGAAATAAAATCCTTATTTTGAAATAAGTTAATTCGAATTAACAAAAATGTTAATTCAAATTAAGGGAAAGCCTGCAATCCAAATGGCTGTTATTTTGGAAGGGATATTTCAAAATAAAGCTGTTTGGACCTGTTCTTTTGAAACAGCTCTTTCGAAACAACAGGTCTACGCAGTGTTGTTTCGAAAGAACAGCTTTATTTCAAAATATCCCTTCCGAAATAACAGCCGTTTTTGGGGGGGGGGGCAAGTTTTACTTTTTCGATATGACGATTCTTATTTCGAAAGGACGAGGTCCATCCTTTCGAAATAAGAAAACGTCATGTACACCTGATTTCTTTTATTTTGAAATAACGAGTGTTATTTCGAAATAAAAGTGCTGTGTAGACGTGCCCATTGTAGAAGACAATTTTGGTTTGAATGACCATGAGCTAATTCAGTTTGAACTAAATGTAAGAATAAATAAAAATATACCTGTGACCAGGGTCTTTGACTTCAGAGAGATTAACTTTAAAAAATTGAGGACATTAGCTGGGGAAGTGGACTGGACTGAACAAATCATGGATCTAAAGGTGAAGGAGGCTTGGAATTACTTCAAGTCAAAGTTGCAGGAAGTATGTGAACCCTGTATCCAGGAAATGGGAAAAATTCATAGACAAGAGTAGTAGAACAACTGAATGAATAAGCATCTCAGATAGGTGATTATGAGTAAGTAGAAAGCCTACAAGGAGTGGAAGATGGGAGGGATCAGCAGGGAAAGCTAACTCTTGGAGGTCAGAATATATAGAGATAAAGTGAGAGAGGCCAAAAGCCAAGCAGAGTTGAGCCAAAGAGCAATAAAATCAGTGGTAAAAGGTTCTATAGCTATATAAATAGGAAGAAATTAAAGAAAGAAGTGGGATGGCTAAATGCTGAGGATGGGGTGGAGGATAATAATTTAAGCATGGCCCAGTATGTAAACAAATGCTTTGCCTCTGTTTTTAATGAAGTTAATGATAAGCTTGGGCATAGTGATAAAGTGGCTAGTGGGAATGAGGCTACGGAAATAAAAATTATTACATGTGATGTAGAAGCCAACTTGAACAGCTTAATGGGACTAAACTGTGAGGCCCAGATAATCTCCCCTGAAGACTATTAAAGGAACTAGCACATGAAATTGCAAGCCCATTAGCAAGGATTTTTAAAGAATCTGTAAGCTCAGGGGTTGTACCATGTGACTTGAGAATTGCTAACATGGTTCTTATTTTTAAGAAAGGAGAAAAAAGTGATCCAGGTAACTACAGGACTGTTCGTCTGACCACAGGAGTATGCAAAGTCTTGGAAAAAAAACTGAAAAAGAAAATAGTTAAGTTTGTTGAGGTTAATGGTAACAGGGATAAAACACAACTTGGCTTTACAAAATGTAGATAGTGCCAGACCAAACTGATCTCCTTTTCTGAGAAGATAACAGACTTCTTAGATGACGGAAATGCAGTGGATATGGCCGTGAAAAAAAACTAATGAAGTCCTAACATGCATCAGATGAGGTATTTCCAATAGAGACAGAGAAGTGTCAGTACCATTATACAGGGCATTGGTTAGATCTCATCTGAAATACTGTGTGCTGTTCAGTCCCTCATGTTTAAGAAAGACAAATTGAAGATGGAACAGGTGCAGAGAAGGTCTATTAAGATGACCTGAGGAATGGAAAACCTGCCTTATTGGAGGAGACTCAAAAAGCTTGACTCGTTTAGCCTGACCAAAAGAAAGGTGAGGGGAGAGATATTTCTGCTATTTATAAACACATCAGAGGGATAAACATCAGGGAGAGAGAGGACTTATTTAAGTTCAGCACCAGTGTGAACTCAAGAACTAATGGACACAAACTGACTATCAGAAAGTTTTAGACTTGAAATTAGATGCAGGTTTCTATCCATCAGAAGAGTGAAGTTCTGAAATAGCCTTCCAAGGTCAGCAGTGAGAATAAAAATCCTAGCTGGTTTCAAGACTGAGCTTGATAAATTCATGGAGGGGATGCCATAATCACTATGCCATGGCACAGCCTAGTTTGACAATTGACTGATCTGTGACTCCTGGTGGTGGATATGCTGATGTGATAATTTGTGGGATGGGTCCTGAGTTATTTCAGAGAATTCTTTCTTGTGCATCTGATTGATGAGTCTTGCCCACATGCTCAAAGTTTAACTGATCACCATATTGGGGTTGGGAAGGAATCCCCCCTCCCCACCTCCTAGGGCAAACTGGCAAAGGCTCTGGGGGTTTTTGTTTTCCTCTGTAGCATGGGGCATGGCTCGATTGCTGGTGGATTCTCTGTTCCTTAAGTCTTTAAACCATGATCTGAAGACTTTAATAACTTAGTCAAGGGTTTGAGGTTTATTACAGGAGGGGGTAGGTGAGGTTCTGTGGCCTACGTAATGCAGGGGATCAGACTTGTTCATATTTGCTTCTTTCTGACTTTAGAGCAGAGCCGTAACTAGGCCAGGGTGAACAAGGTGAAGCTCTGGGGAGGGAATTTTGAGGGCAGAGGTGATGGATCCGGTTTCCAGCAGCAGATGGGGATGGATCTAGATCTGTTCCCAGCTGCCATGGGGAGCCAGATCCGTCCCCTGAGCCCCCTAAAATTTTGCTCCACTGGTGGCGGAAATTTGGATCTGCATCACCCCCTCCTCGGCTTGCCAGCGGCAGCAGAAGCTTCCCAGCTCATCTGCTGGCAGCTGGGGACAGATCCGGATTCCCTCAGCCTGCCAGGGGCAGAGCAAAGCTTCTGCCACTTCCGGCAGGCTGTGGGGATCCGGATCCATCCCCAGCTGCCGCCAGACAAGCAGGGAAGCTTCTGTTGCCACCAGCAAGTTGCAGGGGGCGGGGAGAGGGTGCATCCAGATTGCCACCAGCGGCAGAAGCTTCCCAGCTTGTCCAGTAGCAGCTGGGGAAGGATCCAGATCCCCGCAGCCTGCTGGTGGTGGCAGAAGCTTTGCGCCACTGCCAGCAGGCCAGGGGAATCTGGATCCATCCCTAGCTGCCACCAGACGAGGTGGGAAGCTTCTGCTACTGGCAGGAAGGTGCGGGGGGTGGGGGTGGTATCTCGATTACTGCTGGCAGAATTTGGAACGGATCTGGATCCACCTCCAGCTGCTGCGGGAAGCCGGATCCATCGCCTCCATCCTGTAAAATCCCTCACTTGGATAGGAGCCCCGGGCTGGATCAGAGCCTTTGGGGGAGAGGGGCATGTCTGGGGTCCTTGCCCCAGGTGCGGAAATTACTAGTTATGGCTCTGCTTTAGAGTCTATGAGTATGAGTTCATCAACAAATTTAAGCCTGAAATTAGGCACAGGTTTCTAACTATCAGAAAAGTGAAGTTCTGGAAATACCTTCCAAGAGGAGCAGTGGGGGCAAAAAACCTAACTGGTTTCAAAACTGAGCTTGATAAATTTATGGAAGAGATGGTATGATGGACAGCCTTATTTGGTGATTGATTTATCTTTGATTACTGATGGTGGTAGATGTGGCAATGGCCTGTGATGGGATATGTTCTGCATTATTACAGAAAATTCTTTCTTGCATGCCTGGTTACTGAGTTTTTTCCACATGTTCAGGGTTTAACTGATCACCATATTTGAGGTTAAGAAGGATTTTTCCTCCAGGGCAAATTGGCAAAGGCTCTGGGGACTTTTTGCCTTCCTTTGTAACATAGGGCACAGTTCACTTGCTGGTGGATTCTCTGTATCTTAAATTCTTTAAACCATGATTTGAGGATTTAAATAACTCAGTCATAGGTTAGAGGTTTATTAAGGAGTGGGTGGCTGGAGTTTTGCAGCCTTCATTGTGCAGGAGATCAGAGTAGATGATAGTATTGGTCCCTTCTGATCTTAGAGTCTATGAGTTTATGACTGCATTCAGTGTATTTATATGGACTCTACTTCAAAGGAAAACTGCAGATTTTCCATTGTGGTAACCAAAAACAAAAATGGATTTAACTGCTTAGTAGACTCATTTTGTCCTGGTTCTAACAAAATGTGGAGTTAATGTGAGTGACTATCATTATAAAAATGCCAAAAATGTTTTATTGATGCCTTATGAGGGTTAGTTACTTACCCTTGCTCTTTCCCCTATCTGTGACTGATTTACTGCTCAGTGTCCGAAATGCAAACTCTCCTAGGACATTCAAGCTGTAGTCCATAAGAAGGCTCAAATCTGTGAGATGCTGTGCATCAAAGGACTTCAATAGAAATGAAAGATGTGCAGTGACCTTGTAGGTTGATCCTTTGATATACGAGGCAACACAGACATGTTCAGACAACATCGATGCTGTTCTGGTGAGCTAACCACATAGATAACACAAATTACCCACTGTATATGGGTAATTAACTGGCTAATTATCCACAAAACATTTTGCCATGTGGTGATTTTCGGAACTGACAGGAATTATTAAAGCTGAAAGATACTTTTTTTTTACACAGTTACTTAACTTTGTCAGATTACATCACTTCCCAGCATGTTTTTGTATGTACAATGAGATAATAGCCAAAAAACTCTAACCTCGTCCTTCCACTTGAAGTCCACCTGTCATTTTAAGTAACTAGAGATACTCCTCCAAATGAAGTAATATATCAGGGTATGCTTTTGAGACCAAGTGTTTTGGTTTTGATTCAGGTTTTAGTACCTGACTAAATTTTAGATAAGATGTAAAACTAGGATCCTGACTATTTTTGGTGTTTAAAGATTCCATGACCATTTTTTCAAAAGTAAGGGAACTTAGCCCACATTCCTCACATGCTGTTTCCTTATTATTATGTTAAATTTCAACTCACATGTTTTTTCTCTCTTTTACAAAGGGAAATTTCCCCGATATCATCAAAGTTCTGTTTTCGCATCTGATCTGACTTCTTGACCCATTTGTAGTTCCAGCTAATGTCTATGAATGGCCCATCAAACCAAAACTTTGCTTAGCAATTCACAATGACAGTTCTAGAAAATCTAGGTTTCTTCAAGCTCAGACTCTCAGCAGTTCAGCTTCAAAGCAAATGTTCAAACTACAGGGGTTGTCAACCAAAAAAACAGCTTTAGTAATGAACAAACAGCCCTCCTCCAACCCATTTTGAACCAAATTCATAGGTATTATTCAGTAATGTGCTCTGCCTACATACAAACTCCCCTTGCAATTTCACTTGAATTAGATATTTCTCTTTATTTCCTTTGGTATGCTTTGCATGTGTTTTGTTTGTTCTGTTAGATAGTTGCTGATCATAGAGATAGAGATGTATTTCAATGATAGGCAAAGTGATTCTGTTACATATGATTTTAAGGCACTTTGTGTTCATTCATAATGAAGGGTGCCATATAAATGCAGATTAAGTTAGTTTATGATGTGATTTCTATCCTCCATGTGTATGGAGCTTTGTAACTGGATGGGAGTGGCACTAAAGCCAGAAATATAGTAGTCATTTGACTTTTTAAAATATTTATTCCCTTGCAAAACAGCAATAAGATGAGTTGAATATGATATTTCTGGGGAAGTTAACATTACTTGGCATTTGGATTGCAATTTACAAAAGCACCTAAATGAGTTGGACATCCAAATCCCACTAAAATGTAATGGGGGGGTGGCTATCTAACTCCATCAATCTGCTTTGAAAATCCTAGCCTTGATCTTGTGCAGTAAAATATCATATCAAAATATTATGGTGGAATCTCCATCTTTGGAAATATTAAAGGTCTGATTAGACAAAATCTGGCTGGGATGATTTCGTGGGAGTGGTCCTGCTTTTAGCAGGGAGTTGGACTAGATAACCTCATGAGGTCCCTTCCAACCCTATGATTCTATAAAGACATATTAGGGTAACACTGTAGTATATGACATATACCAATGCTCACTCAACAAGAATCTTGCTCCCAAAATGAAAAATGTGAACTTTTATCTTTTAGCATTCCTAGATGCTATACTGGTGAGTGTGGTAATAAAGAACTAAGCAGGGTGATAGATACGTGCCTGAGATGAAGACACCTCTCCAAACATTTCCATTTCTAAATGCTTTATAGTGGGATGAGGCAGATAGGCATAGCATTCATTGGGCTACACAAAATCACTGGTCCCTCAAAGGCAAAAAAAAAAAATTCTTCCTTATTTTTGTGGTCACTAAATGTTTTGCAGCAGTTTAACAAGACTTGGAAACTTAGTGATTGGATTATAAGGTGGATAGAAAGCTGGCTGACTCACTGGGCTCAGCAGGCAGTTGTCAATGACTCAATGTGTAGTTGGCAGCTGGTAACAAACAGAGTGTCCCAGGGGTCAGTCCTGGATTCAGTTTTGTTCAACAGCTTCCTTAACGATTTGGAGAATGGAGTGGATTTCATACTCAGCAGGTTTGCAGATGACAAACTAGAAAGAGTTGTAGAAATTGCAGGTTGAGCCAAAAGAGATCTGGTGAGGTTCAACAAGGACAAGTGCCAAGTCCTGCACTTAGATTGAGAGATTCTTATGCACTGCTACATATTGGGGACTGATTGGCTAGGCAGCAGTTCTGCAGAAAAGGATGCGGGATAGTGGACAAGAAGCTAGATAGGAGTCAGCAGTGTGCCCTTATTGCCAAGAAGGTTACTGGCATATTGGATCTCTTCAATGGCCCATCAACACAAGGATGGCAAGTTTGGATGTAAATTTGCCCTGTAGGTGTCACCAGAGAGCACAACATTTTTGAGATACAAACAGTCAATATTCATAACTTTAGATACAATGATGATACAAAGATTTTAACATGATAATAATAATTAGCAGTCTATAAACTTCCTATTAATACCCTACATAACATACTTTGACAAGATTTACTGCAATTTTACAGTGACTCTACTAATGTAACTATTTAATTTTCTTTTTTTTATACAGCATCATAAGAGAAATTTCAGTTTTGGTGTGTGTGTGGATGAGTGTGTATGTGTGCGTGCATTAACCCGATTCCAATTAGATAGGGTATATAGGCAACTTGGTGAGTCTAGTGTTATATGTATTTGAGTTCTGACATTGTCCATTGAGTGCTAATGGCTTTTAATAAAGTCATTCTGGATCTTATCATTAATCCTAAGAACTTTTTCAATATTTTCCCTGTCGTACTACAAAAACACTTGTTCATAGTTTGAAACCACTGTTCAGTAAAGTGATTTACTTTTCTGTAAGAAACAGGCAGAATTAAACACTACACATCTTCCATCTAGTATCAGAAGTAATTTCCAAATATAATACGAGACCAAAGTTTTGCTTACAATTTGATCCCTTCATCAGCTTATGATAAAATCTGTACATAAACTTATACCTACAATTAATTGCATCTGCATTTTGTGGATTTGGAAAGGGAGTACTGTGAATTCTAGGCTCAGCATCTGACCCTTCTCTTTGTTTATGTTCTTCTGTACCAGATATGGACTAGTCACAGTGCTTGCTTATACGTACCAGATGTGTTCATCATATGATCCTTTAATTCTTAGCCAGTTATGGCAGCAGTTCATTTAACTATGGTATTTTACACATAGTGCCACAATGTGGCTGAACAGTATAATACAGTTTAACATCCCGTTATATTTCCACTTATAATTTCTACATTTCTACCATTTACCATATTTGTGCTATCACACACTTTGCAGTTCAATACATACCAGTCTGTTAAGTGTCTTTGAATCATAATGGTTTGTTTTCTAATTATATGATCCAAACACATAACAACTTGCTCAGGTGAAATGTGGATTTCAGTTGACATCTTTGAATGTATTCTACTATGACCCTCATCAACCCCAATGTATGGATGAAGGATCCAGTATGTCCATATTACAGTATAGTTTTTGTTGACTGCTATGTTAAAAGTTTAATCAATTTAATTTTTTTCTTTTCTTTTGTCTGAGAAGTACTATTAATGTTTTCAGAGCCGCTGTGTCACATGATTTCTGACCTCTGTCGTGTTTAATTGAGGTTCTCATCCAGGTTCCAGGGTTCAAGACATCTGGTGGAATACTGTGCTGAAGGGCATGGGCTGGTCTTTTTATCACAGATTTTAAGAGCAGAGGGGGCCATTATAATCTCCAGCATAACATGGACCACAGCACTTTACTCAGTGCTTCCTTCATGAAGCCCATTACTTGTGGTGGAACTAGAGTTATCTGTGTATACACCATAGGTGTCTATGAATGTACAGTAGTGGCTAGACAGATCTCAGTGCCACAGTACACTTACTGCATATTTACACCATCGTAACTGAGAGCACTCTTACTTCGAAACAACAGAGGTTGTTTTGAAATAAGAAATACCCTGTTCACACAACGCATGGTTGTTTTGAAACAATGGCACTCGTTGTTTTGAAACAACGACGTTGTTTCGAAACAACTTAAACCCCATGTGGGGACGAAACAACGTTGTTTTGAAACAATTGTTTCGAAACAATGCTGTCCGAACATGTTTCGAAACAACAGTGACTTGTTTTGAAATAACTGTTTGCCTGAAACTGCTATTTCACTTTGAGCTTTTTTCCTTAATTCGAATTAACAAACTGTTAATTCGAATTAAGTTATTTCGAAATAAGGCATTATTTCGATACAAGTTGTTTCGACACAACTTGTATCGAAATAATGCCTGTGTGTGAACACAGCCCAAGTGTCTGTAATCTTATCTACATAGGGGAAATTCAGTAAAAAAAAAATTGTGGGTTTCAGCACAGGTTCAAGTGAGAGCTGTAAGGTAGGCAGTGCCCAACCTGCTATTCCCATTTGTATCACAGCATTTTAAGGTAGGCATGCTGTTCAACAGAGTTAACTAAAAGAGTCAAAGGCTTGGCTATGTCTTGTCTCCCAGTAATTTTAGCACTGGTTCAGAAACAATTTTTTGGGTAAATTTTCTGAAAATAAACCTAGTCTATGCATCTTTGTATATAAAGTAGACAAAGTGACACAGAAGATGTGTCACACTGATACCTTAACAGGAAAATTTAAAAAGTTGAATAGCAGTATATTTTTTCTTATGTATTTTAGGCAGCAGAATGAACAAGAAATGGGAAACTCAAAAATATAAAATAAGTAGTCAGAACATCACACAAAATAACAAATAATAACAGTTTACAGTTTGTGATGGCAATTGGAACTCAACTGTGAGTTGATCAAATGTTCCTGTACATCAGTGACTCTTGTTTGTTTTTTTATTAAGGAAAAGATGACCTTGCTCTAATCAGAACAGTAGAAAGATTAACAAATGACTTTGCATAAACTAAAAAAATAACAAATGTCAAAGGGGTAGCCTTGTTAGTCTAGTTCAGCAAAACAAACAAGGAGTCCTGTGGCACTTTTAAAAAACATTAAAAAATTTATTTATTGCATGAGCTTTCATGGGAGAAAAATCCCATTTTGTACAAGTCATAATGGGAAAAGAAATGTGATCTAGAAGCTATGGTACTGGAGTGGGAGGCACAAATGGGTTTTATTCTCAACTTTGGTACTGACCTACCCTGTGATCTTGAAAAGATTACATCAACTTTCTGTGCCATTTTAAACTTTCCTTCTCCCATCTGTTTTGCCTGTACTCTCTTCAGGGCAGGACTTGTCTTTTACTATGTATATGTACAGTGCAACCCCAATAGGGCCCTAATTTTGGCTGGGGTCTCTAGACACTGCAAATAATAATGTTAACACTGTTCTCTAAGAGAGTAGAAATAAGAAGCTCTTCTCTTCCAAGGTCACTGGCTGTCACATGCAAGAAAAGAGCCAAAGATGAAATATGTAAGTGGCAGCAGAACTATTTTCATTAGTCTTCCAGTGTAGGGAGGGAATTGTAATACCCTTGTTGGTTCTAAAAGTGAAAACTGTGAAGTTCAGGCCTGATATGTGGTTTAGCTCATTATAGTCATAGTGGCAGCCTGCAAAATTAAGATCCGTATCTGAACTTTCTCAGTGATTTTTGTTTGGGGGGAAACTGTCTTCAGGAGAATATCTTCATTATTTTAAATATGTACTGAAGAGGGTGCTAGTGTTATACACAATTTATTCTTGAGCTGGTATGTATGACACTCAAATACAGAGGAAGCAGAAAACAGGATTATAGGCTAATGATGGAGTAATAAAGAAACTGACTGGTAGCTCATGCATACTGCTTCCTTTTTGGAGGCATCTTCAAGCTCATAGATAAACTTTTTATATCCCTCTAGAGAGAGAAAACTAATGCAATGGATTTCTGTATTACGATTCAGTTTATCATTCACTGAGACAAAGACATCAAGTTTGTCTCATCCCCAGTTTATTTTAGTTTTCTCTGACTCTACCCAGGATTCAGCAGGGAAACATTTGCCTAGAATAGGGAATGCTGCACCACAACTTCCTCTCCTGGGGTAAGTCCAAGGTCAGACAATCCAGTCATAGAAGCAGAAAGGACTGACTGGAGAGGAGCCCTGTTAAAAGCAGCCAGAGGATAGGCTGGCCTGCTGCAGGGATTCTTGTGGAGCTTCAGTTGCTGTTTAAAGTTATCCTTATGGAGCAGGAACCACTCTTCCTGAGGTGCATCCCCTCTGGGTCATATATCTTTGAACTGGCTCACTAAGGGGCAGGTTGTACCTTATTGTACCACAGGTGAGTGGCTTCATTTCATTGTCTGGTTTTGAAAAGTTCTGGCTCTTTGTTTGTTTGAGGTGGCATGAAGCCTGATTCCCTGATCTTGCTGGTTTTGCAGTGGTGTAGCCAGGGGTCAAGCATGTTTGGGGGGGGGCAGAGCCCTCATAAATTTCTGGGCCCTCTTCACAAAGGTCCGGGTCACCTTCCCATACCCCAGATACTGCCCCCCCAAATGCCTGTCCCCACCCCAGCTACTGCTTCTGACCCCAGCTGTTGCCCCACAAATGCCTGCCCCCCCACTACAGCTACTGCCCCACAAGTGCCTGCTCCATTAGACCCCTCCTTCCCCATATCTTCCTCAGCCCCAATCCCCATTCCCTAAGCTCCCTGCCCCCATGTCCCACTCCAGCCCTCCTAACTCCCCACCACCCAGCTCCCAATTTTCACTCCACCCCCTTCAGTCCTCCAACTCCCAGCACACCTTTCCAGCCCCCTTCAGTGCCCTTGTCCCCATTCCCCCACTCTGCCCCTTTAAGCCCCCCCAATCCTCTCCAAACCTCTCCAGCCCCCTTCAGTCCCTTTGTTCCCATTTCCCCACTCTACCCCGTTCCCCCTCAACTCCCTTCACACCTCCCCAGCCCACCATCCCAACCCCCTCTTCCCATCCCCCATGCTTTCCCTGCCGGCTACCTGCCTGTCCCCAATGTCCACCCCCCATGGCCCCCTTACCCGCATCCAAGGAGTCAGGCCAGGTGTTGGTGACTGTGGTGCTGGGCAGCTGAGGAGAAGGGACATGGGCCCGAGACTGGGTCTGGGCTGTGCACACCACCTGGGTCCAGCAGGAAGGGGTGGGGCTGGCACAGGTGCCAGGAAAGTGGGGGAGGGTTTGGTGGGCTTGCTCCAGCCTGCAGCCCCTTCCTTTGGCCAGCCTGGGGGGAATGCACGGGAATGCTACATTCCAACACGTTCCTGTATTTTAGGGGGCCCCAGAAAGCAGCATTCTGGTGCATTTCCCTATTTTTAGGGAGCCCTGGAATGCTGCCACCTAAAAAAAGGGGATCCCTGAAGCACCATTCTGGGGCATTCTGCTGTACTTTAGCCCCTGGGTGTAGCTCCCCTGACTTCCAAGGAGTTACTCCTGAACTTGACCATAGTAATGGGAACTCTAAGATTCAGAGGTGAAATCGTGGAGCCACTGAAGTCAATATAAAAATGTCCATTGACTTCAAGGAACCAGGGTTTCACCCAAAAAGTGATGCTGAGTTCCAAAGGGGTAGCCATGTTAGTCTGGTCCAGCAAAACAAACAAGGAATCTGGTCGTGCTTTTAAAGCCTAACATTTATTTACTGCACAAACTTTCATGGGAGAGAATTCCACCTCACCTGATTCTCTCCCACAAAAGCTCATGCAATAAATAAATTTGTTAGTCTTTAACAGTGCCACCAGACTCCTTGTTTGTTTTACCCAAAAGTGAGGTGATCTGTAGGACTCAGCTATTTTTCTTTCTTTAGGTTTGGTCATTTTTCACACAAAGTGGCTAGCAATGTTTACTGAAAATAAAGATTAATCTGAACAACTTCATCCTTAGTAGGGCAGAAAATCCAGAATGACATCCTCCATCTTTACTATCTTAGATTTTTATAATAAGCTGTGTAGATCTTGTTTCTTGCTGAGATAAAGCCGGAGTCACTCCACTGAAGGCACTAGACTAAACCTGTTGGAGGTGAGATCAAAGTGAGGTCTACATATGTCTCTAAGTGGGCATAAGTTGCAAACCAATAGCCAAGGATGTGGATCCAGCTACTTTGCTCTGGAAAAATGGCCACAAATCAGACCATCTGGGGATAGGAGAATCTAACACCATCATGTTCAGTCTCCAGGCATGACTTTATTAGGGGAGTGATCAGAGCACTGCTTAACACTGATGATCCCTGGCTGGCATTATATCAGGTGCAAGATAGAGAAGGGCTGACTTGTGCTGACAGCCAGTTTGGCCTCTGTCTGGTCCGAAAACCGAGGAAGGTCAAAAGTGAATGAAAGCATGAGATATCTAATATCTAGTGTCCTTGGACCCACCACTTTAAATCTCAGCAGTGCTCACTTTGTCTTTCACAAATTTCATTCCATTGGGTGGATATCTTTCAGCTGAGACCCCAGAAAAGTTTTCTTTACCACTTTTGGAGTTTATCCCAGCCAAAATTCCCCCACAACTTGCAACTGTGTAGCCTTGCCTTGCCAGGCCCCAGTTGTTTGGCTTGCTGTTTCCTTTCATGCTCGAAGGGCTACATTTCAGCGGTGAACAGCTTCCTGTTTGGAAAGTGTTTTGTGTTCATTCAAGATGAAAAACACTATATAAAACTAAAATGCTGTTATGATGGCTGGCCATGATGAGGAGCTAAACAAAAACATTTGAATGTAGAATATTTTCAGTGACATAACTTCTCCCTCAATGTTTTTGGAAAGTTTTTATGAGGACAAAGCTAATTTTTGTGGTCAACTATATATTTTTTATTTTAAGTCTAACTGGCTACAGAACTATGAAACAGACGTGCTGCAGTTAATTCTTCCCAGACCTTGGCAACAGTAAGTTTGTTCACTATTTTTCAGTGGGACAAGAAGATTAATGATGTGAAAGCAAATATTGTGCCCGTGTAGTTAGTGCAATAAAAGCCCCATTATTTGATATGAAAGTGAATGTTTTCTAGGGAGATTTAACTGAAAAACATATTTAGGCTTGACTGACTGTTACCCCTGTGTTACCCCTGTGTAACTCCATTAGTTTCAATAGTTACACTAGTGTCAGACTGGAATAATCAAATAATGAATCAGACCCTTCATCTCTCCCTCTCTGTTTTAAGTTCAATTCAGCCCTGGTGTTAGCAGATACACTGTGACTAGATCAGAGGTCAGCAACCCAAAATATCAGAAGAGCCATTTTAAAAAATTCCTTCAGTAACCACGTGTTTTGAGAGCCACAATGGCTGTAGCTTCCTGGTTGGGGGGAACTGGGCTAGGGCACCTGCCGCAGGGTCCCCTGTGGTGGGGGGCAGAGCCAGGACTGAGCCCAGGGTCCCTTGGAGGGAGAACATGGGGGGTAGGAGGAATCTAGAGCCCCATGTGGCCCTGGAGATGCAGGTTGCAGACTCTTGGACTAGATATTCATGTACTGGAGAGGTATATTGCTGAATTGCACTGGCATGCTGGGTATGTGTACTGTTGGGAGCTGTCTGTCTAGCAGTCAACCTCTCCTTCTTCTGAGTGGTAGTAATCCCCTTGGGTTCTACCTGCTATCTTCCTGGTTTGTTGGGGTATGACTGCTTGGAACTCAGGTGACTATTTAACAAATTCTGTATTAAAGATGCAAGGAGTTCTACTTCAACCAAAGTCATAATGGGTTAACCTCACCAGCAGAGTACTCCAAAGAACAAGTAACAACATATATCAACATGTGTGGTTGATATATAGTCATTCAGTACAGAGCCTGAGTTGTTAGGTAAATTGATTAATCAATCAACAGCTGTTGTTGGATAAACAGGTACCTTTCATATGAATCATAGCCATAAGCAAGCTTCTGAGGCTTGCATAACTCAGACCAGGAGTACCTTCTACACAAATAGTTTGAGAACTTCAGTATCACAGCCAGAGGTTAGGGAGCTAGGGTCTATTAGAGGAGTGGGTGGGTGAGGTTTCAATACCTTGCAATGTATGGGAGATCAGACTAAATAGTCATGATGGTCCCTTCTGACCTTAAAGCATAGGAGTTTATGTGCAGATCCACAGCAGACCTCTCACTGACAGCTGTAGATTTCCCTTGGTCTGCAGGCCATATCCTGATAGCATAGCTTATATATCCTATTTTAAGTTAGTTATGAGCCAGGCTAGGGAAAGAACTTTCAATTTTTTATACTACAGTACCAACTGCCATTTCTTCAGCATTTACTTCCTTTTCTGGTACTTCAACACTCAAAAAACTACAGAGTTAGATCCTCAGCTGGTGTAACCATCAGAGCTCAATTGAAGTCAACTCATCCACTCCAGAACATCATCTGCCTTAAACAGCATCTAGGCTTTTTGGATTAAACTGGCTTCTACCATTTTTTCATTGACTTTATGTGATTAGAATCTCTAAAAGTGGCCCTAACATCTAGCTATGAAGAGAAAACCCAAATTTTGTGCATGTGTGTACTTGAGGTCCTACAATTTATGATACCGGAGGCTTGAAATTCTGGAGAACAAAAGTGGATACACATTCAAAAGTATCATAGAATCATAGAATCATAGGGTTGGAAGGGACCTCATAGGTCATCTAGTCCAACCCCCTGCCAGAGGCAGGACCACTCCCACTAAACCATCCCAATCATGGTTTTGTCCAGCCGGGCCTTAAACACCTCCAAAGATGGAGACTCCACCATCTCCCTAGGCAGCTCATTCCAATGCTTCACCACTCACCTAGTAAAAAAGTTTTTTCTAATATCCAGCCTCGACCTCCCTAACTGTAATTTGAGACCATTGCTCCTCGTTCTGTCCTCCGTTACTACCGAGAATAGTCGAGCTCCGTCTTCCTTGGAGCATCCCTTCAAGTAGTTGAAGGTTGCTATCAAATCCCCCCTCAATCTTCTCTTCTGCAGACTAAATAAGCCTAATGCTTTCAGTCTTTCTTCATAGGGCTTGTGCTCCAGCCCTTTTATCATTTTGGTTGCCCTGCTCTGAACTCTCTCTAGCATGTCCCTGTCCTTTTTGTAGTGGGGAGCCCAAAACTGAACACAGTATTCTAGATGTGGCCTTATCAGTGCAGAATAGAGGGGAATGATCACATTCCTTGATCTGCTGGTAATACTTCTTTTGATGCAGCCCAGTATGCCATTGGCCTTTTTGGCAGCAAGAGCACACTGCTGACTCATATCTAGCTTCCTATCCACCATGACCCCCAGGTCCTTTTCTACACTGCTGCTACTTAGCTGAATGTTTCCCAGCTTGTAGAGGTGCATGGGGTTTTTTCATCCCATGTGCAGGATTTTACATTTGTCCTTATTGAACCTCATAAGATTTATCTAGGTCTCCCTGAATCCTGTCCTTGCCCTCCAACGGACTGTCATATATAAGCAAATAAAAAGTTTGTAATAACTTAGAGAAAACAGGGTTTTTTTTCAATTTTAAGAATTACTGAAATAATCAAGACCAAAAAATTGATCTCCCATCAAAAAATTAAACTGTGCACCAGCATTGTCCTTATTGAACCTCATAAGATTTCTATTGGCCCACTGTTCCAACTTATCTAGGTCTCCCTGAATCCTGTCCTTGCCCTCCAACATGTCTACTGGTCCCCCCAGCTTGGTGTCATCCGCAAACTTACTGAGAATGCAGTCTACTCCATCATCCAGATCATTGATGAAAATGTTGAACAGAACCGGCCCCAGGACCGACCCCTGGGGCACACCACTCGTGATTGGTTGCCAGCTAGACATGGAACCATTGATTCCTACACGCTGAAACCATTGATCTAGCCAGTTTTCTATCCACCTGATAGTCCACCTCTCCAACCCATACTTCCTTAATTTGCCAATGAGAATGCTGTGGGAAACCGTATCAAAATCCTTGCTAAAATCAAGGTATATCACATCAACGGTTCTTCCTGCATCCAGAAAACCAGTCATCTGATCATAGAAGGAGATGAGATTGGTCAGGCATGATTTACCCGTGGTAAATCCATGCTGACTGTTCCTGATCACTTTATTTTCCTCTAAGTGTTTGAGGATGGATTCTGAGAATCTGCTCCATAATTTTTCCAGGGATTGAGGTGAGGCTGACTGGTCTGTAATTCCCTGGATCTTCCTTTTTCCCTTTCTTGAAAATAGGCACTACATTTGCTTTTTTCCAATCCTCTGGCACCTCTCCCGTTCTCCATGAGTTTTGAAAGATAACGGCCAGCGGTGCTGCTATCTCATCGGCCAATTCCCTTAGCACTCTTGGATGCAGTTCGTCCAGCCCCATGGACTTGTGCACATCCAGCTTCTTTAAGCAGTCCCTAACCTGACCTTCCATCACCAATGGCCTGTCTTCTTCTCTCCCATCTGCCACACCCATGATAGTGGGCTGGGAGCTGACCCTGCCTGTGAAAACTGAAGCAAAAAATGCATTGAGCACTTCAGCTTTTTCCTCATCCTCTGTCATGAGGATGCCTGCCCTATTCAGCAAGGGGCCTACACCATCCCTGATCCTCTTCTTGTTATTAACATACTTGTAGAACCCCTTCTTGTTATCCTTTACATCCCTCGCTAGCCGCAACTCCATTTGTCCTTTGGCCTTTCTGATTTTATCCCTGCAGTCCCTAGCAATATCTTTATATGCCTCCTTGGTCATCTGACCAAGCTTCCACTTCCTGTAAGCTTCCTTTTTATGTTTAAGCTCAGAGCAGAGTTCTCTGCTAAGCCATTCTGGCTGCCTCACATGTTTGTTCTTTCTCTTGATTGGAATGGCAACTTCCTGTGCCCTTAGCAGGGTTTCTTTAAAATAGAACCAACTCTCTTGGACTCCTTTCCCCTTCAGATTAGCTTCCTAAGGGATCCTGCCCATCAGTTCCCTGAGGAAGCCAAAATCTGCTTTTTTGAAGTCCAGGGTTTTTTTTCTTCTTTGCTTCTTTCCTTCCTTCCTTTAATCAGGATCCTGAACTCAACCATGTCATGGTCACTACTGCCTAGCTTGCCATTTACCTCTACGTCCCTGATCAATTCTTCCCTGTTTGTGAGCAGCAGGTCGAGCGGTGCAAGGTCCCTAGTTGGTTCCTCTAGCATTTGTAGCAGAAAGTTGTCCCCAACACTCTCTAAAAACTTCCTGGATTGCCCATGCACTGCTGTATTGGCCTCCCAGCAGATGTCAGGGTAATTGAAGTCCCCCATGAGCACCAGGGCCTGTGATCTAGAAGCTGCCGCTAGTTGTCCATAGAACACCTCATCCACCTCCTGCTTCTGGTCTGGTGGTCTATAGCAGACACCCACCACAACATCCCCCTTGTTGCTTTCTCCTCTCAATGTAACCCACAGACTTTCTATTGGCATGCTTCCACTTCCATAATGGAGCTCTGAGCAGTCATAGAGCTCTTTTACATATAATGCTACTCCTCCCCCTCTTCTTCCCTGCCTGTCTTTCCTGAACAGTTTATACCCATCCATGGCAGAGCTCCAGTTGTGCAGACTATCCCACCACGTCTCTGTTATTCCTATAATATCATAGTTCCTTGTCTGTGCTAGTATTACCAATTCTTCTTGCAGTGAAGGGTTGATAAGGGATTGCTTGACAAAGTAAGAAATAACGAAGCTTCATTTGAATGGTGAAGAACAATTAAAGTCTCAGACTGTTCCGACATGTTGCAAAATGCTTACTGGAATTCCAGTTTCAAACGAAAGCTTTACTCATCATTAAGTTGTTTTAAATTTCCACTGTAAAAGGTTGCACTCTCCCATTGATATCAGAAAGGTTGTTTTCTTGAGGCCTTTTAGACTTATTGAAGTCACTGGAAAATCCTCAGGCCGTAGGATAGAAGGAGGCAGGGGTTAAAGTATGCTGGAAGGCAACAGAACGCCATTCTAGGGTCCGTTATTTTAGGGGGACAGTGTTCCGGAGCCCCTAAAAATAGAAAATGGAGCCAGAATGCAGTGTTCCAGGGCCCGCTATTTAAAAATAGCAGGCCCTGGAATTCAGCGTTCTGACACCACGTGCTGTTTTTAGGGGCTCAAATGCTGGGCTCCTAAAAATAGTGGGCCCTGGAGCGGCATTCCACCACGTTCTGGCAGGCAGGGGCAAGGGGCATTCCTGGGTAGGGCTCAAGCTCTGTCCCAAACCCTTCCCCTTCCAGACCCTGCCCCAACCTGGGGCCTGCTGCCTCCTCCGCAGACATGTCGCTGCCCTGTCCCTGGGCCTACTGACCTCACCTCCCCAGCCGTGCTGCCGCCAGTGTGTTGGGGTGGCCAGGCTCACACTGGGAGGAGGATATTGGGGGCAGAGGGTGGGGTGCTGGCACGTGGGGGGGCAGAAGTTCGGGGCTGGGGGGGCCCACCCATGTGGGAGTGGGACCTACATGTGGGAGCATTCTGGGGCCCCCCAAATTATACTTAAATCCCTAGAATGAAGCATATGTCCATAAAATAATCTTCAAAGAGAAAAACTAGAAAACAACAGTTTATATTGGAATAAACTAAAATGTGACTTAAAGAGCCCTGAAAAGACCCAAATGTAGTATTACTTTTATGCAACTTTAACTTACAAAAATAAAACTGACAGCTGAGCATGTTAGGGCACTGAGCCAGTATGTTGGACTAGCACTGTTTCAAAAAGCATTAGCTGAAATAGTAAGGCTGAGATTTCTCACTCTGTCTTGTGCCCTACCATCTAGTCTGTTCCTTCTTATATAATGATTGTCTAATTTTTATCCTGAAATGTCTGTACTTTTGTTAAGGTTTTATGCTGACAAATATCAAAAGTTGTTCGGTAACTCAGCAAGACATATGTACAGTTACTGAGAAATCAATGTGATATTACATCAAAAGGCTTCAAATGTTAATTTTTAAATGATGATAATTAACTTACTCTTTGATTCTAAGCTAGATTGACTAAAAGAACGATGAAGGTCAATTTGTTCATTAGAAAAAGTAAAAGTAGAATAGCTGTTAGATTGCCTTTTTAAACAACTTTCAGTTTTGGATCTGTTCTATCTGTACTGCTCTGATGTGAAGGTGACAGTGAAAATCACTTTAATAGCCAATATTTTCAATTAAGCATATTTTCTTTATGATAAAAATGGAAAGTTTGAGACTCCGTTTGCACTGGTGTAGATCAGAAGTAACTTGATGGAAATCAGTGAAGTTGGGTAGGTGTATAACTAGTGTGAATATAGAGGTAGATTGATATAGCTAGTCTGTTTTCTGCAACTTTAGACATATCTATCTACTTGAAGACTATATAACTATGCAAAGACTTTCATTTTCACCTGACATTTCATTGGTGAAACCTGCCTTTTTAAAATATTTAGCTAATGGTAATATTGTCATCTTCTACACAGACACATTTTAACAAAAAAAAAAGTGGTATAATTGCAGACTTGGAACAATTAACACATTTCCACAATTTTGCTCAAAGCAAAATATTATCTTTTATTAGCAAATGTCACTTTCTTCTTTCTTTGGAAATTTGATTGCAGGGGGGATGGAGAGCATTGGGGAGGAGAGGGACCAGAAACAGTAGATATGAAAATAAAGCTGACCAAATGTTCAGCTGGTGTAAATTGGTCAATTTGTAGCAGGTGAGGATGAGATCTAATATGTGAAACTTTCTCCCAAATCAGAAACAATGGGTTGTTTTGCTGGTAATTTGGATTCTTTTCACCCACTCCTGTAGCCTAACAGGGATTGGTTTGTTTACAAAAAAGCAGCTGGGTAGGTTTTTGATTTTGCTTGTGTCAGTGTTTCAGTCAAAGGGGAGGCCGTTAGCTTCTTTGGTATGTGAAAAGAGCAAATTCCATACATCAGTAGAACGATTACAAATATAACTGTTGCATGAAAGAACAGCAAAATAAAAATTTAATTTAATTTTTAAGGGCCTGATCCTAAGTCAGTGGAAGTCTTTTAAGTGGGCTCAGGATCAGGCCCAAGCACTCATGTGTACTAGCATTTTTCTTAAAATCTCTTGGTGTTTCACTTCTGGTGGTGCAGGTCTATGGCTGCCAATGACTGCAAAAGTGGGATAATTAGTACAGGGTGCCAGTGCCACCTGTGTTTTCATGCCTGAGCACTGTGTCTCATTAGAGTGATCTTTCTTTTAATACTTATTGTCCAGAAGAATCACAAGATTCTTTGACAGATTACGGCTCCAGTCATGCATTGGATTCACTAAAGTGGAATTTCGCGCATGTTTGGAGTCCACTCTGTGTGGGCACAGAAGTGTGTTGTAGTTGATTCTTAGGCAGTGTTAAGATTAGTATATACTATGTGTTAGTAATACTCTGTGCACCACTAAATTGAAGGTGATGCTGAGGAAATATTTAATTGTGCACACTAGCACTACACAACATCTCAGGACTAGAATCAAGAAAATCATTAGCAAGTGACATTACATGGGCACTTTTAGGTTGACAGAATGTATAGTAATTATGCAAACTGATTTCAAAGGAGCAGCCATGTTAGTCTAGTTCAGTAAAACAAATAAAGAGTCCTCTGGCACTTACAGGCTAACAAATTTATTTATTGCATGAGCTGTCATGGGAGAAAATCCAACTTCATCAGACACTTTGAATGTCAGACAGAATTTGAAAGGAGATGCTGGGCTTGTAGAGAGAAAGGTCTTAAACACAAGTATCCAAAATTAAACAGGGGCAATAGATTCAGAGTGGTAGCTGTGTTAATCTAGTTCAGCAAATGAACAAGGAGTCCTGTGCACTTTTAAAGACTAACACATGTATTTATTGCATGAGCTTTCATGGGTAAAATCTCACTTCATCAGATGAATGAAATGGAAACTACACTATGAAAGGGAATATATAAACATAGAGAAAGGTAAGTCACAAGGTCAGTTCAGATTTCTTCAGCAAACCAAGCAAGTTGTTTGTTTCAAATGATATGAGACAACAGATAAGAAGATGGGAAGGTTAAAAGAGGGGTAAATCACCTTTTGTAAAGGGAGAGACAGCCCTATTCAGCCCTAATATAATGATGTCAGACTTGCATATGATTTCTAACTCTGAAGTTTCCCTTTGGGTTCTTGATTTGAAGTGTTTCTGTTGAAGCACTGTAACTGTCATGTCTTTCACAGAATGTGCAGGGAGGTTGAAATGTTCCCCTATTGGTTTTTGAATGTGTCTGTTCTTGAGATCTGATTTATGCTCATTTATTCTTTTGTGCAGAGACAGTCTAGTTGGGCCAATATGAAAGGTACTGTTGGCACAGGACGGCGTATATCACATGGGTGGAAAAGCAGGTGAATGAGACCCTGCTGGAGTAGCTGGTTGGTTAGGCCCTTTGATAGTATTATTTGAACAGATACGTGGCAGACTTGGCAATGCGGACAAAAGAGTGTCAATGGTTTGATAGCCATTTGCTTTGTATATACATGATTTTTCTTTTTTATATTTGCTCCAGGAAAAAGTTAATCTTTTAAAAAAAAGTACTTCACAGTACTTAGGATATGAAAATGGTCCTTATGAAACACATCCAGTTGTTGTGCAAGTCTGCATATTTTTGTTTTTTCCATGTGTCCTGGGAGGACCAAAGCTGGGGAATACAAATGCTTTAGGCAAAACATTAACCCACTTAATAGATGAGTAAATTAATTTATTTTCAGGAATTTCTGAGTCATCCTGATAGGGTTAGAATATTTTTTTCACTCTTTAAATCCCTTCCCATCTAGAAGTTAGATTTCCAGAATGAAAATAAATAAAGTGACCTATCTTAATGTCACTCCTTGCTTAACCAGATAATCATAGGTCCTCTTATTTAAACAGTTAACTTAGTTTTAAAAGACTAAGAATTAAAGAGATAACCAGTTAAGAAAGATTTTAAGAGTGCACAGCATTTTTTTACTCTTGCTGGTATTGTGAAGGTGTTAGAAGTTCTATTTGATGATAAAAGTGTATCATTTGTTTTCAGTGAAATGCTGGGCTATCACTGGAATGCTGCCATAGTGTAGAAATCATACTAGTGACTTAATAGAGAAGTGGCTATCTAAATAAAATATGGAAAACTGTGCTGTAAGATAATGTGTGCTTTTGGTTTGATGTAAAGACAAATAATTGAGAAACAGGCCCAATATGAAGTTACCAAATGGTTCTGGCAGTGTAAAGAGACAAAATGGGTGTGAAAAGGGCCTGTGTATAACTGAGAAGAAAACTCATTGTTTAGAAAATGCATCATCTATCTGACAAAGTGGGTTACAGCCCATGTAACCTTATGCCTGAAGAAATTTGTTAGTCTTTAATGTGCCGCTAGCCTCTTAGGGTGTGTTCACACAGCAGTCTTATTTCGAAACAACAGAGGTTGTTTTGAAATAAGAAACGCCATGTTCACACAACATACCATTGTTTCAAAACAACGGGTTCCGTTGTTTCGAAACAACAGCATTGTTTCGAAACAACTTAAACCCATTTGGTTATGAAACAATGTTGTTTTGAAACGAGTTGTTCTGAAACAATCCCGTTGGAACATGTTGTTTTGAAACAACGGTTGTTTCAAAACAACTGTCTGACCTTCCTCCCAGGGTGCTCAGCACCCTGGGGAACAGGAAGTTCCTGCCTGGGCATGCCTGGCTGGCAACATGGCCGCTGACATGGCCCAGTGAGGCAGCCATGTTGCCACACCTCCCATTGTGCACTGCCCCTGAATCGAAATAGCAAGCCCACAGTGTGAACATGCTCGATTCCCACTTTTTTCCTTATTTCAAAATAACTTTTTGTTATTTCGAAATAAGTTAGTTCAAAATAAGGCGTTATTTCGATACAAGTTGTTTCAAAACAACTTGTATTGAAATAACCCCCTGTGTGTGAACACAGCCTTACTGGTTTTGCTGTATACAGACTAAATGGCTGCCTCTCTAAAGAGCAATTTCTACCTTTAAGGGAGATTGGCTCTGATTTAGCAATGCATTTATGTACTTGTGCTTAATTGCTTTGCTAAATTAGGGACTTTGGTGGGTTATGTAATAAACATGATTCTCCTCTTAATTACACCAGCATAATGCCACAGTCTTACCCCGACAACTACACACGTGAACTCTTTTGATTTGCTGTGACAGACTGACTTGATCCTATGACCTGGACTCCTCTACATTTGTTTTGCTCCCAAACTGTGAGTTTCCCATCTTCAAGCTCTGACAAGTGGTATTTTCTCCCACAAAAGCTCATACTATTAATAATTTTGTTAGTCTTTAAAAGTGCAACCAGACTTCTTGTTCATTTTCCTGTATCCTGTGAGGGGGTATAAGCCCCACATCAACCCTGATGGGTTTCAAAGGTGCTGCAATGCTCAATAAGTGCACTCAGTTACAGCTAGATAATGGGCCAGGATCACCTTGGGATGAGATTCAGCTGGAGTGATCTGCGTGGTTTCTATAGTGGTAGGCATCAGGGCAGAAGAGAAGTAAATTGCTCAGAAGACAAACAGGGTTTGAGAAAGCCATTCCTCAGAGAAAGCTCTGGAAAAGGGACAAGAAAGCTGGGCAGTAGGGGAAGGAAACATTCCTGGATAGCGGGTCCTACGAGAATGGCAAGATGAGGAAAATGCATAGAAAGCTGCAGGGGAGGAGATTATCATGGGGCAAGGGACTCTGAAAGACAGATAGGAATGAGTGAGGGCTTTTAATCAGATTTCAAAGGGGTAGTTGCATTAGTCTTGCCCAGCAAAACAAACATGGAGCCTGGTGGCACTTTTAAAGATTAACTGATGTATTTATCGCATGAGCTCTCATGGGAAAGAATCCTACTTTGTCAGACTCGTGATGATGCGGAACTCACAGAATGGCTCTTATTCTGTAAATTCCCCATTTTCAAATGTCTGACAAAGTGGGATTCACTCCCATGAAAGTTCATGTTATAAATAAATTTGTTACTCTTTAAAAGTTCCACCAGACTCCTTGTTTGTTTTAATCAGATTTGGCAGTGTCACTTCAGGCTTGCATGTGGTATACTAAAAAGGAAAGCATCTTGAATAAAACCATGGCTCCCTAATAGAGTATTGGAGATATTTGTTATCCACTGGTGCAATAATTGTAGCAATAATTAATCCTTCTTTGTTCTCTTATATTATGTCTTCTGAGTGGACTTTAACTTGGCATTATGTTTTCAAATTGCTGAAAAAACAGAGAAAACATAACTATTCTGCAAAAATCTCAGTGAATGGAAAGACTTTTGCTTTAGTAATGGTCAAATCCAAAAAATAGCAGCAGTCCACTATATATTTCTTTCCTGTTGACTGAACTGCTCTGTCCAAAACATACATAATTATTGTCTTATGAAAATAATTAGTATCAATTATTACACTAGCTCTTACAAGAAGAGGATTAAAAGGCAAGTGAACAGAATGTACTGGCTGCTGTTACTACATTTCCCTTAACACTTTGTTTTCTGGTAACCTGGCATAGCAGGAAAACAAAACTATTATGCAATAGCTGTGGTGATATTTTTCCTTTGCTGTGGAATGATTTGGCTGTGTGCAGGTCACAGTCTTCATCAAATCTGAAGCATAGGATTAAGATTATGAAAATCGAACTAGCTTTATCAGATTAAAAATTTTGATAAAAAGTGGATTAGTACTGTGAATTAATCACCCCTCCAAAAAGATTTTTAGTGGAAAAGTGTCTCTGGTGCAGAGTCTTTCCTTAGGAGTTTATCTGACTGTGCTATGTGGGGCTTTTCTGATTATAGCCAGCATATCATTTCTTCCTGTGGTAGGTGGGAACCAAAGTGCATTCTCACAGACCCATCCCTGATCCACCTTGAACCTCTTCACACTCTCTTATTCTTCCCCCTGGTCTTCCTAGTCTCTGCCCCTTCCTCAGATGTAGATGCTGGATGTGCAGTATGTGGCGCTGGCAAAGACAAAACTGGATCACAATATGGTAATATTAAGGTCTAAATATCTCAAGGGTTTAGCTGGGTCAGAGGCAAGAAGAAGTGGGGCAGAATCCACACATTCTTCAAAAAGGAAGCTCACAATCTGGCAGATGTTGTTTACAGGCAGGACTGGTGACATCACCTACTGTTAAGACTGCCTGACACTTCCCATGATAAAACTCTATTTCAGAGGTCTATAACTTTTGCCAAACATTAACCATTTTGACTCAAATTTTACATAGCAGGCATGAGTCTCAGCCTGAAAATTTTAGGAAATTTTCCGCAGAAAAAGCCCAGTTGTTTCCAAGAATGAGACTAGAAAAAACATGTTGTTGTGCTAGTCATTAAAGCCTGTTGATCTTTTCTCTGAAGAATTATAGTGTCCCCGTAGTTGGGAGCAGGGACTTGAACTTTGGCAAAGGGACAATCTCTGTGCCATCCTTGAAAATTTGGTTAAGGTATAAGCCATTGAAAACCATGTTTACAAATGCTCAGAGGAGCTGTCTTTGATTTTAGCAGCTAAAATCTCCAAAGATTTTTATCCTAACTGCACAGTAGAGGCTTTTACATCTTGCATTGCTAACCAATCTGTTCATGTGCCATTTCCATGGAGACAAGTTCCAGAGGGGTAGCCATGTTAGTTTATTCTAGCAAAACCAAAACAAAGGAGGAGTTCTGTTGTACTTTTAAAGACTAAGTGCCACAAAACTCCTTCTTTGTTTTGTTTTTTCATCTCCATGGAGCAATTGGGCATGCTCCGGGCCAACGTTAAAGGAGCAAAACCAGACTTTTCTTGTAATTGCACTCCAGGCCAGGTCAAGGTTTGGTCTTGCAATTGAAAATAGGGAATCTGTTTCTCCTGTGCCCTCAATGCCTCCCTCATTTTTCACAGGCACCCACATAATGTGGAAGAAGAAGATATCTGATTTGAATGTAGAGAGGATGCGGGGAGATTAGATCAAGGCATATTTTAGGAGAAAGGGGCTGAGGAGAAATACTGGGACTAGCTGGGCAAGAAGACTGGGGACTAGGGAGGCAGAGGCATGACTTGCACTCTGGGGTAGTAGAGGCTGGGATTGGTTGGGTGAGGAGCCTGAGACTGGGAGCTCATCGGGGAGGGGAGGGGACAAAGAGCCAGTGTGGGGGAAACTAGGGCTATCTGGACAGTATCTGGGAGTAGGAACAAGTTTAGGGGGAACAGGGATGGGAGAGAGGACAAATAGATGTGATAAGGCTCTCCGGTGTAAATGGAGAGCTGGGACTGGCTGGGCAAAGACACTTTGACATGGATCCAGGGATGAGAGAGACTGGGGAAAGGATGGGAGAGAGGGTTGAATGGAGGATGGAAGGTTTAGTCTGGTTGAATGGTCCTGTAAAATGGAGAGAGATTAGGACTGGGGAAGGGGGTAGATTGGTAGAAGCCAGGACTCAAGCTATAGGGATTAAAATAGCAGTTGGGCATTGGGAGCTGGGCTGGGTCCTGGGCTGCAAAACCCTCTCAGTGAGGGGGAACTGTGCTTTGAACATGTTAAATCTGATATAATGCTGCAAAGTACAATGAAAAATCAGGTCATCTCTAGTGAGCACCCCAAACTGGTGAAACCTTTTGATCTTAATGGGTACCTTACTGAGCAGACACTTATTAAGAAAGCATCATCCATCTCATGCACTTAATGAGGCAGAGGTTCTGTGAAAAAAAGCAGAATGTAATTAAAGACTGTATCAAATGCATAAGTACAAGGAGGACAAATTAAAGTTGCACAGGAAGCTTTATATAGCACTTCCTAGCTTCTAACATTGCAACCTTAATAATGTTCCTTTGACATATTTTAAATTACACACATGCACATGTGTGCATGCACACACACAAAACTGCTAGCTGCTGTCTACCCAGAGGCCTAGAATGTAAAAATTAGTCAGTGGAGATTAGCAAGAAGCGAGATGGCAGATGAGGTGGTTGTTGTAAGAATCCTATATCTCCATATGCATATAAATAGTTAATAGCTAAAATGCCAGTAAATGATGTTCAAGAACATGTAGCATTGTCACGCATTACCAGTGCCTTGCTCAGTGCAGCTCTATCCATAAGCTTCTAACAGTAGACAAAAGTGCAAAATAAAATCAATTTATCATATGGATAGCCTTGCTACATATGTCATGAGTCCAGAGCAAGAGAAAGGATACACCATGGTGTTGTACTGTGTAAAGCAGTGGTTCCAAACCTTTTTGACTTGAGGACCACAGATATCGTTTTTAGAAACCTAAAGGCCACCAGTTTCCACCAGCAGGGCCCTCCCTGTAGCTAGACAAAAGGGCTATGTCTACAGTAGGAAAAGGTAGTTTGAAATTGTTAATTTGAACTAATAAATTCGAGCTTAGTTTGAACTTAACTCGAACTTATTAGGCGAATTAACTTTGTGGACTAATTTGAACTAATGTTAGTCCAAATTAGTCCAGTATTAATTCGAACTAACTGTCCTTAGTTCGAAATTAAGTTATTAAAAAAACTTAAGTTTGAACTAAGGGTTAATCCTTGTCTACATCATCCTTAGTTCGAACTAATGATCGAACAAAGAGCTTCGAACTAACTGGGATGTCTTACTAGTTTGTACTAAGCTTTCATTAGTTCGAATTAAAGAATTCCTTAATTCGAACTAATGAAAGCCTAGTGTAGAGAGCGACTAAGTTTGAATTAAGCCTCCTTAATTCGAACTAACTTGCAAGTGTAGACATAACCCTAAGGACTTTAGTGAGGAGGCCGTCTCCTTGCTGCTACAGGCAGGGGAAGGTGAGCACTGATCTCCCATCTTCTTGGCTGTGGCAAGGAGCTTGTGCCAGGTTTTTAAGATCATGGAAACATACTCCGACTGGATCTTTAGACAGCAGCTCCCTTCTGAAGCCAGCAGAAGGGGAGTGGCATGCCACTTTGAAAGCCCCTGTGGGCCACTTTTGGGCCCTGGGTCACAAGTTGGGAACCACTGGTTTAAAGGTTTTATCAGCATGTCCTGGTACTATTACTTTACTCAGAAATAGTGAAGTCATAGGTGAGTTACATAGATCATCCATCCCAAAAGAACACTGATTAATAACTTTCATATAACACCACACCACAGCACTGTCTTTTATGTATATGGAACACACGTTATTGCCTGATTGCAGGACAATTTTTTTTATATGTTTCACTAATAAAGAGTGTCTTTATGACAATAAATCCAAATGAAGAAGACACTGAGGGAACCACGAAGCCCACTACAATAAAATAGCTTTTTCTAATACCTAAAAGTCTTACAATTTTGAAGTCCATTATTTTGGGACTTTCCTGTGGTAGAGCAAGGAAGATGGGTATGTCCCCTTTCCAAGCACAGATTAAGCTTCCAGAGTCACAAGATATGAGATTTAAAATCATGACATATTCAGGTATAGCAATGCTCTCTCGCTGCTCTTGAACTACATTTTGCCCGCATTTAATATTGAACCATGGTAATGTTGAGGGAGAAATGTCACAGCTGGTGGAAGAGAAGAAAACAGTTTTGGGGCAGTTTATTTTTTTAAAAAATATTTGACTCTGCATATCTAATATGTCTATATCCCTAACCTACTCCTGTTTACCTTAATCTGTTCCGTGAGGACAAGCACATAACCTGTAAATCCTTTAGAATATTGAGATCTTTGGGAGAAACTTTCTTCTTAAATTTTGCAGTGACAGAACTGATTGCACTTCTTTTCCGAGTCCTTGTTTCTAACTGTGCAATTTTTCTTACTAAGTTTTTAAATGTCTTAGCTGACTTTTTTTTACTTTAGCTTCAGGGCATTCCTGTCTGCACCAGAAAAAGGGGGAGTCACAGCCACTGCAAACTATTCAAGTCTAATTTTAAGTCTTAACTATGAGACATTACTATTAAAATACTACTTGGTTCAATATTAATAGTCAAAAAGTGATGCTGGTAACACTATTGTAAGCCATCATATTTTTGTATCCTGCTGGAATACGAATATTTTTAATACTGTCAAGTGGCCTTTCCAAGAAAGTGATGCTATTAGAGTAACGGTTCCCCCCCCCTTTTTCTTTTTGTGGACATCTTCAGGAGGAACCATGCTTTTCCTGGACAACTTTCCCTCTAACAATCATTCCCCCACATCTTGTTTCTTGAAATGTTCCAGAAACTCTTTATAGACAACAATTTGAAAATCATTGGGCTGGAGAGAATGTATCTGGTATATTGCAAGCTGAATGTAAAAAAAAGATGACAAAAATTATAAAAGATTATGTAGAACTATGTTATATAAATGTACTTCCCTATGCAGGATGGCCCTAATTTTCTCTATCTTGCATATGAACTCTCAGAAGATATCACTCTGAGAAATGGTAACTCTTGTAATGAAGGATATAATTTAAGTTTAATGAATTTATACTTAGGAAGCATTGCCACAAAAAAGGGACCCCAAATGACTGTCATCTATCAGACAGTCTCTGATACATTAATATGAGGACAGTCATGATATTCAAATTAAAGAAATGTACCCATTGTGAGCTGGTTTGCTCAATAATGGGGAAGCTGTATTTTGAGAAGTTTCCCCTCCATGACTATTCTTAATTTTATTTGTATTGTATGGTTGAATACTTGTCTGGTATTTTGGTAATAAGTCACCAAGGATTGATAGAATTTTCTCCTCATTTACCTCTTAGTTCTGGGGTCCATAGCCTCACTCCGTCCACATGGAACAAAAATGATAGGTATGGGTGTGCCGTACAAGTTTTATATATTGGTTTGTATATAAATTAATGCAAAAGTTTCCTTTCATACAACAATGTATAACCAGTTTACATAAAATATACTTTATTGTAATGCACAGGAAACCCATATGTCTTTTCTATTTGTGCTGTGGCATAAATGGGGCAGCTTTGCACAGCAACAAGGGAGATACAGTCAATGAGCGCTTCACCAATGTAGTGTAATAAAGTGATCTGATTTTAGGCTGTTGGTCCTGGTTGAGGGTTTTGGAGAGGGCCTTTTAGAGGAACTGCTGATTTTTTTTTGAAGATGGTTGTGGCAGGGTTTTGGAGTCTTTACTCTCTGCCCTCACAGTCTATCCCTTGGGAATCTGGGTTGTGATGTTTGTGCCCAGGCTAGGAGGATTGAGCAATGTTGCTATTGGCTGGGAATATGGAAAAGCAAGTTATTTTGCTTTTGTGTATTTTGAGTACACTGATCCCTTTCAGCTGAATATGGAAAATCAGTGTGGGGAAACCTGTATTCAGACCAGGCTAGGTGTATGACACTTCAAAGTTGTCACCTCATGAGCACAGAATGTAAAGTCAGTGCCTAAGAAAGTTGTGATCAAATTATGGATGATTATAGATGTGCCACTGAATTTGCTTGTGTAACTGAGACTAGCTGTTGCTTCCATTTATTTCCAATCTAGGAAAGTAAAAGGGTTCTGAGGCAAAAGAGACTAGGAGCAGTGACAGAGGAAGTCCTATAGGAAAACTACCATAGTCACGCTTGGGGAGAAAACAACTTAAAACATCAGCTTAAGCTGTTTAACTGAACAATAAAGGGAAACCAAAGGAAGAAGTTAGTCTGAAATGGATCCACTGTAGAAATTCTTTGTTCATAGTAAGGTGGGAGTGGCATTTGCTCACCCTGTGGTGTTTGCATCTCACTTTGTATGCAGAGTTACCCCTCTTCCCCAAGTGGATTTGTTTGTATATGTCCACCTTGTGTGTGATTTCCTAGATAGGGTTACTTATGAATAATTGTAGTGTTCAGGGCATCTACAGCTCTGACTTCCCATCCAATTTAATTAGATTTTCTTTTGTATATCAGAAGAATTTTGTTGATTGGATGCTTTACTGCAAAAGGGACAATCTAGGATTAAAACAATATACTCTGCAATTTTCTATTACATTGAAGCCGAGATATGATCAAGCCAAGAGAAAGACCATGGGATAAAAGAAAAGTAATCTGAGTGATGTTTTTATCCAGCCCAATGTTGCAGTCATGCAGACTTATTACTCCTGGGATAACATTGCATCTGACAAACTGAGTTCCTGTTATGGAAGTTTATGCCTCCCCCCTCAGTCTCTAAGAGGTGTTAGTTTATTTTCAACAGAAGAAAACAGCTACTCCTCTGTACCCTCTTTTTTTTTTCTCTCTCTCTCAGATGCGTGGAATGGTTTGTGTTGGTGATTTGAGCTCTTTTTGATGCCATGATAACAGGCAATTCCCATGCAGTTTCAGATGCTGAACTGAATCATAGACTATTAGAGTTGGAAGGGACCTCAACAGGTAATCTAGTCCAACCTTCTGCTCAAAGCAGGGCTAACCCCAACTGAATCATCCCAGCCAGGGACTTGTCCAACTGCAGCTTAAAAACCTCTAAGGATGGAGATTCCACCTCCTCTCTGCATAACTTATTCCAGCGCTTCACTACCCTCCTAGTGAAAAAGTTTTCTTAATATGCAATCTAGACCTCTCCCTCTGCAGCCTGAGCCCATTGCTCCTAGTTCTGTCATCTGTCACCACTGAGAATAATCTAGCTTCATCCTCTTTGGAACCCCCATCAGTCTTCTCTTCTGCTGACTACATAAGCCTAGTTCGCTCAGCCTCTCCTCATAAATCATATGCACCAACACTCTAATAATTTTGTTGCCCTCCACTGAACTTTCTCCAATTTGTCCTCATCCTTCCTGAAGTGGGGGGCCCAAAAGTGGACACAATACTCCACATGTGGCCTCACCAGTCCTGAGCAGAGAGGAATAATCACTTCCATCAAACTGCTGGTAGTGCTTCTACTAATGCAGCACAATATTCCATTAGCCTTCTTTACAATGTAGGCATGCTGTTGACTTGTATCCAGCTTCTTGTGCTCTATACGCCCAGGTCCTATTCTGCCTAGCCAGTTGATCCCCAGCATGTAACTGTGCATGGGATTCTTCAGTCTTAAGTGCAAGTCTCGACTTGAACTTCGTCAGATTTCTTTTGGCCCAATCCCCCAATTTGTCTAGGTCACTCGTGTATGTAGGTGTGAAGACTTTGGTTTTTTGTTTTTTTTTTTGAAATGGGAATAGAAGTAGTGGATGATGGCAAAGAATAGAATTTTTTTCATGGCTGCACCATCACGTCCTTCCATTTGAAGTCAGGAAAACACCACAAGGAAGACATTACTGGCATCCCCTTTACTCTGGGCAATTTGGCTGGGGAAACAAACTGAGAAGAAACTGAGACATCTACAGTGCAAGGTTATTCAGTGTCCTATTCATCTCTGCCAACCAGAAGATGTCATGCTGCAGGGGTCAGAATCATCCAGGGTATGTCCACACGTATCTTTTAAATCGAAATAACACTGGTTATTTCAATTTAAAAAAGATTAGGTCCACACAATGTTTTCTTGTTTCAAAATCACAAGCTCTCTCATTTCGAAACAAGAGATATTATTTCAAAATAGCTTAAACCTACTTTAATTCTAATTGTCTGTTATTTTGAAATGATTATTTCAAAATAACACCATTTGGACATGTTATTTTGAAATAACCATTATTTCGAAATAACACTTTTGCCCTTCTCCTTCCTAGGATGCCTTCCTTTTTATATATATTGGGTGGGGGCATGGCCCAGGGACGGGGCCATGTTGCCACACCTCCCATGGTGCCCCTCTCCTGATTCGAAATAGCTAGTCCTGTGTCTGGACTTGCTATTTTGATTTCAGGTTTTTGCTTATTTTGATTTAAGTTAATTTGAATTAAGGATTTCATTTCAAATTAACTTATTTCAATTTTACTTAAATTGAAATAAGCATGTATGTGTGGACATAGCCCCAGAGTGAATGGGATGCCAGGACTGATTTTTAGGTTGTTTTATTATTAATAAAAGACAAGGAGTCCTGTGGCATTTTTAAAGACTAAGCAATTTATTTATCACAGGAGCTTTCATGGGAGATAATCCCACCTTGTCAAGCATCTGACAAAGTAGGATTTTCTCCCATGAAAGCTCCTGTGATAAATAAATTGCTTAGTCTTTAAAAGTGCCACAGGACTTTTGTTTGTTTTGCTGAACTAGACTAACATGGCTACCCCTTTGGAACTTAGTAATAGTACAACAGAGCTGAGAGTCCTCATTCAAAATAGGGCCTATTATGCTAAACACTGTACAAAACATGATTCTTTACCTAAAATGCTTTTAAATTTTTCAATTTTAAGAAACTCTGTCCCTTTCTTACCCCCTACCACCTCAAACCATGACAGCAGAGATTAGTTAACAAGTTTGTTTTAACAGCTGAGTCTGAAGGTAATGAAGTGAAGTTAGGCTCTGTTTGGTGGAACACTCAATTCCAGAATTAACTTCCCCTATTGATCCAACATAGCCCAAAGCCCACTGATTTTCAGGGCATGAACCTATCCCTGTTTATTCTTTCATTGATTTCGGTGAGAGTTCCTGAGGAGTGAGACACTATGCTCTGTAATTTTGGGTATTCAGGTCTGGGCTTTTGCTTGACTAACTATGTATGGGGAGTATCTGCTACACTTGTGAGCTAAATTCTGGGTTTTAGTTTATTTCTTTCTACTTGGGATTTAACAACTAATTTTACATTGTTTAAGATGATTATGTGTGTGTCAGACAAAGAACTGCAAATGCATAAAAATAAATGTTTCATGTCCAAAATGCATTATAGTGCTTTTGCTTCATTTTTGTGGAGCTGGGTGGAGAAAGGCAATTCCATTTCATGGAGGATTTTGATAATTCAAAAATCAATTTCACTCTGATTCAGAACAAAAAACAAAAATGTTGATATTCTCTGTAAAAGGAAATGGAGCCCCAGTTTTGGAGCAGTCCATCTGAGAAACTGCCCCCAATTTGTGGGCTCCAGCAGAACTGGAACTTGGTCAAATTTCAGACAGTCTCTGCAAAACATTTCAATTTTGAGGAATCGGCAAGGTTTGCTGGATGTTTTTCCTGACCAGCTGTATATTTTTTATCATTATCATTATGAACGTGTCTGATGAAGTGGGATTTTTCTCCCATGAAAGCTCATGCAATAAATAAATTGGTTAGTCTTTAAGTGCCACAGGACTCTTTGTTTTACAGAGATGAAAGGTGGGGGCCAAAGAGAGGTGATCTGAACTCCAAAGATGTTTATGAAACCCTGCTAAATGATAACTGTATTATATTACCATACGAATTATATGGTCACTATATTACCAACTGCATGGTAACTAATCCTAGCTATATTAGTTTTTCAAAAGTTGGTATTCTGTTCTCACATTCTATTGTGTGACTATTGTTATTAGTTGAAACTGTCCGAGAAACTAAGCATCATAGTAGTGGGTTTAGTATGGAAATTACACTTTCAAAACTATTACATATTAAGATGGGGGAAAGAAGCTTTTGTTACATTGCTCTGCAATGCTGCATCTGACCATTTTAGGAAAAATGGAGAAATTCTGTGTCCCAGCATTCTATCATAAATTGACTATAGGGGTTGAATATTTTGTCTTTTCCTAAATACCCTTTCCCCCCTACTCAGTCCATACATAATTGAAGGACTCAGCACTCTGATGTGCATTGTTTTAGTTTAAGAGACAGAGCTAAGAACATCATTCTTCTACTAATTTCTGGATGAGGACTCTGTTTTTAGCATCTGAGCCTTGGCTTCATCAGTCTGTCCATCTCTGTAGTTTGCTGGACAAGTGCATGGGGAAGAAAGGGGAGATTGGGAGACCATGAGAAAGGAGAATTTGAGTGAGGCAGGGAACAGTGGGACAGGAGAAGAAGGAGATGGGATGGAATAAGAATGGTTAAAGAAGCCATCAGGAACACTCACAATTTTGCATGCATATTTAAGAGTGAATTTTGAACCTGAAATGATTGCACATGGAATAGGGTTTGGCTGACTTCCCCCTAATGACACAAAATCCACCCAAAAACTCAACAGTTTCATATTTAACAATGATTGATCAGATAGTTTTATGCATGAATTTTAGTGCTTGGATAATAATATGGTGGTCCAAATCCCAAGCATGTTCACTCTTGGAGACATTCTCTCCAAACACTAGGTCAATGTCTGTAGTATCCTAGGCATTAAGAAGTAAATGTTTAAATAAATGTGTCCCATATTATCATACCCATTATTGGTACTGCACGTCATGAAACAATCATACAGTGAAAGAAGAATTCTTATTTCTTTTTCATTACTATTGCACTTCATTTACAAACTCTGCACTTTTCAGAATAGTGAACATAAATTAGTTGAGCCTCCAGTTTAAATTGTCCTTCTCTCCATGTCTTTCCTTCCATTCTTCTTCAGTGCATGAGTATGATTTAAGAAAGAAGACTGTCCAGCTTGCAAATTATTGAATTAGTTCTGAAAGACTGAACTTTTGGAAACTATCTTAGTTGAGGATCAAGAACTCTGATTACCTCCATGGGTGAAATTTTTGTCTGTACTCTGATGTTTTATTCTAAATCAGTGTGCTTGAAGGGTGCCAGTTTTGGCCACTTAACTGAAGTTGTTTTTGATGCCACAAATGCTGCAGTAAAACCTCTTCTTCGCCTTAAGAGCTCTTCTAGAGAATTTCTATGTGCCAAAAATGGAATGATATGCTAATCCTGCTATTTGAGCTCTCTTGGCATTTTTAGAAGTGTTTTTGAAATTCTTTCCACTTTACTGCTTTCCGCAGCATAACAGGGTTGTTTGAAATTAAAGTCCAGAAAACCAGGAAGAGTCACAGCCGACAGTTAAGCAGTGCAGATGGAATTTAGTTGATGAATTAATGTAGTTGTTTCTTCCAGTTTGGCCATTTCATTATGTGCACGGCAGAACTTTGTTAGAGTTTTTGTTACAGAAGGGCCTGTTGCCAAAGGCTGCAAAGCCTCTAGCATCTCTTCACATCAATGATTCTGGGAGTTAAGGGTGCAGTACCTTTGTGTATTTTTCCACCATTCTTGTACATGTGGGCTGACTGAGATCTGCTGCAATGACTGAAGGGCTGTTGCATAATATGTATGCATGCATTGGTGACCTTTGTGAATTTTTGACACTCGTTCTGCTCACATATGTTATTCCTTCTTTAATTTTGAAGTGTCCCCTGTAATACATCAAACATGCACAAGGACTTGTGTCTTAAAATCTTGTTCCTCCACTGCTGGGGACAGCATATATAGAGCTCTAGAGAAGGATACTGCAGCTGGCAACTTCTCTCTTGCACTTATTTTCAGAGGCACAGTTCAGGTATACAAGATGAAATATTTGTACTTTTGGTAGTTCATCCAAGTTCTTTTATTCAAGAAAGTCCCAGAAAATCTTTTGCTCTTTTCCATAATGAACTTTGGATGCATCTATTGATACTGGATGCTTAGTGATCAGTGTGAAGTTCAATGAGACATCATACAGCAAATTTGCAAATCAATAAGGTTTAATGTGCAAGTTTTCTATAGATATTAGTTACATACAAAGCCTAAGCTTAACTACAATATATCATACTCACTAAACAGTCACTCAGAAGGCTGTATACAGGAATGACTTTCTTCAGGCGTCCTGTCAGGAGTCAGTGGCTTCTGGTCCAACTGCCAGCACCTCCTGTGGAATCAGAAGTCAATAGAATATGCCCCTTGGTTTAAATAATAACTTTTTATACCATTCAATAAACAGCTTTCATCTAATTACCTTTCTACTCATTATCCTATGCTAATTACCTAAAATTTCCCCTCATAACTTTTCCCCTTCTTACCTGTTGTTCCACACTCTTTGAATCAAAACAATGTGTTTGGTTTGCTGAAAAATATCTGAACTGACCTTGTGACATACCCTTCTCTGCATTTATACATTCCTGTCCATACTCTTGTAGTTCCTATTTCATGCATCTGATGTGGGATTTTACCTACAGAAGCTCATGTGATAGATATATTTCTTAGTCTTTAAAAGTGCCACAGGCCTCCTTCTTTGTTTTGCTGAACTAAACTAACATAACTTCTCTGGAATTCTACACTGAGTTTCTTCTCAATTCTCAGTAGTTAATTTACTAGAAAATGCTGGTAGCCTGTCTCATGTGAGTCAACACAAATCTTATACCATAGATAGGTACATTCCCTCCACATGAAGTATGAAATCAGTAGTATTTTTTTTCTTTTAAATGTCTCTGTTTTTTGCAAGGCCTGCAGAGCAGGAGGCTGATGTTTTCTGTCTTCTGAACTGCAGTTCTGTTCTGATTGGAGACAGAATGGGGGGTGTTCACTGTCAAATGGGCAACATGTACTCACATTCATTCTTATTTTTCAAAATCCTGCTCTTTTAAAAAAAAAAAAAAACAATTATTATTCCTCTTCCTTGATAAATGGGTTCTCTTTGGTGTTTTGAGCAACACTTCCTATGAAGAAGTTCATACAAATACTTCTGTGGAAGTTGATAAGCGCTTGTGGCTCGTTTTGATAACGAATTGACTGTCTGTGCAATACAGGCTGAATGCCTGGGCATGTTGCTGAATGTATTCCATTTTTTTCCAATATCCATATGGGAGGGTTTTTTTTCTATTTGCTAGGCCTCCAAAAATTAAAACAACTGATGGCCACTTTCTTCCATTTTTCAGTTTGTTCATCATCAAGGCAAATCCCAAAGTAAGTTAGCCTCCCTACAGATTGAGCACCACCCAGATTAATCTCTAGTTTGTCCTTAAGATAGTCAGGCAGGAAGTTTAGTCTGTGTCAATCACTGATGATTTTACCATAAGTCATGGACCCCTCAGCCTGGCCTCCCTGGAGGACCCTTCTGGCAATGCTGGTTTGGGGAATTAGGCTCAAGTCTGACCCCTGCTGCCCAATAGTGTTCATGTCTCCTGCTCCTTGCAGGGCTATTCAGCCCTTTGGCCCAGTTACAGTGCAAGGTTACCCATCTTTCTGGGGAAAAGTCTGATCCTCAGGAGTCCAATTAGTCTCAGTGGCTACCTCTTTTTCACCTTATTTTGAACCTTCTCTTTGAGTTTCCTTTGGGCTCTGTCAATCCCCTCTGATCAATGCCTACCTTGGCTTCATTCCAGCTTATCTCAAGCCCCAGCAATCTCAGCCCTGGTTCCCTCATGCAGAGTTCTCTGTAGGCCACCTCTTCCAGGTCTCCAGCCGAGAGCTCCTCGGAGCCCTGTTGCCCACAGGGAGCTGTCCCAGGTGCTGTTCTTCTCACCCCAGCTCAGTGTCTGAGGGAAACTGCTGGTGCTTTGTCTCTGCAGCCTGGTTTTTTACCCTATTCTGGGTCCTGATTGGTTGCTCCTCCAGGGCTTTCTTCAAGTCCTTTTCTGCTAGTTCATGGCAACCATCCCTTCACACTATACCACTAAAGCTTTTGCCAGCCACATGATCACTGACTGCACGGTGACATTCACTGACAAATTAGTTTTAGAATTCGCTGGACTTCCATCCTAATGTGTCCTACTAAGATAGCCACCAAAGATGAATCACAACTGATACAGGTGGTTTCTGAGTTAACTGTGAATACCTCTTTGATGAACTTGCCTTGCCATTTAATAGGGAGCACCTGACAAAGGTGATGAGAGCTGGGGACATACCAGTTAGAAGTGATAGAGGAGGAGAGAGACCTTGGCATATTGGTTGATCATAGAATGACTATGTCTCCATGTTGCAGCTATGAAAAAGGCTAATGCAGTCCTAGGATGTATCAGGTAAGGTACTTATAATAGGAAAAGGTAAGTGTTAGTACCATTTATATAAGTGACTGGTGAGACCTCATCAGGAAGACCTTACAATTCTGATCTCCCGTGTTTTAAGAAAGATAAATCCAAACTGTAAGAGAGGCAGAGAAGGGCTACTAGGATGATATAAAGAATAGAGAACCTGTCTTATGAGATAAGGCCCCAAGAGTTTGGCTTGTTTAGCCTAACAAAGAAAATTGAGGAGAGAGATGTTTGCTCCCAATAAATACTTCAGAGGGATTAAATACCAGGTAAGGAAAGTAATTTTTAAATGAAGTGTAGGGCTGCCAAAACAGTAAAAAGACAAGGTTGGATAGGACCTCACATGATTTTTTTATTTTACTGAAAAGTACAACAGCTGAATTTACCAAAAGGAGTTGTTCATGCTCTAAGGAAAGCAACATATAGTTAGAGTGACTCAACTCACAGTGCAGATCCAACCACTGCCAAAAGGGAAGACTAAGTCCAGAGGGTCATGTGGTAAGTGTGGATCATGGCATAGTACCAAACAGTGTCTTGCTATGGGGAACTCTGTTGTATCTGTTGGAAGTGTAATAATTTTGCAAACTGCTGCAGATCCCAAAGGGAGAAAAGTCAAATGTATTTAGTTATTGACAATATGACTGAGGAGCATTTTGTAGATGTACTAGGATCAAGCAAGCCTGATGAGAAGAACCAGGTACTGCCTTTCACAGTGAATGAAACAATCCTTCCACTGAAACTGGACACAGGAGCTCAAGTTAATATTCTATCTGTATGAGACTACGAGAGACTGAAAATAAGACTCAAACTGGGACCAGGAAACATAAAAGTAACTGGATATTTTGGAAAAAAAATTGCCATGGCTCACTATCATATACAGCCTCCCTTTCATTGTAGTGCCATAGGATATGATGCCAGTTTTGGACCTGGCTGCATGTGAGAAACTCAGTCTGGTAAAAAATGTTCTCTCACTACAAGATTATACTGCACCTGGCTATGAGGCATGCTTTCAGGAAGAGCAGGATTTGTTCCAGAGACTGGGTTGCTTGCAGGGTGAACATACAATCCACATAAATAAGCAGGTCTCTTCAGTTATTCTTCTGTGTAAAAAGGTGCTATTTGGATTCTGTGAAAATTCAAGGCTGAACATGTGAAGATGGAAACAATGCATATAATATAAAAAGCAGAGTAGCCAACTGAATGGTTGAGCTCCCTAGGCATTGTGGAAAATCGACAACAGCCAACTATGCATATGCTTAGAGCACAGAGATGTCAACAAGGGTGTACAAAGAGAACATTTCCACTATGAAACTATGTATCAGAGAGACAAGATTATGCCTCAGTTTACAAATGTTCAATATTTCAGTAAATTGGATGCATCCTCAGTTTGGTAGCTAAAATTGACAAAGGAAAGCTCAAAATTATGGACTCTATTTGGAAGATACAACTTTTTATTTTTATCCTTTCATATAGCTTCAGCATCACAGAAACCACAAAACCATACACATGATCAATGAACATAGTGGTGTGGAAACCTCCAGGGATCACATCATCATCTGAGGCTGAAAGAAAGAGGAGCATGATCATCAACTTTGGCAAATCTTGGATGCAACTAGAAATGCAAACCTCAAATTTTACAGGGACAAATGTTCTTAGGAGTTAGAGAACTGAATTTTGTAAGGGACATTATTTCCCATGAAGGTGTAAAACTTGATAAGGGTAAGATTTCAGCCACTGAAAGGATGCCACATCCCCAGTCAAAGAAAGATGTCCAACGGTTTCTAGGGATGGTTAATTATCTTGGAAAATTCATACCCAATCTTTCTGCCAAAGCAGAGGTGTTGACACAACTTCTAGAGGACAAAAATGTATGGTGCTGGCGTTGATGAACATGAAGAATCAAGGAATGGTTTAAAACAATACCTGATACAAGAACCAGTATTGAAGTTCTATGCACTAGGAAGGTCTTTTAAGGTTTCAGTGCATGCATCACATCTGTGCTAGGCAAAGTAATTTTACAGAAGCATGAGGGTTGCTGGCAACCAGTGGCATATGGCCCTGCATGGATACAAATAAGTGGATCCATATCCGACCCATATCTGCAAGAAACGGTCCGCAGATGCAGATAGAATGCAGATCTCCACATATTTGCAGGGCTTTAGCTCTGTGCAGATAAAAATATGTGGATCTGTATCCGATCTGCATCCACAAGAAATGGTCTGCGGATATCTGTGGATTTGCAGGGCTCTACATATATGTCCAAATCATTGACTGATATAGAAACTAGATATACACAAATTTAGAAGGAGTTTTTAGGAATCTTGTTTGCCTGTGATGGATTCAGTCTGTATATTTATAGTTGGACAGAGCAAGTTGAAATGGACCACAAACCTCGGATTGTATTATTTAGCAAACCACTATATGACTATGCCTTAAGGATCCAAGGATTATGATAAAATTGCAAAAGTGTAATTTGCTGGTGACCTACATGCCTGGTAAATTTACATTCACAGCAGATGCACTTTTCAGAGAAGAGGCACCCGTGGCACCCAAGAAGAGAACAGAGACAGAGGTGCAAGCCCACATAGATATGATTGTGAGATCGATTTCCATAATTAACAGGAGATTGTAACAAATAAGAAGAAAGATGAATCACTGCAAATCCTTCAAGAAGTGGCAGTTAATGGTGATCTGAAGTAATAAGCAGTGGCTGTCTAAGTATAAGACTATTGGAACTGCAGATATGAATTTGCTGTGATAGATGGGGTTATTGTCAAGGGTGATAAGGTTGTAATTCCACTGAGACTTCAAAAAGCAATGCTATGGAAGATCCATGAGGGTCATTTAGTAGTTGAGAAGTTGAAAGAACAAGTGTGAGAGGTGCTATGGTGGCTGCAGATGAATCATAATGTCACTAATATGGTAAACTACTTTTCATGCTTGAAATACAAGCCATGCCAACAGGCAGAGCCACTGAGATGCTATCCCTTTTCCACAAAGGCCCTTATAAGAAGGTAGACACTGATTTATTCACTTAGCATTTCAACGAGTACTTAAACCTCACCAATTATTATTCTCTCTATCCAGAAATTTTTAGACCTCATGATACTAATACTAAGTCAGTAGTTGCTAGTATGAGAAGAATATTTTCCAAATATGGAATTCCATATGAGGTCTTTTGTGATAATGAGTCACAATTTTCCAGTGCATAGTTTTGGCAACTTGCCTCAGATTGAGATTTTCATCACAAAACCACCTGTCCAAATTATCCCCAAGCAAATGACAGGAAAGAACCTGATGACAAAGTCTTTTGACAGTGGAGATATGTATAAAGCACTGCTGGCCTACTAAAGTATACCCCTGGGAGAAGACTTTTTCCTAACTCTGCTCTTAATGGAAAGAAGGATCAGATCTAGTTTTCCTATTACTGATATACATGTTGAAATCTCAGAATAATGCCACTGTTTGGAACGGTGGGCCCCAACCTGTGGCCCACAGTTGCCATCCAGCTGGCTGCAGAAGGGAGCCACTGTCAAAGAACCCATTCAGAACAAGTTGCTACTAGGCTACAAGACCAGCTCAGGCTCCTTGCTGTATCCAGGGGATGGTAGCTCAGCGATCTGCTTCTCTGTCTATAACAAGGAACATAGCAAAGCACTCTGCCTGGCTCCCTAGACACTGGTGTACCTGCTGGAGCCAAAGGAAACAGACACTGATCTTCCATCTCCTTGACAACAGAAGGGAATCACTGTGTAAGGACTCAGGTGGAGCAAACAAGGCTATAGGATGCATGTGGTTTCCCTGCTACAGCCAGTAAGACAAGAGATCAGCAAGGAGGCATCTCACTCACTGAACACCTTCCCTATGGCTGCAGTGGTGGGGAGAAGAGTTCAGAGCAACCAGGACCCAGCATGCTAGAGAGGAATAGGTCTCTCAAAATCAGTGCCATCCAATTTGTTCAGCACTCAGCAGGCCACCCACCAAGACTTAGCTGCCAGGCCATGTGTTTCAGTGAGAGTCATTCATCTACACTAACGTGTTGTTTGCGAGTGTCTGACATACAATGAACATTTGCATGTGTAAAATAATGAATGTAAAAATGAACATAGTAGCATCAAAATATTTATTTTAGATATGTAATGACTGGTAGTTCTTAATAGTGCATATATCAATACTGTTTTTAAATGAGTTGATAAGATGATGGGCCTTCAGAGTTGGCCCTTGAGCCAAAAAAGTTGGGAACCACAGGTTTGGAAGATGAAAGAAGATTAACAACAAGGAGTTGTGTGGCACTTTAAGACTAATAGATTTATTTTTTGCAAATCTGTTAGTCTTAAAGTGCCATACAACTCCTTGTTGTTTTTTTACTGGACTAGACTAACACAGTTATCCCTTTTGAAATTGAAAAAAAAATTAGAAGTGGAAGCAGAAATATTTTAACAAGGGTTTTCTTAACCAAGGTGATAAACTGTGCCCGAGGAATCACACCTCTGATAATTGGGGCCAAAAGGGTGCCATTAAAGAACAGCTGCATCCACAGTCTAATGTGGGACAGACAAATTGGCCAGAGTGACACATTTTGATGCAATCAATGGGATCTGAATTATCCCAGAATATTGTTATCCTAGAAATTCCATCATCATGAAAGATGAGGCTTATTCCAGCACATCTCCTCAGACTGATCTTATCATCAGCACATAGTGAACATAACATTGGGAGAACAAGAGAACTCAAACTTGAATGAAGGGTTGGTACTAAGAAGATCTTGCTGGGTGATCACATGTCTGGAGAGACTTGGAGATATGCTAAGATATGTGAGGAAAGTGGATGGTAAAGATTTAAGAGTGACATGCAAGCAATCTCTCCTCTCTATGTAGCTGACATGTTGTGTTTATGGAAATACATGTTATTAGACAGTTATGTTCCAAAGGGATAGCTGTGTTAGTCTAGTTCAGCAAAACAAATAAGGAGTCCAGGGACACTTAGAGACTAACAAATTTATTTATCGCATGAGCTTTTGTGAGAGAAAAATCCCATCTCAGATGCTTTGAAGATGTGGGAATTGGCAGAATAGGAGGAAAATAAATGCAGGGAAATGGAAATCATAAGATCACAACTAATGATTTGCTATTGTGACCTGATCTATCACTTACACTTCCCTGCATTTATTTTACTCCCATTCTGTAAGTTCTCCCATCTTCAAATGCAGTTGTGTGAACTGAGAAATGTGCCCTACTTAAGATCTAACATGGCTTCTCCTAGCTGCATACCTGGAAATCACACCTGTCTGTGTTAAAATTCTATTTTTCACTCATTCTATATAGTTCATTCTTTAACAAGCCCTCAAGCTCATTAGTCTCTCTCCAATTTTCCTATGAACTATAGTTGTGAAAATGCTGATGCTCTAATTTAATCAGAAGCAAGCTTCTAATTTTATCATGGGTACTATGCCTCCAGATTAATTATGAAATCCATACTCCCTTCTATCCTGTCTCTTTTGTTAGATCTCTAGAGTGAGACAGTGATCTCTCTTTTGAGCTGAAAGGATCTACTCTGGCAGGTGGAATGAGTGGTACTTTTTAAGACAATCTGTTGTACCTGTGATTATTTCTCAGTCACTTTGGTCAAAAAAATCAATTACTGTTAAAGTATTTTTCACAGCACAGAGTATCTTCTGTAGATAAAGAGGTTGTCTGTAGGGGGACTTTAAGGGTAGAATTTTATTCAGACATCCAAATCCAGCCACCTCCCCACCTTTCCATGCAGCACTTAAGCATTGTGTTGGGACGTGTTACTGTTTCCTACAGAATGGTTGAGCTGTTTTGGAACATCAAGGCTGTTCCCCACTCAGGTATTTTGAGTGCAGAAGGTAGGAACCTAAAAAAGACCTTAAAACTACTGACCCTAAAGCCTTGTCTTAAAACTCTCCCAGATTACAGCCAGGGAAATGGTAGAGTTGTTTTGCTGCCACCACTCAACTGCAGAACCCCCATTGAGAACACAGGAAGGTACACTTGGTAACTCCTTCCTGTTCTGTGGGGTATCCTCAATGTTTTATTCCTCCCTCTAGAGAGCAACCGAACCCAACCAAAGAGGCAACAGGAAGGGCTGCTGTTTCCAATTCAAAAAGCTGTACTCTGTTTCTATTGGTTAGCCTGGCATCTTGCCTACTCATTTCCTGGGACTCTAGCTATGGCATCACACCCCCAAGCTTATAGTATGGAGACCCTAGAATATCCTTGGTTTGATTGCCTATGAACCAAAGCTGGTAAACTGAGCAGGAGGGACATGGTATCTGTAACGAGGAGTAGACAAGAGGTAGTAGGTCATGCGCCCTCTGAGAAGTGACAACTGGATATTTTTAAGGACACATCAGTGGCATCCCAAGAGGGTGAATGCCCCCAGGTGCTGGCCTGGGAGTGGGCACTGTGTGGGATCTCTCAAAACCCTACTCTAGTGGGTATTGCCTGCCAGTCACTCACTTCTAGTTCAATATGACTGAGTATCCTTCTGGGCAGGAGTTGGCAAGGAGAAGGGAGGTGGAAGGGGTAAGAGTGGACTTGGATTCCTTGCAATTGGTTGCCTAGAAGTGGGAGGGGGCTGCACCCCCAGGCTTCCCACTTCAGGGGCTGAGACTGAAAATCTGCCTTCAGCCCTGAAGGAGTTGGGGAGGGCAAGGCTGGGGGCTGCAACTATGCCTCCAGCCTCCTAGAGGGGCACGTAGGAAATCCCAGTGTTCAAGTATGTCCAGTTAGGGCTTTCAGGTTCCCTCACTGGGATGAGGTATTCCCTCAGCATTGCAATGTGGCAAGTAAGGGAGAATGGCAGCCAAGATGACTCCTGGGGCTGCTTAAGGACTGGATAGAACCTGCTCAGCAGGGGGGCTGTCCCAAGTCACCCTCAGCAGGTGCTAAGGCTGAAAAAGCTACTGCTTGTGGCATGCAGTGGAAATGGCCACTGATGCCCAGCAGGGAAGAGCAGTAAAAGCAGCACAGCGTCCATTTCTCCCCTCCTCCCCCCATCAAGTCCTCATTTACAGACTCCTGAAAGCCCCTCCCATGTTCTCCACCGGCTCCACAAAGCTCACCTGCTAGAGCAGGGAGCGCTTAGCATGAGCATTGTGAACATCTCAGTGCATGTGTGGGGCCAACATCCTCCTGACTCCTTCCACCCGCCAAGAGTTCCATAGAACCATCCCTCACCATGCGAGAGATGACTCAAGTGCCTTCTCTAGCTGGTCAGCCTCCCCTTTGGCAAGGCCAAGTCAATGTTGAATCCAAATATTTTAAGTCACACATGATGGGGATGCTGGGTGCAGAAGGCACAGAGCTGGAGGATGAAATAAGTGTGTGTGGGAGGGTGCTATCTGGCCCAGCACTTCTCAGGAGCAGGGGACACAGGAGGCACCCCTCAGTGCTTCCCTGCACATCATTAAAGGCTGTCCAGGCCCCCCTGGACAGGGGGGATGAAGCTACTTCATCAGAGCCAACAGCAGACTCCAGGGAGAGAGGGGGGCACTGCACACTGGTTGTAAGTGGGAGGGGCAGCAGAGCCAAGTCTGCAGTTGCACCCCAGCCCCCTAACGTATCTGCTCCCCTCCACAGATACAGATTCTTCTGAGGGGGTGACACCAGGACACTTCCTGTCTTACACATTGAACGTCACAAACATCAACTTGGCCCCTACATGCCAGAGACCCTCAGTCCACCATTTGGAAACGTGGCATTATTACATTTGTAAAGGTGACCTACAATCAGAAATATATCACTCTTACCTAAGAAACCTAATTTTTAGCAAGAATTTGACAAGGTTTCTAGACTCTTATCCCTGCTTTGTTTAGCTTAATATTCTAACAACTCAATGTGCAGCAAGATGAGTTCCTCAGGTATGGAATATAATGGGGTGAGCAAGACAGGAGGTGGCACTGGGTATAACTCCAGCCGCACTCCCTGCCAGAAAAATTACACGAAGACTTTACCAGCAAGAAAGGAGTTATGTTTTCAAAGAGGGTCCCAAACTTCTGAGTGCTCTGTGTGTAATAGTGTCTGCTGAAAAAATTCAGAATTGAGTTTAGCTTGCCCTTCTCTGCACTTATACTTCCCCTTTCACACAGGACCCTCCATCTGATAAAGAGGGATTCTGCCCACAAAAGCTCATGTAAAATAAATACATCAGTTACTCTTTAAATGTACCACAGGACTCCATGGTTTGTTTGTTTTTTCTAAACTCTGACATTTATCTCCCCTCCAAAAATCTGGCAATATTGGAGCATATCCCATCACCACCATTTGCTTCTATACAAGTAAGTGTATTTGTTCAATATCCTGTTCCCTGACATTTATAGTGTGAATTCCCCAATGAACCCATGTGTTGAATATCCTGCTGCCTCCCAATTCATCCCTGGGTTTCCCAATAACTGAATGAGCCTAACTTTCTGCTCCATGTACTTTAAACACAAATGGGCTTTTCTCATTGCAAGTCAATCCTATGTTAAGAGAAAGTTTTATGGGGGTGGGGGGCAGGGGGGGAGCCCTCAGTTCCTGAACTTTAGATTCTGATTTAATCACTCAAGGCTGAAATGGCAGTTTCAGCATTGAGGTGATACTCTTAAAGATAGATGGGATCAGGAGACCTAAGACACAGGGTATTCTAATGCCTTCCTACTTACCAGCTTTCTTCCTCACTCTTTGAGACAGCCTGCAATAGGATGCTTTACTCCCCACTATAAATGCACTGTTGTTTAGTCACTGTGGGGTTACCTCATAAGGCCAACACTCTTCCTCCAGTGGCACATCACCACTCTATCTGCATGGTCTCCTTGTGACTGGAGCCTCTAATGAGATCACCATACATGATTTCCCTTTCTGAGGAAAGTCTCCACACTCACTGCCTTATAGTATCACTACCTCAGTGGCTAGCAGATGAACCTAGGCTCACTCTCTAGTCTGAGATTTGCTAGTTTCCTAACTCATCCCTTTTGGAATAGAATCAAATCAAATCAAATCATAGTTAGAAGGAACCTCATAAGATCACCTAGTCCAACCCCCTGGGGTTTGAACCCAGAACCTTCTGTATGTAAATCAGAGGGACTAGCCCCTACACTATTTACAGTGACTTTTTTTTTTTTAAGGGAGAACCACAAAAATCTATGCCTGTATTCACCAAAAGCACTTTCTATTTTGTCTAAGAACAACTACATCCCTCCCAACAACCCAGCCCCAGGTCCATATCCTGTCTTTATAGTCCCAGCCTAGCTTGTTCCTCCTCAGCTGGGATTCCTCATTCAGTTCAGCAATTGCTTGACCACCTAATTCCTCTCAGCTGTATCTTGTTGGGTTAATTATCCCCCTTCACATTCTGCATTAACCCTTGACAGTCAAATGTGGGATAAACATCCCATCAGAAAGCCCCAACTATCATTTATGTATGGTGTTTCTCCTGGCTTAACCAGATCTTTTATGATCTGACTCTGAAGAAGGGGTTTGGCAGAGCAGAGGGGCCTCAGTCCTCAGGACCTCTGCCACCCCCCCTGCAGTAATATGAGCTGGGGTAAAAGAATTGAACAGTGCCCCATAGATGAGCTGAATGAGGTCCAGAGAGAGCAAGGCCTAATGAAATAATGGGAAACACCTGAGTCACTGGAGGCAGTCACTATGGGGGGGGGGATGGTGGGGCCTAGTAATAAGAAGAAAGATGGGGGGGTATGAGTAGGTAGAAGGATTAGAGCCTTGCATTTGTAGTCTGCCTTAGGAGCAAAAGGGTTGGACATGGACTGTGTGATTGGGCAATTTACCACTGTAAATAAACTGCGTATATGTATAGAACAACTAGAAGGTGGCATGTGGTTTGCCTGTTACAAGGGGTGATCAGAGGTGGAAGAGTCTGTTATGAGGTATCACATAAAAAGTGGAAATAGTGAGTGGATGACTGATGTACTGAATGTCATTATCAATTGGGTAGAATGTGAGGCTAAAATAGGAAAAGAACAACTACTCAGTCAGACTAGTTGTCTTCAGATTAGCAGAGCCTTATTAATGACATCCAAGAGTAAAATAACTAGATGAAGAAATCTGAGCCTTTAGTGATTGTGAAAACTCTTAGAGAATGGGAGACATCTCAAAGGACTAGAAAAGGCAAATATACTGCTTAACTATAAAAAGGAAGTAAGGCCAATCCAGGGAATCATAGACCTCCAAGCTTAACACCAGTACCCAGAAAAATAATGGAGCAAATAATCAAACTTGTAAGCACATGGAAGATATGGTGATAAACAACAATCAATATTGATCTGTCAAGAGCAAACTATACCAAACCAACCAAATGTTCTTTCACAGGGTAACAAGCCATGTGGCTAGGTGGGAAGTAGTAGCTGTATCTTAACTTTAGTAAGGCATTTTATGCTAGTTCAGATGACTTTCACATAGGCAAACTAGAAAAATATAGCCTAAAATGAGCCTGTTATGAAGTGGGTGCAAAACAGGTTGGAAAAATCATATTCAGAGCAGCTAGCAAGGGTTCACAGTTAAAGTAGAAAGACATATGGAGTGGGGTCCTACACCTGGATCCAGTTCTATTCAATATTTTCACAAATGAGTTAAATAATGGCATGGAGAGTATACTTATACAGCTTGCACACTATATTGTGCTAGGAAGGGTTGTAAGACCTTTGAAGGATGGGCCTAAAATTCAAAATGATTTTAAATTAGAGAACCGCTCTGAATAAAGAAAGTGAAATCCAGTAAGGATAAATGCAAAATATTACACAGAGTAAAAAGTAAACAATTGCACAAATACAAAATGACTGCCTATGAATGAACATTTCAGAAAAGAGTTGGGGGGTGGGGTAGGGTATAGTAAGTAGATCACAAATGAAACATAAGTCAACAATGTAATAAAGTTGTGGGGAAAAGAGCAAATATTCTGGAGAAGTGTTAGCAGCAGTTTTGTAAACAAGATGGGAGGAATAATTCTTCTGTACTCAGCACTGATAAGGCCTCAGTTGAAGTTCTATGCTCAATTCTGGGCACCACGCTTTGGAAAAGGTGTGGACAAATTGAAGTAAGTACAGAGGAGAGCAAAAAAAATGATTAAAGTGTCTACAAAACATGACTTATGAAGCAACATTGAAAAAACTGCATTTGTTCAGTCTGGAGAAAATAAGACTAATGGGGAGACAGAAGTCTTCAATTACACACAAGGTTGTTTTAAAAAGGAGGGTGATAAGGAGAATAAATCTATGGAAGACAAGACAAGAAGTAATGGGATTAAATAGCAGCTAGGGAGACTTAAGTTAGATACTAGGAAAAACTTCCTAACTGTAAGGGTAGTTAAGAACTGGAAGAAATTATCTAGGGAGGTTGTGTTATTTCTGTCACTGGAAGCTTTTAAACAGCAGGTTAGACAATCTCGGGGATGGTCTAGATAACATTTGGTCCTGCTTTAGTGCAGGGAGACTAGCATAGATAACTTTTCAAGGTCCCTTTTAGCCCTACATGTCTTTATCTATGATTCCTATTTTGTGAACAAATAGAAATATCCTTTTTCATTCACATTTAACCCATCTTAAACTTAACAAGGAAACATCCATCCTCAGTGTTGGTCTCTGATCCCTAGTATGAGTGACTGAGTAATCATGAGTTGATTTAGCTTAAATCAAATGGAAAGGTAATCAAAACCAGGTTGCCAAGTTCCAAAGGGTCAGTCATGTTAGTCTAGTTCAGTAAAACAAACAAGGAGTCTTGTGGCACTTAAACACTAACAAATTTACTAATAAATTTGTTAGTTTAAGTGCCATAAAACCAGGTTGTCAACTACGAATTCTTTTTAATTTCAAAAGGGCAGACTTTGAGAAATTAAGAGAATTAGTTAAAGAAATCAACAAGACCTGGAGAGCCCAAGGCTTTATTGTGGAGAAGGCTTGGAATTTCTTCAAATCAATTATAGAAAAACTTGCTGAAATTTGCATCCCAAGAAACGACAAAAATCTTGTACTAAAAGTCTCTAGACTCAGATAAATAAAATCCTTAAAAAGGCAAGCAGAGAACCTATAGGGAATGGAAAAAGGGATTAGCAAAGAAAGATAAAGTGAAAATTGCTAAAACTCAAGCTGAATTAGCTCTTGTCAAGGACATTAAAATAATGAGGTTTCTTAGTTATATCAATACAAAAAGGATAGGGACAGAAGAGGTTAGACCACTTTGCAGCATGAATGGGGAAGAAATTAAGGATAATCTAGCTATAGCCCACAAGCTAATTGAATTTTTTCCTTTTGGTTTTTAGTAAGGATGATAATATGGAACATGTGCATGAAGGCAGTGGAAATGGGTGTCTGGAAACGGAATACCACATCTGAGGTGGAAGAAAAACTTAATGAGCTCAATGTACTCAAACTGGGAATCGAGGGGGAAGCAGATAATTTCTACCCCCAACTACTGGAAGAACTGTACCATATGAGATTGTTAGTCCAGTAACAAGAATTTTTAATAAATTGTCTCTTTTGGGTAATACCATATGATGGGAGACTAGTAAGATTGGTCTTATATTTAAGAAAGGGTGGTAGGAGAGTGATCCAGGCAATTACATCCCTAGTAGTATGACATCAGTGATATGCAAGGCTTTGGAACAAATTGTGAGGCAAAAGAATAATTAAATTCATGGAGGTAAATGGTAAAGGGGTTCTAATGCAACATGAGTTTACCAAAGGTAGATCACATCAAATGAACCTGAATTTCTCCTCCTTTAACAAAATAATATTTTTTTTTGTAAAGATAAGGGTAGCTCAGTAGATGTAATATACTTTTACTTCATTAAACAATTGACACGGAAACATATACAGTTAAATTTTGGGAAGCTGGGGAGCAGTACAAGTATTGTTAAGCTGGATAAAGCATTGGGTAAAGGGAGATGTTAGGGGCTGGGTGTGTGTTTGTGGCCATCAGGCCTGCCTAATCAGTATAATGCCTAACTGCAAGAATTCAACAGTCAATTTATTTGACAAATACAGTTCATGGAAGTGCTGCTCACTGGAAAGAGCGCAAAGGTTGTTTCACTTAGGAGCTATTGTCTGGGCATAATGTTGTCCACCAGTGAGAGATAATGATAGAGTAGACTTGGTTTACACTATTTCATAGGGTTTCAACCCTCAGCCCTTCAAAACAGCGTCTCTTATATGGAGCTCATGCCTGATATCCCTAAGCACGCTCTGTGAGTCACTTCCTTGCCTTTGTCTTTTCCCTGTGACATCATCATAGTGTGGAGCTGGGGTCCATTCTGTCTTTCCCTCGGGTCCATCTCCTGAGTGTCTTCTGCTTGTCTCAGTAAGTTGTGGTCAACAGGCTTCCAGCAGCTTGACTGTGAGGCAGAGCCAACTATAGACTACATGGTGCCACAGGGGAGGAGTGTCTTCAGCACCCCTCCCATTTGTCAAGCTTTTGTATGCGTTATTTTTTTTTACATTTGTAGTCCATTTCATGACTTTGATGCCTGATTTGAATGCATGATATATCCCTGTCAGTTAAGATGATAAATGTGAATGCTAGGATCTCTAAATCTGTCTATTAGTGTCATAGAAACATAGAATCATAGGGTTGGAAGGGACCTCATGAGGTCATCTAGTCCAACCCCTGCCAGAAAAAAGCAGGACCACTCCCACTAAATTACTCCACCTAGAGTTTTATCCAGCTGGGCCTTAAACATCTCCAAAGACGGAGATTCCACCAGCTCCCTAGGTAGCCCATTCCAATGCTTTACCACCCTCCTAGTAAGAAAGTTTTTCCTAATATCCAGCCTCGATCTCCCCAGCTGCAACTTGAAACCATTGCTCCTTGTTCTATCCTCTGTTACTACTGAGAACAGCTGAGCTCCATCCTTTTGGAGCATACCTTCAGCTAGCTGAAGGTTGCTATCAAATCCCCCCCTCAGTCTTCTCTTCTGCAGGCTAAATAAGCCTAGTTCCTTCAGTCTTTCTTCATAGGGCTTGTGCTCTAGCCCCTTGATGATTTTTGTTGCCCTCCGCGGACTCTTTCTAATTTGTCCATGTCCTTTTTGTAGTGGGGAGCCCAAAACTGGACACAGTATTCCAGATGTGGCCTCACCAGTGCTGAATAGACAAGAATGATCACATCCCTTGATCTGCTGGCAATGCTTCTTCTGATGCAGCCCAGTATGCCATTGGCCTTTTTGGCAGCAAGCGCACACTGCTGACTCATATCCAGCTTCCCATCCACCAGGACCCCCAGGTCCCTTTCTACGGTGCTACTACTTAGCTGATCACTCCCCAGCCTGTAGCAGTACATGGGGTTTTTCCGTCCCAAGTGCAGGATTTTGCACTTGTCCTTGTTGAACCTCATGAGATTTCTATTGGCCCACTGCTCCAATTTGTCTAGGTCTTCCTGAATCTTCTCCCTGCCCTCCAGCGTGTCTACTGTTCCTCCCAGCTTGGTGTCATCCGCAAACTTACTGAGTGTGCAATAAATCCCATCATCCAGATCATTAATGAAAATATTGAACAGAACTGGCCCCAGGACCGACCCCTGGGGCACACCACTCGTTACTGGTTGCCAACTAGACACGGAGCCATTGATTCCTACGTGCTGAAATCATTGATTGAGCCAGTTGTCTATCCACCTTACAGTCCACACATCCAAACCATACTTCCTTAACTTGCTGACGAGAATGCTGTGGGAAACTGAATCAAAAGACTTCCTAAAGTCTAGGTATATCACATCAACAGCTCTTCCCACATCCACAAATCCAGTCATCTCATCACAGAAGGCGATGAAGTTGGTCAGGCATGATTTACCCTTGGTGAATCCATGCTGACTGTTCCTGATCACTCTATTTTCCTCCAAGTGTTTCAGGATGGATTCTTTGAGAATCTGTTCCATGATTTTTCCAGGGATTGAGGTGAGGCTGACAGGTCTGTAATTCCCTGGATCTTCCTTTTTCCCTTTCTTGAAGATAGGCACTATATTTGCTTTTTTCCAATCCTCCAGCACCGTTTGCCATGAGTTTTCAAAGATAATGGCCAGCAGTACTGCTGTCTCATTGGCCAACTCCCTCCGCACCCTCATATGCAGGTCATCCGGCCCAATGGACTTGTGCACATCCAGCTCCTTAGGTAGTCCCTGACCTGACCCTCTGTCACCAAGGGGCCTGTCTTCTCTCCAATCTGCCAAGCCCAGTGTAGTGGGCTGGGAGCTGGCCCTCCCTGTGAAAACTGAAGTTAAAAAAAGCATTGAGCAGTTCAGCCTTTTCCTCATCCTTCATCATGAGGGTACCTGTGCTATTCAGTAAGGGACCTACACCAGCCCTGATCCTCTTCTTGTTATTGACATACTTGTAGAAGCCCTTCCTGTTATGCTTCACATCCCTTGCTAGCCGCAACTCCAATTGTCATTTGGCCTTTCTGATTTTATCCCTGCAGTCCTGAGCAACATCTTTATATGCGTCCTTAGTCATCTATCCAAGCTTCCACTTCCTGTAAACTTCCTTTTTATGCTTTAGCTCAGTGCAGAGTTCTCTGTTAAGCCACGCTGGGCACCTTCCACATTTGCTGTTCTTTCTGCTCATCAGAATGGTATCTTCCTGTGCCCTTAGCAGGTTTCTTTAAAATACAACCAGCTCTCTTGGACACCTTTCTCTTTCAGATCAGCCCCCAAGGGATCCTGCCCATCAGTTCCCTGAGGGAGCCAAAATCTGCTTTTCTGAAGTTCAGGGTCTGCATTTTGCTTCGTTCCTTTTTTCCATTAATCAGCACCTTGAACTCTATCATTTCATGCTCACTGCTGCCCAGGTTGCCATTAACTTCTATGTCCCCAGCAATTCTTCTCTGTTTGTGAGCAGCAGGTCAAGAGGTGCAAGGCACCTAGTTGGTCCCTTCAGCATTTGTACCAGGAAGTTGTCCTCAACACTCTCCAAAAACTTCCTGGATTGCCTGTGCACTGCTGTATTGGCCTCCCAGCAGATGTCAGGGTCATTGAAGTCCCCCATGAGAACTAGGGCCTGTGATCTGGAAATTTCTGCCAGTTGTCCATAGAATGCCTCATCCACCTCCTCGTTCTAATCTGGAGGTCTATAGCAGACACCCACCACAACATCCCCCTTGTTGCTCTCTCCCTTAAGCTTAACCCACAGATTTTCAGCTGGCTCGGTTCCACTTCCATAATGGAGCTCTGAGCAGTCATGGAGCTCTTTTACATATAGTGCTACTCCTCCCCCTCTTCTTCCCTGCCTGTCCTTCCTGAACAGCTTATACCCATCCATGGCAGAGCTCCAGTCACGCAAGCTTATCCCACCATGTCTCTGTTATTCCAATGATATCATAGTTCTTTGTCTGCACCAGTACTAACAATTCTTTCTGCTTGTTTCCGAGGCTCCTTGCATTCATGTATAGGCACCTAAGATACGAGGCTGATTGCCCTACTTTCTCAAGTCAATTTTCAGTTCTATTACATCTACTTCCTTGTATTTTCTCCTGGGATTGTCTTCCCGCACCTGCCTCAGGTATTAAAGCTTCATTAGAACATGTAACATAATTATTTGATCCCCCCCATGTTCCAACTATCTTCTCTTTTATCACTGGTATTACAGTCCCCATTCACCCCCAAGTTCCATCCCTTCCCTCAGGTCTCCCACATTGTCACTTACCTGTGGGCTTTGGTCTCCTTCCACCTTCAAACCTAGTTTAAAGCCCTCCTCACTAGGTCAGCCAGTCGATGTCCAAATATGCTGTTCCTATTCCTCGACAGATGGAGTCCATCTCTGCCTAGCAGGCCTTCCTCCTGGAACAGCACCCCATGGTCAAGGAAGCCAAAGCCCTCCTGACAACACCATCTTTGCAGCCAGGCGTTCACCTCTAGGATGCATCTGTCTCTACTCAGGCCCCTACCCTTGACCGGAAGGATTGAAGAGAACACCACCTGTGCTCCGAACTCCTTCACCCACGCTCCCAGTGCCCTGTAGTCACCTTTGATCTGCCGAGGATCACCTCTTGCAGTATCATTGGTTCCCACAAGGATGAGAAGCATGGGATAGTAGTCAGAGGGGTGGATGATTCTCGACAATTCCTCCATAACATCTCAGATGCGGGCAGCTGGCAGGCAGTATACCTCCCGCGAGGCCTTGTCAGGGCCACAGATGGGTGCCTCTGTCCCCCTCAGCAGTGAGTCCCCAACCATCACAACCCTACATTTCCTCCTAGCTGTGGTGGCTGTGATCCTCCCAGCCTCAGGGGTGCATGGCATTTCCTGTTCCACCTCATCCATCATCTCTAGCGCTGTGTAACGGTTCTTCACCACAATGGAGGGAGGGATGGGAACAGGGGTGGAGCACTCTCTGCTGCCAGAGGTAACCAGCTGCCCGTGTCCTCCCTCTGCCAGTGGTGCGGCAGTATTCTTCAGCACCTGGAGAGTGTCCTCCTCCTTGCATCTCTCCTCATGGATGCTATTGAGGAACTTCTCCAGGCCTTGGATACTCCTTAGCCTAGACAGCTCCTTCTGTAACTCTCCCACCTGCCTCCTGAGAGATTCTACCAGAAGACACCTGTCACATTGATTTATCTTCCCAGCCTGTCATAGAATCCTAGGGTTGGAAGGGACCTCATAGGTCATCTAGTCCAACCCCCTGCCAGAGGCAGGACCACTCCCACTAAACCATCCCAGTCATGGTTTTGTCCAGCCAGGCCTTAAACACCTCCAAAGATGGAGATTCCACCACCTCCCTCAGCAGCTCATTCCAAGGCTTCACCACTCACCTAGTAAAAAAGTTTTTTCTAATATCCAGCCTCGACCTCCCTAACTGCAACTTGAGACCATTGCTCCTCGTTCTGTCTTCTGTTATTACCGAGAACAGTCGAGCACCATCTTCCTTAGAGCATCCCTTCAAGTAGTTGAAGGTTGCTATCAATTCCCCCCTCAATCTTCTCTTCTGCAGACTAAATAAGCCTAATGCTTTCAGTCTTTCCTCATAGGGCTTGTGCTCCAGCCCTTTAATCATTTTGGTTGCCCTCCTCTGAACTCTCTCTAGCATGTCCCTGTCCTTTTTGTAGTGGGGAGCCCAAAACTGAACAGAGTATTCTAGATGTGGCCTTGCCAGTGCAGAATAGAGGGGAAGGATCACATCCCTTGATCTGCTGGTAATACTTCTTTTGATGCAGCCCAGTATGCCATTGGCCTTTTTGGCAGCAAGAGCACACTGCTGACTCATATCTAGCTTTCCATCCACCATGACCCCCAGGTCCTTTTCTACACTGCTGCTACTTAGCTGAATGTTTCCCAGCTTGTAGAGGTGCATGGGGTTTTTTCATCCCATGTGCAGGATTTTACACTTGTCCTTATTGAACCTCATAAGATTTCTGTTGGCCCACTGTTCCAATTTATCTAGGTCTCCCTGAATCCTGTCCTTGCCCTCCAATGGACTGTCATATATAAGCAAATAAAAAGTTTGTGATAACTTAGAGAAAACAGGGTTTTTTTCAATTTTAAGAATTACTGAAATGATCAAGACCAAAAAATTGATCTCCCATCAAAAAATTAAACTGTGCACCAGCATTGGGTGAACCAGCATTAGTGTTACAGCAGGTGATGGCCTTGTGCTTGTACCCTCATCAGGAGTGGGGAGAAGCAATCAACAAAGACTTTTGCCCTCAATAACTTATCTGATGTCTATAGACCTTCTTTTGTAAGAGTGGGGTTAACTTCTCCTATGGTAAACCAGCATTTCATATTTATTGATGCTTCTCCTCTGTGTGTGTGTGTATGTGTGTGTTGCCAATCATAGCAAACATTTTGATAGCTGCTGAGTAAACATTTTAAATGTTGCCTGATGACCTGAGATGTTGCTATTTTAAGTACAAGTATTACATGCAGCATCCTACAAGCATTCCATAGTCTAAACATTAAACACATTCTTATCACTCTATTCTTTTTAAAAATGCTGGCACAGAGGAGTGTCAGTCTGGTTTCCAGCTATGCATTTGTCAGTGTTCAGTAAGGCTCAGGGCCAGCCCAGGGTTTTTTGGTGCCCTGGGCCAACACTGATCTTGGCATCCCCTCCCTCCCTGGCTGTGGGCGGGGATCCAGCTGTGGGTGAAGAGTGGTGCACTGCTGGGGTCTGGCTGCAGGCAGGGAGTGGGCCAGGGCAGGGTAGGTTTGCTGGCTCTCCCATTTCAGTCCGGCCCTTGGCACGCCTTAATTTTTGGCATCCTAGGCAACCACCTAGGTCTCCTTTATGGAAGGACCAGCCCTGGTAAGGCCTGAGGCTTTGGTATGAGTTGTAACCAAGTCTGCCAGTGGCATATCTCCAAAATGTTACAGTCAGACCCCTTATTTTTTGAATGGGTACATTGCACCATATTTTCTAATTTATTGCTGCATGGATTCCAGAACATGAGCATTTAGCATGTCTTTTGCTATAATCTGTGATGATTTACTGGTACAAGATTATCTCTTGATCAGCTAGTCATGACAACCTATTTCAGGCTTGCAGTCATCTGTGGTCAAGCTATATTGCTTACAGACCTAAAATCTGGGGACCTTGTGTTACAATATTATTTTATTTGTATACATAATGCGTACTTGTCATCAGTTGTACACACTTGCTAGTCCTCTCTACCTCTGATGTGATCCTACTTATGCGTTAGCACTTACACCTACAATTTAAATCTAATCCATTTCCCATATTTTGATAACATAATTATATATTCAATCATATACTTAACTACACAATGTATTGCTACACAGGGATCCAGTGTTTTAGCTCCCTGCTCCTATTGTAGTTGGTGATGAGTACCATATACGTACAAATAAAGATAATATTTTATACCCACTTTGCCAGGCTATAAATTACTGTAGTAGAACATTGGTAAATAGGGCCACAAGGTCTTTGCATATGTGAACAAAATTGGAGTGAGTTTATCAGGAGCCTCACTAAAATGCTCAGGATTGAAGTCACTCATGTAAGTGTGGAGCACGTCCAGAGGGGCAGGAAGGGAGGCGATATTGGCTGAACACCTATTCTTATTTCTAGTTCTAAGCTTAGCCAGCTTTGAACACAGTAATATTGGTGTGAACTTTGGAGAAAGCACCAGTGAAGCCTGGGTCCCCATCTCCTCAGGGAGCAGGTGAGTGTGGGTGAGGGTGTGTCCCCCCACAAAAGGTGAAAGGAACATACTTTTTAAGAGGCAGAATAATAGAATGTTTTTACTGTGACATACATGGGGTATGTTCTTTAATCATTATTAATAGTGTAAGGGGATCTGTTACTGGCAGGATGTTACTGTGCCATATATGTGAATGAATATTTCACTCATGGGGTCTGGCTGGGTATCAGAACCCATCTACCTAAGTGAAGTCTCTTCTAATAGTCACCTAAACACTTGTATATAAGGGCTTTTAAGAGAAAATGCCAAAATGTCCATGGGGTCCAACTCAGTGAAAGCTAATGAATTATATCCATGTGATCTGGGAATCCCACATCCAGCTCCACATGCATATGTAGCTTAAGAGTGCAAGAATCACAGGATAAATGGGTAAGGGTGAAAGGCCCAAGACATGAGGGGATGAACTCAGAAACCCTAGATAGGGTACACATGATGTGGGAGGAAACCCAGAACCCTGATTTTAAGCTAATTGTTCTCATATTCAACTCAGGACTCTATTAGATGTAGCAAAGAGCACAGCTACCATTCAAAGCTCCTAGGAACCTTTTGTTACCATTATACCAGAGTATTAGAACTGAGTCTGGTCTTCTGCTATCTCAGTAACACTGAAGACTGATAGTGCAGTTGCTGGTATAACAACTCAAGTAACAAAAAGGAAATCCTTCTCCTGTCAGCATGAGTTACGTTTGCTGTTTCTGGACCAACAGGCCTGTCAGACAAACCAACAAAAATCTGGAAGAATGACAGAAAACAGACAGACTTAAGTGCAAATTTCTGTCTTACTGCTTAGTGCTAATCTGCAGCCAAACTGCCCAAAGCCAGCCAACTAAGCTCTTTGGAGTGGTACCTTGCACTATAATGTGGGAGACAAGCTAGGGTCAAATCTCCCTGTGCTCTGTAGTTTTCTGGCTAGAAGGAGTGGGAAGGGCTATGGATGTAGTGCATAATCAGCTTCAGCTAGTGGTAATGTGTGAAGAAGACTAAATATTTCTTGGATTCTCTTGCCCCACCCTTCTGTGCCTTTCCCTTGGTTGGGATTTATCACCTCAGCCAACAGTCCTTCAATATGCAACTGAAAATTCATAGTAAATATAACTTGTTTTAAGGAACAATCTACCAGCTACAAAATATCAGGAATGAAACTGTATTCATAAAAACACAATATTTTGCTTCCACCCAGTGTAGACACAATCAGAGAAGTTAAGTTTTTTTTATCACTTCATATGCTCAGACAGAAGTTTAAACTCTCACATGCACTCACCCCAGCAAAATTACTCCTCTGTCTTTAAAAACCAAACCCATAAGAGAAGCAACTCTTTCCAAGATGCCATTCTGCTATCACTCAGTTCCACTTCTGAAGTGGTCACATAATGAATGTTGCTTTAAATTCATTACATGTTGTTGCTAATGTCACACAAATGCCAAAGTTCCACCATTCTAAAATTAACTTTTAACAGATTATTTTAAAATGATTCTTGCACAAGACATTTTTGAAGGAAAAGTGGCATTTTTATAAACGCTTTTTTTGGCTAAACCCTCACTCTGCAGCATTCACTTATCTTTTATATTTAAAATTCTCTTTCATGCTATGTACATAAGTAACATGCACCATCAACAGTTCTGTTTAACTTTAATAAAAATGATTAGTAAGTAAATATGAAGTGAGTTTGCACAAGAAGAATGTTTTAAAAGGATTTCTCATCTCACTATTAAAAATACCACTCCTCTTGTCACATATATCTTAAAATTGTCAGTTTTTGGAAAGTCCAGGCTAAATTGTTTGTTTGAATTTCTTTCTGTAAAGTTCTCAGTTCACATGTGGGAACTAAACATGCTGGGTCAGCTAGTATCAGGTCATAGGGGTTGTGTGCTTCGATTGTTTTAGGCTCCCATGCTGCCTGCAATAACACTGCATGCTGCTCTACAGACAGCTGACCTAGAGAGATTTGGTACTCTAGCAAAGGATACACACCTCCCCAAATGCTGCTCCTGCCTATGTGTAGCAAAACTGCACTGATTCCTCTGCCACAGACTCATGGGTGGGAATTTGGTGTCACAGTTTGAACTATTCATGTTGTTAGAATTCATTGCGTTTTCATTAAATAAGTCAAATATAGGAACCAAGCACTGGTGTGATCAACAGATGATCCTAATGGTAGGTTAGTGTTGAACTGATATCTGCTTGAAACAAGTTAGGGTGCCTATTCACACAACGCAGCCTGAGCTAGCTCATTCTACTAACTTTAGTCATGCATGTACTTAAAAAACTTGGGCTTTGTTGTCCCTGGTGCGCAAAAAAAAAAAAAAAAAAAAAGTGTGTGTGTTACTGCAGGGTAACTCAGGTGCACTAGTTGTCCTGCTATAAATTCCTACCAGAGACAAACAGCTATAGTTATACTGTAGGATAAACTCGGTGAGGTGAGGACAGATAGGGTATAGCGGTGACCTTTCCTAGATAGGTGATGGTAAAAACGACAGGTGTCTTGTCTCCACTGGGATTTTACATCAAGAAAATAGTCACACATGAATTATCTTGCTATGAAAAAACTTATTTTTTTGTAGTGAAGACCAAGTATCAGATTCATGTCTTGATAGTTCTCTGCACTGGAAGGAGGAAGAAGGGCTTACAGCAGCAACAAGACTGGCTAGTGATCCTTGGTTATGTGTGAGGGAAATTAGTTCACCTCACAATCCCTTTGCATCCTTCTGGTACATAGGATTAATTTCCTAATATAGCTCTCCCTCATTACAAAACCAAAGTGCAGTGCCGTGATCAGTCTAACCTTTCCTCATGGGTTTGACTACAAAATCACAGGGATGAAATGATACTAAGAAAAAACACACTATTCTCATCTCAGTTATATTTAGGCTTAGTCAAGAAAAGGCTAGGAGTGTATATGAAATTAATATCTTTTGAGACCACGAATCTACACATGCTTTTATTCCAGATAAATTACTCTCATCATACCCCATAACTAACACATATTGGTGGCAGCTTGTGTGGATTGTGACAAGAGTGTATTTCCTGTAAGTGACAACAGTTAAGAAAGTTGTGTGGAAAAAGGTATCTGAGGGCAGATCTATGCTGCCTAGGGCTGGTCCTTCCATAGAAGTGACTTAGGCGGTTGCCTAGGTTGCCATCAATTAGCAGGTACCAAAGGTTGGGCTGGTGGGGAGCAGCAAGCCTGTTTTGCCCTGCTCTGGTCCCTGGCTGGTGCTACTCTCCAGCTAGGGCTGGATTCCTGCTGGGGCCAGACTCTGGCTTGGGCTGGATGTTGGTTGTGGTGGCATTGCTCCCTGCCTGCTGCGGCACTGCTCCCTGCCCATGGCCAGATCCCAAGCTGGGGCTGAATCCTGGTGGCAGCACCACTCCCTGGCTGGGGCTGGATCCCCACTGGTGGCTGGGGGGTGCCAAAAAACCTTGGGCTGGCCCTGACACTGCCTTCCATTTTTGGTGGTAGTTGAACAGAGATATGCAAGTTACTTTAAAATAACATGCATTTCTGAATTTGATTGCCTAATGCCATGTTTGCCCATTACATGAGTGAAAGGGAGGGGCCTCCATTTGATTCAGTGCTACTCCAGTTTTCAAGGTGGTGTTAACAGACTGGATTCCCAATCAACTACAGACCCACTTAGTCAGGAAGGTTGATCTGACAGCATCAATTTTGCCACCATCAGTGAAGATTAGCCCTGAAATTTAAAGAATTTGCAAAGACATAGCTGGCTGGCCTGCTGTGTTTGGATGACTGGAAAAGAGATCGTGTTTCAGAACCAGTTACAGGTTTGGGAGAAGAACCTAGTACACTGTAGAGTTTTAAGGGAGATTATAATCCAATAAGGAGGACAGCATATTCAGAGCTGTATAAGAAGTCTTTATTGAAGGAGAACTGAGAGAGAGAGAGGAGACAGACAGGTTTTCCTAGCACCTAAACAACTCTCCCATTTATCACTATGACAACCCCAATGGCTCTAGGTAGTCCATGCTGTGTTTGGATGACTGGAAAAGAGATCGTGTTTCAGAACCAGTTACAGGTTTGGGAGAAGAACCTAGTTCACCAGCATATCCTGCGAGTACCATGGGAGAAAGAGTTGAATGAACCAGGGGGAATGGGAGAGTGTAAGCATTCAAGACAGCAGCACTGATGTTTAAGTCTGGAATGCACACAATGACTGCAGAGGCAACCAGGCCAAGATTTCTGACCTAGCAGAACTGATGTGAGAGAAAAATGAGCTGGAGAGACAGAGGCTAGCTGACTGAGAAAAAGAACATGATCTAGGAATGGAACAACTATGCAGCCAGCATCATACCAGTAAATGGAAACAGATACTGTACATCCAACTCCTCAAGCAACAGAGATTATAGGTGGTTACTTCAGTATAAGGATGGAATTAACAATGAGATATATCTAAGATCTTCAGAGAGGAGTCAATTTAATGAGACAGCTGATGTGGGAGCTGTCTCCCTTACTGATGGGGAAGGACTTACATGCCTACAGATTGATTAAGTCTAGAGAAGAGAAGTGCAATTTTAAACTTGCCTTTTTTTGCAAACTTGAGTTGGCACTTGAAACATACAGAAGAAATTTTAGGGAGTTCAGAAAAGGAATGATATGAATAATTCTGAATTGTAATATGGATTAGATACTACATAAGGAAATGGTGGTACTGATCAGAACATGATATATTTTAAGGAGGCCTATGAGCTATTGAGACTAACACAGTTTCACACCAAAAGCTGAAAATGTGTATACAGTTGGTAAATGGGCTGATAAATACTCACAGTAGGTCTGGGGTCAATAGGGCTATGTCTATACTAACAAATTTGTCCGGATTAAGGAGTCTTAATCTGGACTAATTTGGTCCCTGTCTAAACCAGGCTTTACCTACTTCAAACTAAAAAATACTTTAGTTTGAACTAAGCAAGGCTTAGTGGAATGGTTAATTTGAATTTAGCACTTACTTCAAACTTTAGTTCAAACTAGCATAAAGTAGGCATGCTAGTTTGAACTAAATAAATTCGAACTAAGTGGTTAGTTCAAAATAATGGCATTTTTTAATTCAAACCAACATTTAGGTCGAACTAGCCGCCCTTTTTTTTTTAGTTCAAACTAAAAATTTAGTTTGAACTAAAAAAGGGACGGCTAGTTTGAACTAAAAAGCCGCGGTTAGTTCGAACTAACTGGGCACGGTTTAGTTCAGACTAGGCAAGTCTGAACTAAGATGTCTAATGTAGACATAGCCTAGAAAGGAGAAGAGGAATGGACCAGGCCTAACTGAAAGCATGAAGTTAAAGGGGAAGACATTTTCCAGCAGGAGGTAGACCATTCTGATGGACTCCAGGGAGAATGGGGCCAAAACAGTTATATTGCCTGGAATTGCCCAGTCTGTCCAGTGAGAGCAAGTGTGGTCCTGGGAAGGCAGTTTGTACCTCAGATTGACAGTCAGCTCTGTTACCATTACAGACATTCCACTTGGGGCATATAGTATATGCTGCTTGAGTTTACTTCTCTGGTACCTGTACATGTAAGTTATAGAACAGTCTCCCTAGAGAAATAGCGGACTCCTTTGAGACTATTTTAAAACAGGATGGAGAAAATGATAGAAAATATTTTGCAAGGAACAAATTCTGCATGGACTAGATGAACTACCAGGTCTTTTCCAATGCTGTTTTCAATTATTTGTCCTTTCCTTTCCTTGTACACACTATAAATAGGCACATGGTCCAAAAGGTATTTTTAATTATATGCATTTTGCCAGTTTATTCTTTGTAACTTTGACTTCACTTCAATCCTTCTGGCTAACTGCTGTTGCTACTTGGTCAATTACCACATATTTAACAGGCATGCATTGACGTGTTTACAGTATTTTCCAGAAAATCAAGGTAAATGAACAATCTGGGCATTTTTATTCAGTCTTTATTGAATTGATTGCTGACCTATATGCAGAAACTAAAATTAGTGGTATTTACTTAAGCTTAACACCCTACATTACACTTAAGGGAAATGATATGCTAGAAAGGAAGTATTCAAAAGACTGGGTAGTTTTAAAACAAAAATAGTCTATTTATTTTTTTGAAAACCCAGTTCAAAGAGCATGCACACATATAATTTAGCGTTGCAATGCAATTACCAGAAATAATTTAAAGTGGGTTACTTAACTTGAGCATGTCTCTTTGAAGAATAAATAATAATTGTTTTAAATGCATAATTACTTTAATATTTGCTCCTTTCAGCAAGTAACAGACTGTTAAATCAAGCTCTAAGTTCTGAGCATCTGTCCAGTCAGATTCTGTTTGTTCTTCAGGCTGTCATAGCACCATTATGAAACCTCTTGAAGCGCTTTGATGTGTTCTAGCACATAAAATGACTGGTGCACAGTATAATGCCAGCTGATTTTTGCTGCATTAACCTTTTTCAACATATGTGAACTTGGAAAATAAGTTGTAATCATATTATCCTACCTACATCCCCATACCTGCTAACAAGAAACATTATATTTTAGAAAATTTTCAAGTGCAAAGAGTTAGTTTGATTTTAAAGTTTTAAATGCAAGACAATTTAACATATTTACAGCATTCTCCAAGGATTTAGCAAATAGAGTTTTGTTATATTTGTTGAGACCACGGGGATTATTCCTTTATACTGTAGCCATAACAACTTGGGCGATGATCTTATTGTTTCTCATATACTAAACAGTAAATCCCAAGGTCTTGCAGGAAATGGGGTTTGGAGCTGTGTTGATGGCCTTTGACATAAGTACCACCATGTGGGTACTGAGTTCCTGATCAGTAGAAGTGTATATAGAAGGGAATCTCTGTGGATGTATGTCCCCTTGCATTCTTTCTTATTTGTCAGCCTTCTTTGTGGCTCCATTCCCTTCTCCCTTCTTGAGACCCCAGTAAGAGTTCTCTGCAGGGTCCCAGATCCCCTTTTTGAGAAGCATAGAGAGATGGTTCAAGGTTGTTGCAATATTTAAAAAAGTTAATATGGTTAGAGTATGGATTAACTTTGCTGTTACAACTTTGCCTTTTGATGTTTTAGAAATCACCATATAAGGGGCTTCTATGGACAGTTGCTGCCATAGAATATCACTGACAAGGACCTGGAGGATGTTAGGAAGCTGTTGGGGACTTTGAACTCAGGGCTTCCTTATGGATGGTGTTGGGCTTCCACTGATTGTCTAGATTTGCACCTATCTCAGGGGAATCCATGAAGTTTGCAGGCGAGTCCTTCAAGGTGAGTATGGGAAAGATGGGGAAACTTGGCCCACCCTCTTCCTATTGTACAATTCAGAGAAATTCTGTTTCTTTCCCTTCCTGGGCTTGCTGATGTGGGCCATAACTATTAAAAAGTCCTTATGACTCATTGTATGAGCAACAGATGCTGGTCTCAGTGTGCTGGCATCAAATTCCTATCTGAGTAATTACATTCTGTTTCCCTAGAGTTCCTCCCTTAGGTTTCACTTGTATTGCACACCACATAGGGTTCTTTTTCAATGCTGTGAAAAACTATAGTTTACCTATTTTAGCTGTCTTTTAAAAACCTTTTATGAGCCTTCAAGGTAAAAATCACAATATAACAGTACAGTATTTGTATGATTTTAGGATGATAGATTTAAAGTCCAGAAGAGATCATGGCTATCATTTTATTCTGACTTTATTTATCTTGATATCAAGGACACATGTATCAGTATAAACTGAAATGCATGCAATTACATGCTGCTTCTTTGAGAAGGCCTCTGTTTTGTAGCTCATGCAGTTTGTTTCTCTTAATAGAACTTCATTAATGCTTATCTAAATACTCATTTTGGTCCCTAGGTGGCAGCAACATTCTTCAATATTGGCAGATAACATTTGGATCCCATTTTGTTCTGATTGTAGCTTGAATCCTGATGTCCTTATTATAGTCTAGGCTGACTACTTTCGATGCACTTTTAGCTAAGAAAGGAAAGGTGCATTCTGAACTTGTTGTTCCAAACTGGGAGTTTTAAGTGTGGAATCTACTCCAACTACAAATCTTGGTGTGATATTGTGGCTCTTCGCCCAGAGGTCGCTTGAAGTTCTGAGCCATGCAGTCGAAAAAAAGCAGAATCACAGAATACATATTTTTATCCTTATTTCAATGTTGAAAAAATGCTGTTAAACAATTTTCCTAACTGAAGTGACTTGTAAGTTGACTGCAGGATGATTTTTCATTACTGCGATCCACTAAATTTGCTCCTCACTGTTTCCTCTCTCTGTGGATCATTCTATTGAATGCTTTGTTGTGGTATCATGGGAACTGTCACAGACTATAACTGCTCATAGTTTCACAAATGGGATATTCGCTGGAAGCTCTTTGTTATCAGATTGGATAAATTTGAGGCTCTTGCTGAAATACGATGCATATTTTATGAAAGTTAGAAAAGGTTGGCATGGGATGCTATGTGTTATCTCAGATCCATTTATTAGGCAATAAAACAATATTATATTTACATAAAACATGTGAGAAAGGAGCTTCTTTTATTAAGGCATTGGACTGGGACTGCGGATATTGGTTCAGTTCCTGGATCTGCTACAGAGTACCTGGGTGACTTCTGCCAAATCACTTAATAGCTCTGTCTTAATTCCCCACTTAAGAAATGGAGGTTAATAATTCTCCCTTTCACGCAGCGTTTGTTCATCTTATCTATTAGATTGTAAACTTTTCAGGCAGGGCCCGACTCTCTGTACAATGCATGGCACAATAGGGTGCTGATCTTGGCTGAGGAAGCCTCTGGGTGCTGCTACAATATAAATAAACATCGAGTTAGTGCTTGTAGCATAGAAATATGTTGCAAGATTTCTGTTGTTTAACAAATCTCTCTGCTCTTTTATCATTTAGGTGAAATGGCATATGGAAAAGTGATTCAGATGCATGTACCTTAATAAATATCTTGACTAACTCACCTTTTATAGGGCTGGCTGCCATAAATCTTGTCCTTCAGGGTTCAAGTGCAAAGCGAAAGAAACTGAAAAATATGTTGTGGCTTTGACCTCCCAAGGGTCATCTTCTTAGCTGTCGGGATCAGTTTTCCAAATGACTATGTTGCTTCTCCTGCTTCCTGACATCTGTTTCTTTGTTTGCCATTGAGGCAGTGATCCAACTAACTAACTATATATTTTTGTGGAGCAGAACACCTTGTTCATAAGTCTGAAGAGATGACAAGTCCCAGTAAATATTCTTGACTGCAATTCCCCATCATTACAGTTTGAAAGTCCATGCGCAAGAAAGGATAAGCAGTCATTTGTTAAGAGTGTGATCATCTTGTGGCTAGATTGTGCAATGCACAAGTCACATTGGTGAGCTCTAAAGTCGGGGGGGCTACTCGTGTAAGTGCTCACCAAAGCGATGTTTGCATAATCTAAACATTAACATGTAGCAGATGAGAAATGATGGCTGTGAGTGTGTCATGTTTTTTTTTTTTCCTTACAGTTCATCTGAATAAACACAACTGCATTTACAGGCACATCTAGAAATAGAGACTCAGATCCTCAGATTATATTTATATTGCCACAGATGGCTTCAATGAAGTGAAGAAATTCTACTCCAGTGGAAGATCTGCCTTATTAAATGGGCTTAATACTGATCTCACACTGTGTTTAGACAGATGTAAATTCATTTACTTTCCTTGAATTACTTGGATTTACACCCAGGTGATATCAGAATTAATTTTCAGGATTCTTTTTAAAATGTCAGAACTGTCATGGCTGCTGAGTGGGCTACTGCAGATTTCTTTTCAGCCTTTATCAATGTCTTGTGATGGCTAGTTAAGCAAAAGGCAAGATATAATATTTGAATAGATGCAAAGCAATGCTATTATGCACTGAAGAATCACAAGCATTTTCTTTTGTAGATGTTGAAGTACTTCAAGCAGGGGCTTTGGCCTGTTTTATATACATGAGGTACATCCTAATAGCAACAAGCTACATTAGGGTATGACTTCACACTTCAAAGGGGACTGAAGGCATCTGTACTTCCAATGAGCACTTCTTAATGCATGTCCTGTTGTAGTGATTGCTATAAAAGCATGCACAGAACTATACTAAGCCACAGGTTTGAACACTGCAGTAAACATTATCTATTACAATGACCCTAAGCTCATCTAGGCAACAGCCATCATGAAGTAGTTTGAGATAATGAGCTCCCTCTTGAAAACATTGAGTAAAATACCTAGTGATATCTAATACAATCCTTTGCTGTGTTTCAGTAATAGATTTCTTAAGGCCTCCAGGGCTTCTTCTATTGCATTTGTAATATACAAAAAGCAAATGGTACTCACTTATATGTAGTGCTTAATGTGAATGGTTTGACAAGGGAAGGCCTTGGGATACCAGTGCACAAAGCAGATTCAGTCTGCTAAATATGCTTTCATAGTAAGTGGTGCAGGTTATTCCCTAATAATGGGATTGGTTTTTCAAAGATGGAATTTTTACAAAGTAATCATGGAACATGTGAAAATGATGATGAACAAACTCAGAAGGTTTGGAGCCTAATTTGGTTTTCTTCATCATCAGGGAGTTTATCTGAACCTTAATTGAATTGCAGAACATTTTCAGGTTTTCATTCCAGATGCCTGTCCTTGGATTCTTCCCTCTTAGTGACTGCAAGGCCTTAAGGGTGGCTGTACCGCCGTCTGCTCCCAATCAACAGAAGTCAGCAGCAATTGCTAACTTGGTTGTTTTGCTCAGCACCTTCTGCGTTGCTGGTTTGGTGAAATATAACATTTGTGGTAAGAAGAGTATGTGGCATACATCAGAAGCCTCAGCCTCCACAACTTTGATGCTAGAATTTCTAAAACACATTGTGCACTGACATGCAACTACAGCTATTTCTATACTTAGGCAATATGTAGACTACATACACTACATGCCCCTTCCTCCACCCAGAACAGGTATAAATAGCAATGTAGACAATGAGGCAGTGCTTAGGCAAATAAAGACCTGCGTGTACCCTGTGTGTATGTGCCCTACATGGCTCTCTAAACACATAAGCAATGCCTCTACTGTCTATACTGCTGTTTTTAGCAATATAGTGCCCTGCTACTAGAGACTTCCTTTGTTGCTGGCTTCTGTCACAGCCAGTCTTTGCCATATGCTGCTACATACTGCATTGTGGACATTACCTTATTTTCATTGTTGGGTGTAGATGCACATATGCTGCATGTCTTCACCAGTGTGAACAAGGCCTAAATGGGAACCTGCAGTGGAAGGGTGGCCTAGAAGGAGATGATTAGAGGCGAGAAGACAGAGTGGGTAGTTGAATTAAACAGATTTCAACCTAAAAAAAAAAAAATCAAGTTCATGGGATGAATAAAGATTTGTGTTGGCCTTGCTTTGCCAGATCTAGTTTGTCTCCTCATGCTATAACATGTCAAGAAATTGCTTCCAATACAGTTTGCCAGTTAAAAATATCTCAGGTGTTTTTAAGCTCTTCTTTTCCTGAGGGAAGGGTGGAGAAAGAGCATAAATGCATTTTTAAAATCCTAGCAAAATTTGCTCCTTTGTTCTACTAAGTCCCTCAATTTCTGCCAAAATTTCCATGTGTTGTAGAAGAATTTTTATGTAAAGAAGTTCAATATAATGCTTAGAGCAGGAGAATAGGAATTCAAACTCCTGAACTTTATTTCCACACATCACTGATTCATTGTGTGATCATGGATAAGTCACATATCCACTGTATGCCTCAATTTTCTAGTCATGAACCTTCCCTTTCACCATCAATTACTTATTTTTTGTTAATTCTTTGAGATCTTTGTTTGAAAGCTGCTAGGAAAATTGAAAGTATTCTTGTAGTCAGGAATAACAATTATTCAAAGTGCTTTATAAACATTTACCAAGTAGTTTCTATATGGAAAACATTAATCATAGTATTTTTCTCCTCTTACATTTCCTCTTTCCTTACCCAAAATATTAGCTTATCTGCCTGTTATAATTCTGCTATTCCTTACATGCTCCTGTGTGAAACCTCATCTGATAGATGTATTTGCTAGACAATGTTCGATATCCTAGTTTATTACTAACATACTTACCATCCATCCTGAGCAATGTTAAAAATCAATTAATTTCTATGTTGTTCTTTGCCTATATTTAATGTTTCATGCCTCCCATTTACTTTGTAATTATCTGGAACAGTGTTTGATGGTAGCAATATACATGAATTCAAATAAAACAGAGTTATTTCTGTATTGGATACGACTGGTGGATCAGCTTTCACTGTATGAATGCCTAACTCACATGAAAGCAGTACTGGAAGCAATAACCCTGTGCTGCTTTTTGCCGAGCTGATGTTTCTTGGTATTACTATTTGCTTGTCTGTAGTTTTGGCATCAAACAATCCAGAACAGCAGACACTCATAGGAAAGTACAATAAAATCAGTTTCTGTCCTAAATACGTTTTCAAAGAAGATTTTCTTTTAGGCATGCAACTCCTAATTTAAAGTTTCACAACTTTTTTTCCTCCACAAATTTACTTGCTTATGGAAAATCTATAAATTCCAGAGAACTGTTATAAAATGGTTTCCCTGTTACAAAGGACTGATTTGTGCTAAGTTATGCAGGTGTACCACTTTGATAACACTTAAAGAAAATGAACTGCAGTGCATGTTTCTTAAAATTTAAAAATTCATTTTCTCCTCATTGTGTGTTTATTCGAAAGGACAGCTGTCTTTGTCTTCAGAAAGAGATATGGATCCATCATTCAGTCTTCATTCAAATTAAATTCTGCCCATCTGAAAAACATCAAATATGTTGAAAGTCTTTGCAGTAAAATAAGGATGGAATGGAGGACGGGTGGGTAATCCATTAGGACAAATAATCAAATTGGTGTCTGAGACTGAGCACCCAGATTTATTTCAGGTGTGCCTGTGAACAAAGAAAACCCACAAACAAGTATTTGCAAGTGCAAGTTGGGCAGACAGTTGGGCAGTTATCCAATCTGTGTGTCATACATGTGAAAATTTTGCATGCATAACTTTGGAGGTCAAAATATTTCAATAGGGCAGAACTGGCAGAAATTATCAACATAAAACTCAGATCATTTATTTTTCCAGAAAAATAAGGAAGACAGCAGCCAAATTTTAAAGATTAAATATATTTGTTTGTCAAAAGTTCAGATGGGATGTCTTATATTTGAGCTTTTCTTGCTACCTTAAGTATCATAGCACAGGAATAATTTAGTTATAGCATCATAGTTCGGGACCTTTCAAAACTATTTTTTACATTCAGAAAAGGACACACTTTTTTTTTTTTTTTAGAAGGATATTCTAGTTCAAAAGGAATTATCTGAGGCAAGTGCTGTGGCCTGTTTTATACAGAGGTAGACCAGCTGATCACAATGGTCCGTGCTGGCTTTGGAACCTATGAATCTACTCTGAAAAGCATTAACTTTGGAACTCTATGGCATTTAAGGGTGGATGTCTTTACTGATTTTCTGTGAATTACAGAGAATGAATATATCATAGGAAAATATTACATTAGTTGTCACCACTATTGTGCCATCATGCTTTTTGAGCACTGTCTGCTGGTGTGTTTTGTACGTGGGGGTGAATCATGAAGTGAGCTCTTTCTGTTCCGGACACGATCATAGAAGAATAGGTCAAGAGTCCACCAACTGAAATGGAATTTTCCAATTTGTGAGAATTTTAATGAATGAGAAAAAATCTACTGTTTACACAGCGCAGAAAAAGCAAACCATACAAAACAGGGCTTTAATGAAAACTGCTTGGTTTAGATGTGCTCTAACTCTGAAACACTTGCATGTGTTCCTGAGTTCATTGTGCCCTGTGACCCTAGAAACTTTCAGCTTTAGATCATATTGTGATCTGATACTGCACATACCACTGTCTGGAATGTGGATGGTAACAAAACCCTGTCTGATGTTAATCTTTGACAGAAAGTGTGATGTGTCACAGATATCTGTACAAACTTATTTACATGACTTAAAGCTTTCCATAAGGTCCTCTCTTACCAGGATCTCTATCTGAAATTATTTTTTACTGAGCAAAACCACATAATCACAGGAATCCCCAGAATGTTACAACTTTTGTGAAAAACAAGGCTGACGTCTGGGTACTAAATCTAAGAGGGAGTCCTGTGGCACATATGGCTAGCAAGAACTAAATAATTGACTCTAGGTTTGTGAACTTGAAAAACAGCCTTTTGACTGCAAAAGGTGACTGTGCTTGGTAAAGCTGAGATTCTTGATTGCACTCTTTCATAAGATGTTTTGAACAGAGAGGTGCCAAGCTAAACAAAAGGAATTCAGGGAGGCTGTGAATGATGCTGTGCTCTTTGGGGTGTATGTGAAGATAAAGCTGTTTGGCATTTCCTTTCCCATGTGCTGCCAGAAGTTTGAACCAGAAAATGTCCTGTCCAGATTGACAATGGAGCTCAAGCTGGAAGGGAAAGACATGTCTCTCAATTGCTGATTCACTGATTCAGGCCAGATCAGGGTATGGCCTCCTCATCTCTTTACTGGGATGGTGCTTAACTTCAGAGCCTGTGAAGCTTTGTTAGACTCTCATTTCCCAGCTTCCTGGACTTCGTCCACCACATTAACAACATGACACTCTGGAAATATTAGGCCCAGCCTTCACATATGGACATGTAGGCTTAAGCTGTTTTTATAAGGAGTTTAAAGGCTGGTCTATACTGAAAACTTATATTGGCAGCTAAGTGTAAAAAATCCACACTGCTGAGAGGTGTAGCTAAGCTGAATCTGGTAACAGAGGACACTAGGCTGACAAAAGAATTCTGTCAACCTTGCTACTGCCTCTCTATGAGGTGGATTAATTCAGTATGTCTCAACTTTTTTTGGACCAGGGAACACACCTAAAGATATTGATTACTTTACACAGAACACCTGAAGAAAACTTTCTTGAAACAACCGGCTATAATGTTCATAATATCTGTGTAGTACACATTCCTGTGAAAATTATTCAGGAAATCAAATTATGTACAGTTTTACAAATATGATATATTTATTACTAAAAAAAGATACATAATTATTCATACAGCTAAACAGAAAATGATATTACTCAAGTTTTAATGGAAATTTTAGACCTGCATGTTTGAACAAAGTTCAACTGGTCTTGAAGTAAGGTTCATCAAAGGCAGTTTTACTGTGGAAGTTGTGTTGAAGTGATTTCAATGCCAGCGATAACAGAGGTGGGAAATTTAAAATGCCCTAGCCAGAGCAAAGGAGTAAGCAGTGCCGGATTTAGGTACAAGTCAAGTAAGCCATGGCTTAGGGTCTCACATTATGAGGGGCCTCTAAATATGTTGGAGATAACAAAGATGATTTATCAAGGTATTTAATAATGCAAATAAGGCTTTTTGCAAGATGTTTGTTTTTAGTTATTTTCATTGCATCTTTCCCTGTATGCAAATATAACAATTTATTATTTATTTTTCATTGCCTTTTCTGTTATAATGTAATACACTTCATTCTTCCTTTCTTTTTATGGTATGGGGCCTCTGAATCTTGATATAGCTTAGGACCTCAGCATGTCTTAATCCAGCCCAGGGAGTAAGGTGTTGGCATGCCTGGAACCTTTGCTGTGGTTGTCCTTGACTTACTGCATTGCTCCGTTCTCCTTCCCCACTTTTCTCCCTTCCAATGGGGAGAGTCATGGAACATCTGCACTGTGTCCATGGAGCACCTATGCTCTACAGAACACCAGCTGAGAAGCACTGGATTAATTACAGTGATAGGAAACCCTCCAATCACTGTAGTGTGTTTACATTGAAGAGCTGTAGGGGTGCAGCTGCATTCACCGCTATGCTTATTTTTAGCAATTTAAGTGTACTCATACCCTGAGGTAATTGTGTCTCTAAATTGCATTGAAAGTTAAGGCAAGTTGCTTGCATAAATGCCTTTGATTTCTCTGAAATCTCTCAGCCTTAAACTTTGCAGAAGACTTATCTAGCTTGTAATGAAAAGAAATATACAGCAATAAAAATATAGTGGAGTAGTATTACTACCATCACTATTGTGAATAAAAACATTATGTATGCAGAACATATGAGAGAGGATTTTCAGAAATGTGTAAGTGATGTAGGAACACAGGGAGAGGGATCTTGTATGTTCCTAAATTGTTTGTGCTTTTGAAAATGCACCCATGCTGCTTTTACTACTCACATAGCCACACATCCGAAGCATCCCTCAGAGGACCAGAATCACTGAGATCTATTAGGATAGTTTGGAAACCTGATTCACAACATTGTAAGATATATTGTAGCATTACTGTACATAACAATTACATATGAGCCTGATCGAAAGGACCTCACTGCATTTATTTTGTAATTATCTTGGGACTACCTTGCTTAATAACGTGCACTCAGGACAGGTGAATAGAGAGTAGTGATTCCCCCTCCCCAAACCCCCCATGCATTCCCTGATAACAGTGGATGAAGCTTCAATACTTAAAGTTTTATGAAGGGTAAACAATCCCCTCAGTTATGCAGGCAAGAACTTCAAAGCGCCTTGCATTCTAATAGGAAACCTTTAAGTCAAGACAAAAAATGATCTGTCAGCCAACAGAAGCATTTCAATGATCAAATAATCTTGGTGTCTTTAACTGCAGTTCTCTACCATCTGGAGTTGGCTCTCTGTAGTACAACAGAGGCTGTTAAAGTAAACAGTACAACAATCCACTGGCATTGTGCAATGGGAATAACATTTTTCAGATTCATAGAAGAGTCCAGAGAGCCTTAATCGCATTGTGAACATGATTTTTCAGGAACAAATGAGTCAAATAATAGAACCACCAGGCTTTTTTCTTCAAGTGAATTTTAATGCTGGTGATGGAGTGTTGGAGACTTAATGCCTATGTGCACTGGTTATTTGTGTAAATGACGGACAGCTGCAGCAGCATACTGCTGTTAATGCTGGTGATGGAGCCTTGGAGACTTAATGCCTATGTGCACTGGTTATTTGTGTAAATGACGGACAGCTGCAGCAGCATACTGCTCAGTCCAGGGAGCAGAGAACTGCAAGATGGTGCAGCAGAGACAAAGCAGCTGCAGAGAATTACCTGCCCAGAAGTTGCTTCAGGGAAGGTGAATTATTTTATAGGATTGTCTCATTTAATGTTTCTTGCAGCACTACAAGCATCCCTCTACTGCATGCTCATGTGACTCAGTCCATAACTGAAGGGACCTTAGTCTCTGGGGAGATGGTCAACATGGATGCCTGTTCGCATTGGTTGCAAGGGCAGTCTATAATGTAGACATAACTTTTCAAAACTACCACAGAAATAGACTATTGATGTTTTTTGAAGGAATCTTCTGAAGATGACTAGCCATTGGAACAAACTACCAAGGAAGGTGGTGGATTCTCCATCTCTTGGTGTCTTCAAAGCAGGAGAGCCAGAACCTTTGTAGAAGTGGGAGAGGGAATCACTGATGCTGGAACTGTGGCCCTTCCTCCTGCTTCCCTTCCTCCTCAGCCCTACCACTGTTCCTCCTCTTCCCTCTGGTGCACTGCCCCTGGCCAAACCAGAAGCTGAAGTCAGGCTGCGGTAAGAACCCCTCAGGGAGCCTGGGCTGCTGTGGCGAACCCTGGACTCTCCATCTGCCCTGTATGGGGGGCTGAAGGTCTCAAGATCAGACCCTGGCCTATGTCCCTGCTATCCAGTGGTTTAGGGGTACTATAATTTAGGATAGAGATGATGCCTAACTCCTGATGGTGTGGACAAAATTCAAAAGTTTTTTTGGGGGGGAGGGCATGCAACTGTCTCACACATCCCCTCTGCACTGAGGAGCAGCACAGGGCCAAAGGTGCCAGGGCAGTAGGGAACATTTCATGGCAGCCAAGCTCTGAAGGCAAAAGTCAGGTCCAGGTGGTGTTGCTGACTAGTACCAGGTTCCTTCAAGGGAGAGGCAAGAATGCATCAGGGCACGGCTCAGAGCCATGCCACCCACCCTTCCTGGGAGTGCCTGGCCCTGCAGAAGCAGACTGGCTTGAAAAACAGAGTAGGAACGGCTGCCAGGCAGCTAGCCAGCACCCTGGCTTCCACAGCATGAAGAGCCAGGTGCCCAGACAGGCTTAGTGGCTTCCACTAGCTTCTAGTTTGCCAGCTCCTGGTAGGAGGGAATGCACCACAGTTTGAAAATCTCTCTGCTGATGGAAGGCATAAATCTGGGGTTGGGGGTGAGGAGGGTCCATAGCCTCAGATTTGGGAAAGCAAAAAGCCAACCCACTTAAGGACCTCCAAACACTGTAACTGCCTCATGACTGTTGGATGGACTTAGCCCTGATAGTCGTTATGAGAACTAATGTGAAGTAAAGACAAAATAATGTAATTTCCCCTGAAGTCTAGAAATTTACAACTGCATCACACAGCAATGAATCCTTTCTAATTCTTTTACTTATGGATCTGATTCACCACGCTGTCATGCCAGTTTTATCTTAGTGTGACACCGCTAATTTCAGCAGAGTTGCAATGGTCTTAAAATGGAGCACCAGACTCATGAATGAAACCTAGGGCTTGATTATATGCAACATAAAGACCTACTAACTTTTGTAAATTTTTGAACTTTTTTTCTTGTTCCATGGATGTGTAAATACAGAGTTGGCAATTGGCATATGCATCATAGAAATTAGAGCTTTTAGAACATCTTTTCAATCTCCCTGTCTGTTCAGGATTGTTCCCCACAGTGTATTCTCCAGTAGTTTTTCTCAGAATGAAGAGGTATCTACTATTTCCTTTGCCCCATGTGACTTTGTCTAGACATAGAAATTAACCAAAGAAAGTATATTGCCTTTTTTATTCTTCTCTGCACTGACTTCTTCAATTTGATGTTTTTCTACATTTTTTTTTTGTACCTCAGATTTTATCATTCAAGAAAGTTTTGTCTGATGTGAAACATAAGGATTCTCTGACCATCCGCTCCTGGAATTCTAATCATGATCTTTAGGAAAGGAGGTGAGATTGCAGATGGGCTCCAGGTGCTCTCAGAAATACATTTCCTAGATAGAAATCTCTCAGAGTATATGCTTCAAATTATATCTTGCTTATGAGCAACACAGTCTAAGGCTATGTTCACATGTGAACTGTTATTTCAAAATAAGTTATTTTGAAATAAAGTCCTTATTTTGAAATAAGTTAATTCAAATTAAGAAAATGTTAATTTGAATTCAGGGAAAAGCTCAAAGCGAAATAGCATGTCCAAACACAGGAACTGCTATTTTGCTTTAGGAGAGGGGCACTATGGGAGGTGTGGTAACATGGCCCCCTTCCTGGGCCATGCCCCCACCCAATATAGGCTAAAAAGAAGGCACCCTGGGAAGGAGAAGGGCAAAAGTGTTGTTTCAAAATAATGGTTATTTTGAAATAACATCTGAACGTCATTGTTTCAAAACAGCTATTTCAATTAGATGCGAGGTTTTACTGTTTTGAAAGAACGGGTCCCATTGTTTCGAAATAACAGAATGTTGTCTGGACATAGAATTTATTTCAAAACAATTGCTGCTGTTTTGAAATAAAACTCATCTGAACACAGCCTGAGAGTACCACTGGCTACATTAAAATAAATACCCTTTCATTTTCAGTTTCTGTAATTAGTCCTGTATTTATGCTCATTTTTGAGGAGTCACAGTTTTTATTTGTTTAGTCTTTGTGATTCTATACAGCTCTCAAAAATTTGATGTGACTGCCTCTTGCTCTACCTCTCCACTCCCTAACCAGTAAAAATCAAGTAACTAGCCCCGTGTTTAAAATACTTCTGCACGCTGACATACTAACAGACTTGTTCGTGTGCTATTGTAAAACATATTGCACTCCTGGCTGGCTACTCCTATGCAGTGCTCTCTGTAAAGAATATACCAAGAGATTTGGTGCAGTTTTTTCTTTGAGTGCTAATTCAAAGCCCACTAAACAAATGGAGATCACACCCTGGCTTCAATGGAATTAGGTCCCTATATGCCCAGTACTCTTCCATGTTCCTCACAAAACAGGTTATTTTTGTTAGTTTAGTATTCCATGGACTTAGATTTTAGAAAAACTTCTTAGGTGAAGTTTTAGGTGAATTACAATGCACTTTAGAAACAATTAATAATTTTTAGTAATATTTTAAACAGCAAAACTATAGTTTCCTGTCTCTCTTCCTCAAACACCCTGCATATGACCTCTAGACACTCAGGCCTAGTCTTCACCTAGAGACATGATTAAGCTGACCTAAGCCTCTGTGTAGATCACTAGGTCAGTGGACTAAGTCTTCTATTGACCTGGCTACCACCTCTCAGGTGGGTGGATTTACTATGGTGTTGGAAAAAATCTCTTCTGTCATTGTAGACAGTGTCTTTACAATAGCTTTACAGAAGTGTAACTACAGCCACACCACTAACAATTATAGTGTAGACATACCCTCACTAACTGGCACCCAAGTCTGACTTCTCCTGTGGCATTCATCACTGTGGTTAATTCTGTCCCTACCACTTGCATCTGACATGGAGCTGTACGCTGAGAGGAGGACTATTATGATATGAAGTGCCCATGGGATTGTGCTGAGGCAGGCCTTTCCCCTCACTTCTTCCAAACAAAAATTCTAGAGAAGAGTTTCATAATTTCTTTGTGATTGTTTCCTCAATACAGATGTGCTCTTCATAATGTTGTTACTGATAGTCATTAAGTAGCTGTCTTGATGTGACTTGCTACATTACATTATGGCTACTTCTACACGGCACGCTTCCTGTGGCAGGGTGTAGGGTACATGTAGCTACAAGTTGCAGTGAAAAATCAGGCTGCCTCTATGCTGTGCTATGTAGTTATGTGTGTCAGTAAAAGGCTCTGGCAGAGGAGAGCTTCCCCCCAGTTCTGGAGTTTCTTCCTGCCACTTGGGATGGGGAGCCCCCAGGTGCTGCCTGGTAGTTCCATCCCAGAGGAGACTTGCTGGTGGTGGGAAAGGCTCCAGCATCAGGGAGGGAGTGGACACTATACTGTTAAATATAGAAGTATAAATATGGAGGGTACATGCCTGGTCTTCTCCTTCACTCCAGCTGCAATCTGGAGAAATGAGCACAAATTAAAGATATTACGCAGTAAAAGTATACCATAAAAATCACAAGTTTGCTTATAAAATGTAGCAATTAACTAACATCTTTAGCCTTCAGTTTAAGACATGGGTTCATAGCCAGACTTCATGAGCATCCTTACTTTATTTATCTAAGCAATGCCTGGCTATCTGTGCTACTATTTATGCTGGTGCTAGGATGAGTGTAGAATATGCACTTCACACATGACTGATACTGTGCATTAGAGATATGCCTTAGATTGTAGGAGAAGACCCTACAGCCCATTTTGGTCTTGCTACCTACTTACCAGTCTGTAGCCAACAATTTTTTGGTTCCTTTAAGAATTTCATTTCCTTTTTGAACACATGTATGCTCATAGTCTCAACTGTTACTTTGACAGCTTCTTCTATGTCTGACTTGGTCTCTGTAAGGACACTCCTTGATCCTGGAATCAAGATCTTGCAGTGGGGTTTGCCACTGATTCCAGCAGCAATTCCTTAATTCCCTTTGTTCTAATTAATACAAAGATAGGTTTCTTAACCTCTATACAGATTCATGTTTATATTGTTTTAATTAGTTGAGCTTGCACTTGCATTGAGTTATTCTTGAGTGATATTGCTGAGTCCTGCCATGAATGCAGGGAACTAGACTCGATGACCTGTCATGGTCCCTTCCCATTATGATTCTACACTATATTAGTGATCAAAACATTTTGTACAAGTCTAAAATGCAAGGTTAACACATCACGGGAGATTAGGAGCAGTTTCCCATGATCTGAACCTAATTTTCTGGTGCTCAGCCAGTTGTAGTTCTTCATGATCCCTCTAATGATGCACCCAAAATTGTAGTCAGTACTTCATATGTGATATCAGCAGCCCTAGTTACAGCTAGATTATACTGTAGTCCTAGTTAACGATAAATTATACATGTGAATAAGGTCAAAGACACAATCACTTCAACCTACAATTAAACTCTAGAGAAAGAGAGAAGGGGATGGTTCCGAACTAAATATGATCCACCCTAAGATCCTCATGAAAAATTAAAAATGACCATGTGAAACTTGCTTAGATTAGGGATACTGGAACCCACTCTGGAGTGTCCTTGTGGTGGTGTTAGGTAACTGTTGAGTGGCCAAGTCACCCATATAACCTGGTCAGGCTCAGCACAGAAAGGAAACATTGGTGCACCTTATGAGCCCACCATCCATGAGGCAAAGGATGAAGGCTGAGTGTGCTGCCAGAATGGCAGCAGGTGGGATGGACCACAATAGACTGCCCCGCCTCCATTATGAATAATGGCTTTTGAGATTCCTACCATCAATTTGTTGGTAGGGAAAGAGCCAGAGCTGGTGGAGAAGGGTACTGGCTAGACATAGTTGGCCTCACCTCTGCACATAGCATGGGCTCTGGAAACAAAATTCTCTTTTCTGTTTGGGAGTAGTGCCATTTGAAAGGCCCTGGGTGGGTGTGGAATACTTACAAGACTCTGGCTGGTATTGCACAGTTGGAGTTTGTCCCAATAGACAAGAGGATCGCCTCAGACTTTGGGTTTCAGAGAGGAGATTGTTTGTGTTTACATGCCTAATGGCAGTTAAAAGTATTTGGCTTTTTTGGAGGAAGGTGGGATTGGTGCCATTGCCCAACTTTGTCATTCTGCTGGGGGCCTTCACTGCCCAGATGAGGAACAATGGAGATACCAAGAGGGGTGCTTGGGAGGAATGGCTTTCCCAATTTGAACCCAAAAGGTGAGGTGTTAATGAACTTCTTTGCTAATCATGGATTGTCCATAATGAACAGTGTTCAAACGCAAATTTGCTCATAAATATACTTAATACCAGAGGACCCTGAGCTGAGGATTGATGGTCAACTTTATAGTTGTTTCATCAGATCTAAGGCCAGATGTTTTGGCCACAAGGTAAAGGCAGGAATAGAGCTATCAACTGATCACTGCTTGGTGGTGAGCTGCATCAAGTGCGTGAGATGCCAGCTGGATAGACAGAGACCCAAGCAACCAAAGTAAATCACCAGGGAAGGTCTGATGGGAGGACTGTATGAGGAAAGACTTCAATTTCCACTCCCAGAAGAACTTCTCCTGCATTCTGGCTCAGATCTTGGTCGCTTGGAGAACTGCTAATCCTCTAGACTGAGAGGGGGTCAGCTGAGGAGATTTGGGCACCTGATAAGAATGCCCCTACTAGGCTTCTTTTGGAACTCTACTAGACACATCCCAATGGTAGGAGATGCTGAGGCTGACCTAGGATATGATGGAGGGATTACATCTCTTGGCTAGCCTGGAAATTCCCCTGGGGAGCTGGAACTTGTTACAGAAGAAAGATTGGTGTGGTCCTCCCTCTCTCTGTGTTGCCCCTGTGACCCTCACTGGGAAAAGCAAGAAAAGATAAAGGAGAGAATGAATATAACTTTTGTTACAAAACACTGTGCTCAGTTAAAATGAAATAAGAGACTGTTCAGGAATGGGTAATTCTCTGGCTAACTGCCACTCCCTTTCTTGACAAATCAAAAGACATTCTTTTTCTTATTGAAAAATGCCAGTTTAAACTACATGCTTCTTCAGACCTGAAAAGGGTAGATTTGGAACTCATAGTAGACTGCTGAATGGCTCATGCAATGGAATAGATTTGGATGCAAAGCAAATTAATCTAGTCTTGGTGTTATATAGCCACATAGTTTGGATAGTCAGGATTCTACTGTGCATTACATTTATATAACAGCTTTCATCATGATGGATCCCAATAATAATTTTACTCACTACTGAGGAGAGAGTAGGTTTAGTTCTCCTCACAGTTAGAGGAGTGAGCCCAGTGCAGTCAAAGAGACACGTATGAGTTTGGTGTAGCTGATTAACAGGGCCCCTTACCCTCCTGAGGGAGAGGGGCAGCCTGCTAGGGTCTCCAGCCCCTTTCACAGGCAAGGCCTCCAAGTCTCTAGTTCCTTGCCTGAGGCAAGGTCACACAGCCACCAGCCCTGCATAGGGTGGGACTACCAAGTTTCTGGCTCCATGGCTGGGCAAAGTCACACAGCCTTCCGCCCTCTGTAGGGCTAGGCTCTAAGACTTTAGCCTCTTGGCAGGATACCATTGCAGAGTCACAATTAATGCCTTTTAGGATCTCAGAACTGATGGTATTACCCTGAGGTTTGCAGACCACAAGGGTGCTCGGGGTAGGGGAAGGGATCAATGGAGGTGTGGAGTCACTCCACTCCACTGTGTCCCACCTCAGGTCCCCAAAAGGGTCTGGGGTTTGGTGTAGGGGTCAGCAGGGTCCTGGCTGCACACTGCCCCCAAGATGTGGCTCCTCACCAAGGGTGGATTCCCACACTCTCCTGGATCACCCCTGCTCCCTGACTTTAACTGTACCTTGTCTACCAGCTCCTCAGGGTACTCACCCAGGGGTAAATTGTAAAACCCCTCCATCTCATCAGGTGGTGGTAAGTTGGGGAGTCCTTCATGTTCTTCCACCAAGGGTAACTCCTCCAGGTTCCAGGAGGTAGGCAGAGATATGGGATCCCCAGCAGTCAGGAGTAGCTCCTCCAAGTCACAGGAGACAGGCAGAGGCTTGGGGTACTCAGCAGCCAGAGATAACTCCTTCAAGTTGCATGAGGTGGGTCAAGGCTTATGGTTCCCAACAGGCATTGACTCAGGACTACTCACCAGCCCCCCTACTTGCAGCACCTCCTGCAGGTGTGGGGTAGCCCAGGGCTCAGGCAGTGGTCCCCAGTTACTGGCCATAGTCAGCCCAGGCCAGTAGGAAATAGAGCTGCATTCTTCCCCTTCACTGGCCTGGCTTGAACTAAGCTGGCTGCCTCCCCTTTTATACTTCCTGTCCCACACACCCCCCCCCCCTCCACTTCCAGTCTGATTGACAGCCCACTCCTGGCTCCACCCCACTGCAATTATGCAGATCTTTCTGGGTTTTCTCTGATAGGGGCTGTGCCTTTCTGCTACACTGAGACAAGAATTGTGGGTCTTTGTCTCCTACAGAACCATGATTTCATTCTTATTTTTTAAAAGAAAAAAATTCTGGAATTCTTTTCTCTAAAATTAGATCAACGTGTTTTCTGTATATTCTTATGATCCACATTCAATACTGGTTCATGCTGACTTCTGTGCAGGGTTCCAGTTGCAGGAAGCATATGTGCAAAGGGGAGGACACAGTTACAAAAGGCAGTCACAACCCTTCTAAAAGAGATGCTCTTGCTCAACCAGAAGTTATTGGATATGATGCAGGAGTTGCTGGAATGGGATTGGTTGGTCGTTATGCAGGAGATTTCAGTAAATGACCGCAATGGTATCTTCTGGCCTTGAAATGTATAAATCCACTGGTTATAGGTCATCTTAGGATTGAGAATTTGCTACCACTATTACCATAAGTGGCACAACTTGCATTGGTCAATGGTGGCTAATTAACCCAGTACCCTCAGGAAGTGCCAACAGCTTTGGGTGGATGAGTACCTGAGGAAGGTAGTGGAACCCCTGATAGAAGCAATCCTATCAAAAGGTGGATGAGGAAATTCACTTGGTATATTTGCCAATATTAGACACACATGACAGACTGGGCCTTTCAGCCATAATTGGTAACCTATCTAGGAATGGAGCCCCAAAGGCAGGCACATAGGCCTCTCCTTACCTAGCAATTCCTGCAGTATAGCTGGTTCCAAAGGTATTGACTTGAACAGATAATGAAGAAATGAACTTAAAAAGTTTGTGTGTACGTCAAAGAGAGAAACCATGAGCTTCAAAACACAAGGAGAAACAGCTAGAAAAACAGCAGTTGTGAAAACTTAGCAGCTAAGCCACAAGTCTAGAGGGCTAGCAATTATTAACTCTAGAGTTATGGAAGATGGGCCTAATGAACTTGTCAGTCACCAAAGCCCAACAGCAAAATATGTTTATTTTAATAATGCTGATAATAAATGGAGCTTTACTTTGATTGACAAAATTGTACATGGAGGAATAATGGATTATTAAGTTACTTGAATTAGGGATGTAAAAGGTTATCTATTTAAATAGTAACTAGCTGTTTAAATGTTTAAACAGCTGATTACTATTTAATTTTGGGTGGCAGAGGGAGCAACAGCTGGGCTGGTGGCAGGCAAGCCACAGCTGTGTTAGGCTCCCTGTGAGCCATGAAGGTGAGCTGCAGCTGTTCTTGGATCTTCATAAGTGGCACAAAACCCAGCAGGAAGGGTGGGGAAGGGAGCTGTAGCTGGGCTGGGCTGGGCTGGGCTGGGCTGGGCTGGGCTGGGCTTGGCTTGGCTTGGCTTGGCTTGCAACTGTAGTAGAGCTGGGGGAGAGGTGTGCCACAGCTGGACTCAGCTCCCAGTAGCTTGGTGGGGGAGAGAGGCCAGTGGGGAGCTGTAGCTGTAGGCTTGACTGGCTCACATTCCTACCATCAAGAGCTGCCCAGCACACTTACCCCACTCCCCCAGTGTTTAATCATTTAAATATTCTATTTTAGAATGTATAAATGGCCTATTGGAACTGTAGTCATAGCTTAAGTTACCTGAAACATGATTGTCTTTAAAAAACAAACAAACAAACTGTTTCCTTTTGATTTTTTAGAATTGATTGTGTATTTGTTAGAGCTGGGCAGAAAACCACAGTTTCATTTCACACACAAACATTTGAGGTTTCCTTTTTTTTTTTTTGTTTTTTTTTTTTTGTTTTAGCTGAGGTCCTCCCCCTCCCCCCAAATAACACAAGAGACAGAGATATGCACTATAATAAGCCACACAGAATACAGGAGATCCAGGGAGAAGTCCCTGCTTTGAATCAGAAGAGCAAGGACTCTGAACTGGAGTGTCCTCCTCTACCTCAGATGAATGTCCTAGCCACTAGGCTCTTTGCTATTCTGGGTTGTTTCATTCTCTTATATCACCCATTGTATCCTGGACCTGCTCTCACGGTATGTTATGTTATCAGTACCCATCTACTGAACAATCGTCTTGCTTTGTCTGTTCACTCTACTGGATGAATATTGGATAGGAGAAAATGTAAAGTATTTACAAATTATTTAAGTGTTCTGGGTATTTTAGACGTGAAGATATTCTTTCTACGCTGAATGTCCATTGATATTGTTGCCCCTTTGTTAAGCATTAATAGATTTGGTGAGTCTTGGAAACTGCTGTTTCCTGTTGGTAGAGAAATCAGTGACACAGAGTCAAGGTATTTTGAATGAGCAAAGATGACTCTCTAATTCAGAAATCTCAGTTAGGACACTACTTCAGTGCCATCAACAGACAACTCCCTTAGACACTCTCCGTCTTGGTCTCCAGCTGTTTTCAGACATTCTGCTCCCTTTTGATCACTAAAAGTTCTGGAACACTTAGTTCATTTCTTCTCCCAAGCACCCAAGCTTTCAACGTGTTTGAATAGAGACCTTGTATCAGATTCCAGAAGGATTAAAGTGTTCACAAGCTGCATCTGTGGATGTTGCATTATATGCTATCGATATCCTGGATCAAACACACACACACACACACACACACACACACACTATGAATCTTCTGAGATTTCCCCACAATGGACTGAACATGCCAGAGGCATCTCTGCATCTAGCTGCAGTGGGTAGCTGTGTATGTTCTATTAAAGTGGAACAGCTTTAAAATCTAGTCATGGCTTCATAGATTCCCTGTAGGCAGTGGATACCAAGGGGGGTACTGGATCAACAAATCATTCTCTGCTCCAGCCCCTTTGATTTGCTCAGATATGACCGCCTCTGCCTCCTTGCACGCCAACCCCATCTTCTTTTAGTATTGCACTGGACAGCTGGCACTGCGGATGGCTTATCACTGTGACTGTTCCCTGGGTGTACTTACTGCAGCCTATACTGCAAGCCATTAGGGAGATATGCAAAAGGCAGTGAAGTGTCTATTTCATGATTTCAGTTATAATCAAAGACAAGTGTGAATATCAGGGCATGACCAAACTTTCAGTTCTTCTGAAGGACAACATGACAGTCTCTTCAGGATTGTCTACACTTATGACATTGCAGTCATGCAGCTGCACTACTGTAGCACAGAGTGAAGATGATACCTTCACTAATGGGATGGCTTTGCACATCCGTGTGGGTTTTCCTGTCTGCCAAGAGGCAGTAGCTGTATCTACACATGAGATCCATACACCTAAATGACATCGATATAACAACAAAAAAGGAATCTAATGGCACTTTTAAAGACTAACAAATTTATTTGTCACATGAGCTTTCATGGGAGAAAATCCCACTTCATCAGATGCTTGAAGATGGAAAAGTATAGATGAATGGGAGGAAAATAAATGCAGGGAAGTGTAAGTCATAGGATCAGGTCAGACTGTGACAGCAAATCAAAGCAATTGTTTCTGTTCAAACAGTGGACGACAGCATATAGGAGGGAGATGACGGAAAAAGAAAAGCAAAATTACCTGTCATAATGGGAAAAAACCCCATAGACTCTAACCCTAAGTTGATGGTGTCAAATATTCATATGATTTCCAATTCTTCAGTTTCTCTTTGAAGTTTTGATTTGTTATCCATTGGCACAAGTACAGCTATTAACAGATGATTGATGGAGTAATCAGGAAGATTGAAGTGTTCCTCTATTGGTTTCTGAATGTTGCTATTTCTGATGAAAAAACGACAAAGAGTTGTGTGGCACTTTAAGACTAACAGATTTATTTTTTGCATGAGCTTTCGTGGGAGAAGATCCCACTTCCTCAGATGCTTCAAAGATGGGTGAACTTACAGAAAGGAATGAAACGAAATGCAAGGGGGTGTAAAACATAGGATCAGGTCATACAGTAACAGCAAATCAGAGCAGTTTTCAGGTTCAAACCATGGGAAGCCTGAAGTCAAATTACCCTTTGTAATGGGAAAAGAATCCATAGTCTCGATTCAGTCCTGCTTTCACAGAATTTAGCTTGCATATTAATTCGAGTTCAGCTGTCTCTTTTTGAAGTCTTGATGTCCCAGGTACAGCTCTAACGACAGTCGTTAACAAATCCATCATGGAGTGATTAGGAAGATGGAAGTGCTCAGCAACTGGTTTCTCTGTTCTTTGATTTCTGATATCAGCTCTGTGCTCATTCAGTCTCTTACTGAGCAATCGTCCTGTTTGTCCAATATGTAAGGTGTAGGGGCATTTCTTGCACACGGTGGCATAGACCACATTAGTAGATGAGCAGGTAAATGAGCCTTTGATGGAGTATCAGGCTTGATTAGGACCTATGATGGTGTCTGTTGTGCAGATATGTGGGCAGACTTGGCAGTGTGGTTTTTTGCAGGGGTGTGTGCCTGCTTCAATGTTCCTGTTGTTAGATCTGTAGTTGCTGGTGAGTATCTGTTTAAGATTAGGGGACTGCCTATAAGCAAGGAGTGGTCTGTCTCCTAATGCTTGAGAGAGAGAGGGATCATCTTTTAGAATAGGCTGTAGGTCCTTAATGATCTTTTGCAGAGGTCTGACTTGAGGATTGTATGTGGTGACTAGTGGTGTTCTGTTGCTTTCTTTTTTGGGTCTCTCCTGTAGTAGATGACTTCGGGGAACCCTATTTCTGATACCAGATTTGTATCCATTTATTCTTTTGTGCAGGGACTGTTTGGTTTATCCAATGTATAAGGCTCGGAGGCGGGAGAGGTGGGCATTTCTCACACATGATAGCATATATCACGTTGGTGGATGAGCAGGTGAATGATCCCTTGATGGAATAGCTGGCCTGATTAGGACCTATGATGGTGTCTTTTGTGCAGGTATGTGGGCAAAGCTGGCAATGTGGTTTGTTGCAGGGACATGTGCTGCTTTTAACGTTTCTGTTTAGGTTTGTAGTTGCTTGTGAGTATCTGTTTGGGGGGAAGAGCTGTCTGTAAGCAAGGACAGGTCTGGCACCCAAGGCCTCAAAGAGTGAGGAATTGTCTTGTAGAATAGGCTGTAGGTCCTTGATGTGCTGTAGGGGTTTGACTTGGGGGTTGTAAGTGATGGTCAGTGGCATTTTGTTGTTTTCTTTCTTGCACTTCTCTTATAGTAGTTGACTTCCGGGTACCCACCTGACTCTGTTGATCTGTTTCTTCACTTCCCGAGGGGGGTATTGTACTTTTAAGAATGCTTGATAGAGATCCTGGAGGTGTCTGTCTCTGTCTGAGGGATCAGGGAAAATGTGATTATATCTTAAGGCTTGGCAGTAGGTAATGAATTAAGTGGTGTGTCCTAAATGGAAGCTTGAGGGATGTGGGCAGCTACAGTGGTCTGTAGGTTTTTGGTATAGGATGGTGTTTGAGTCCATCACTAATTTGTACTGTAGTGTCCAGAAATGGGATCTCCTGTGTGGAGTTTTCCAGGTTAAGTTTGATCAGACGACACAGTCTTTTGGCTGGCAGGTAGCTTCCCCCAGGCTGTGAGCTTTCAAAACTGTGCAGGGAGAATGCACTGGAAGACAGTGCTCCACCACATTTTTCTATTAGGGGCTGTGGAATGCTGGCTCCTAAAAATGGTGGACCCTTGAATGGTGTTCCAGTTTATTTAACCTCTGCTCCTGTGTGCTGTTGTCCACTGTTTGAATGGAAATAACTGCCTTGATTTGCTGTCATAGTCTGACCTGATCCTATGACTTACACCTCCCTGCATTTATTTTCCTCCCATTCATGTGTACTTCTCCATCTTCAAGCATCTGATGAAGTGGGATTTTCTCACATGAAAGCTCAAGTGGTAAACAAATGTTAGTTTTTAAAAGTGCTACCAGACTCAGTGGATCTGTCTATACATACAGTTTAATTCCCTTAGGTCAAATCGAGGAGATGATGCGTCAAAGTTACAAAGCCTCATGTGACTTCTTCGTGCCTGTCAATTTCAACTCACTAGTTTGAATCGATGGTGTCTAGTCGTGTTAATTCAAACTGTTAGTTCAAATTAACCATGGTTTTCCCTTCCCCTTCCCCTTCCCATGGTGCCTGGCACTAGGAGGAGGAAGTGCCCACCGCATAACACCCCCCAACCTCCCAGGCACATGCTGCCTTGCTGAGACAAGCTGCCTGCAGCCAGAAAGGAGATGGCAGAGGGCAGCACTGGCAGCCAGGGTCAGCACAGGGCTCCAGTCTGGGGCCATCAGGAGGTCCTCTGTCTCCTCAGCATCTGGGGCACAGAGGACATCCTGTCCTGGTTGAGGAGCAGCCTCCACAACCGGGACATATATGTCCAGATTGCAGCAGCCCTCACCGCCAGAGGGCACCCCCGAACCACCAAGCAGATCTGTGGTAAAATAAAGACCCTGCGCCAGGACTACGTGGGTCTGGGAGGCAAGGTGGCTGAAAGGGTCAGCATGTGGCAGCACATGCCCCTGCTAGACAGGTTTCTGTCTGGCAAGCCCAGTGGCCTTCTAGCCAGGGCCATTGACTCGGCGGAGCCACCCCCACCCCCCAAATCCAGTGCTCTGGAGGGAGGGTCCATGGAAGATGATGCCCCAGTGGACATCGAGGGTAGACAGTTTGAGGGGATGCCACCACAGCCCATCACAGCTGCCAGCCCCAAGCTCCTCAGCACCCTCGACAAGGGTCCAGCTACTGCTGGGGAGCAGGGTCCCCCTGAGGAGGTCCCTGAGGAGGGAATATCATGCCGGACATCAGTGGCACCCATGGGTGAGTGCTTCCTTCCTCCGTCCCTGTGGATTGGCTTGTGCTGGTATGAGGCACTGGCAGGACAGGGAGTAAGGGTCCCCAGCCAGGCTGGGCCAAAGGGCCCCGGGGGGGTACAAATCCACGAGGTTCAGGGCCTGCAGAATGTGTGCCAGCAGGAGAAGTGGACCCCCTGGCCATTATAGGTGCCTGGCGGCAGGGGTGTTGGGGGAAAGCACAGCTGGTAGCATCTAGGGTTTACAGCGTGAAGCCTGCACCCCTGGCACAAGGCCTTTGGCCTGTCCCCCCCAGCACTGGCAGTGCCTCATAGCTCCATGCCACAGTGGCCACCATGCCAAGCCTGAGCCAGAGGTCATGGCTGTGTGAGCCCAAGGGGGGTGGCGTCCTACAGGGCAGGGATCAGGGGGCAGGGGGACAGTCAGGACGCAGGTGCTCACTGCTGTCAGACCGCACACAGCACGAGCCACGCACACATGGGACTAATGCTGTTCCCTACCTATCTCCAGCAGCTCATCATGACAACCATTGTCACGGTCCAGGGAGCTCACCTCACAGCCCCCGGTGAAGGAGAAGAGCACCCTGGGGCTGTGATGACCTCTTGGAGGAGATCGTCCAGCTGGACCAGGGGGCTGAGGAAAGCATACAGCCCTGGTGGGGCCAGGTGGCAGTGCACCAGGACTCTTGTCTTCCATCTCCTCTAGCAGTGCATTGCTGTCGAGGAGAGGGGGACAGCAATCCAGGAGTGCCATACACAGGCCCTGGAATGAGTGGGCACAGCACTGACAAACAAGACCAATGCTTTGACAAGCATTGGCATGGCCCTCCAGGGCATGGCAGCCAGCATGGCCAGGTTGGCTGACCGTTTCACCCCCCCAAGCTGTGGCGGGATGGGTCCCCCCCAGGACCCCAGTGTGCCTCATCCACGGTGGCCCCAGACACTGGGTGGGAACAGGGAAAGCCAAGCCCAGCTCCCCCATGGTGTGGGGATCACCCCCCCATCTGACCCCGTTATCTCCCCATACCCCATGCTGTCTCCCCCACTTCTCCCCCAACCCTTCAGTTCTGCTCCAAACCTCCCCCATGTATTTCTCTAAATAAGAACTTTGCATCAACAGTTCTGTGGTTTGATCATTTTTTATTTATGTAAGGTGGGGGGTCTTTGTGGGGTGAGCATGTGCTGGGTGGGGGTGGTGAGGGCATGTGGTGGTGCAGGCAGTCCTCAGTGCTCCTCCTTGAGGAAGAGGTCTGCTAGGGCCTCCCGGACCCTTCCTGCCCTGGTTGAGGCCTGCTCGGTGTCCTGGCCGGTCTCTGGCTAGTCAAACTGCCCACCAAGGTGCTTGGCCTCTGTCTGCCAGATGGTGGGGGTCGTCTCTGCCTGGGGTTCACATAAATTGTGAAGGGTGACACAAGCACTGATGACCTCCGGGATGGCATCCTTAGAGAGGTGGAGGTGTGTCAGCAGGCATGTCCATCTCGCTTTCAGCCTCCCAAAAGCCCAGTCCACAACTTGCCAACACTCATTCATAGAATCATAGGGTTGGAAGGGACCCCACGAGGTCGTCTAGTCCAACCCCCTGCCAAAAAAGCAGGACTACTTCCACTAGATTATCCCAGCCAGGGTTTTGTCCAGCTGGGCCTTGAACACCTCCAAAGACAGAGATTCCACTACCTCCCTAGGTAGCTTATTCCAATGCTTCACTACTCACCTTGTAAGAAAGTTTTTCCTAATATCCAGTCTGGACCTCCCCAGCTGTAACTTGAAACCATTGCTCCTCATTCTGTCCTCTGTTACTACTAAGAACAGGTGAGCTCCATCCTCCTTGGAGCATCCCCTCAGGTAGTTGAAGGTTGCTATCAAATCCCCCCTCAGTCTTCTCTTCTGCAGGCTAAATAAGCCTAGTTCCTTTAGTCTTTCTTCATAGGGCTTGTGCTCCAGCCCTGTGATCATTTTTGTTGCCCTCCGCTGGACTCTCTCTAATTTATTCATGTTCTTTTTGTAGTGGGGAGCCCAAAACTGGACACAGTATTCCAGATGTGGCCTCACCAGTGCCGAATAGAGAGGAATGATCACATCCCTCGATCTGCTGGCAATGCTGCTTTTGATGCAGCCCAGTATGCCATTGGCCTTTTTGGCAGCAAGCGCACACTGCTGACTCATATCCAGCTTCCCATCCACCATGACTCCCAGGTCCTTTTTTCCAGTGCTGCTATTTAGCTGATCACTCCCCAGCCTGTAGCAGTGCATGGGGTTTTTTCGTCCCAAGTGCAGGATTTTGGACTTGTCCTTGTTGAAACTCATGAGATTTCTGTTGGCCCACTGCTCCAATTTGTCTAGGTCTCCCTGAATCCTGTCCCTGCCTTTCTATTCAGCCTTCTATTGAAGTGCTCCTGGCATTCATCCAGGTGGTGTTTGGCAAATGGCTTCATTAGCTGTGGTAGGAGCAGATAGGCAACATCCCCGATGAGCAAGACTGGCACTTGCATGTCCCCAGTGGTCATCTCATGGAAAGGAAAAGGTGCCCCCCTGCATGCCCCTGAGGAGCGCTGAGTTTCGGAGCACCCGTTAATCACGTGCCCTCCCTGGCCAGCCAACTTAAATGTTTGTAAATATGCCCCGGTGGTCTACCAGAGCCTGGAGCAGCATGGAGTGTTGCCCCTTCCTATAGCAGTATTCCACTGTGTGATGTGCTGGGGCTCTGATTGGGATATGGGTAATATCCAGGATGCCTGAACAGTTAGGGAATCCAAGCACGGAGACCCCATTCAGGGTGTCCTCCAGGTTGCCTAGGGCAACAAGGCAGGCCAGCAGGACCAGGTTTATGGCCCTGCAGACCAGCTTTAGCACAACTCCCACAGTGGTCCTCCTGACCCCGATGTGGTGTGCCACGGAGTGATAAGACTCAGGGGTGGCCATTTTCCATACTTCAATAGCGACTTGCCTGACCACTGGGAGGGCAGGTTGCATATGTGTGGTCCTGTTCTGGAGGACCAGGGCAAGCTCTCTGACCAGCTCCATGAAGGTCTGCCTCATCATGTGCAGGTTGCCCTGCCACTGCTTGTCATCCCGTGTCCTCAGGACAATTCTCGTTCATGAGTCATGGCTAGTTTCAAGCATCCACACGTGACAGGACACAGAGCATGGCAGGGTGCCAGTGGCCGCTTGCACAGCCAGTGTGCTGACAATGCTGCTGTCCGCCTATGTGCGGCTGCTGTCCAGGGAGGGTATGCTCCACCCTAACAGTGCTGTGCATGTGGCTGAGTGGCTGCTGGGCACCAGGGTGGCAAGCTGGGGTAGCTGGGCATGGTCCATGGCTTTGCTCTGCTCCTTGCCTCCCAGTGTGTGCAGAGGAGGTGAAGTCACTTCCTCCTTTTATGGGACTGGTTGTGTCAATGGCCCATACTGCTGGCCATTTTGCCACACTTCGCTTGGTGCCCTCCTCCTGGGTTGAATTAGCAAGTCCTGTGCATGGACATGCTAATTCAACCCTGATTTTGCAGTTCAGAAATGTTAGTTCAATTCCCATTAAGTTGAATTGAAATTTATTAGGTCAACCTTTGTTAATCCAAATTAACAGGCTATATGTAGACATAACCCTTGTTTTGTTTTGCTGAACCAGACCAGCACGGCTATCCTTTGGAACCAGTTATAAGTTTATAGTGCAAAGTTGAGTAGTGACTACCAACATCAGCAATGTGTGATGGTGTTAAACAAAGAACAGGGTGCCTGTGTTCTGTTGAGCGAACGGTTAAAAAGACCATGCTGTGTTGCTCAGTGCTAATGATCTTGCAGCTAACATTATGTGGGGAAGCTGTAATTACTAGCATACATTTGTACCAGTGCCAAAACTGATTCAAGCCAATGCTGTCTCCTGCTGTATTGCAGCAATAGAGTCTAATTTTGACTCCAAATATGTGAGGAAAGCCAGTCAGAGTAAAACCTTGGGCTTCTTTGAAGGTGTGGGAGTTAAGATGTGTGTACTTCTGGGTTTGTGGCTTTTCATTTCCTGATGTTATATCCCAGAAAAACAGTGTTTCAGAGAATGATTTCAGTGTAGGGGAAAAAAATGATTAACTAAAGGTGTGTATGTACATGACATTGTTCTCCAAATGTGTGCTGGTGGTTACAGTGCTTTGAGGCATGAGATAATTCCAGGGACACAGGTGCAGATCAGTAAAGGTATTTAGGTGTCTAACTTCCCTTCAAATCAATGGGAGTTAGGCACATAAATATTTTGATGATCTTGGCCATATGGCAGTACTGCCTGCAGAACCCAGAGACAGGAGAGGCTTCTAGGGTTTTGTCAGACAGAAGGTGTGAAACACTCAGTTGGCAAAGTGAAATTTAATAACAATATATTCAAAAGTGCTAAGCAGACTTCCCCACTCATCCACAATTAAGAAAAACCATGGGCCTTCAAATTTAGCTGAAATTGGGCATAAAAAATGAACAGCTTCTGCTACAAAGCCACTGTATTATCAGCTGGAGGGCCATGTTTCTTTATTAACTGAGCAACTATTTAGATCTTCTTTTTCACTGAGTAGTGAATTTGTCTGCCCAGGCTTTGCACCCCTGTGTTTTCATATGCACATTCCACAGTACAATCAAGTTCATTGTTTCACTTCTGTTGCTGGTCCAAGGTTTTTGCAGTTTCATGTAGGAATGACATAAATTAAATCTGACTTCCAAATGTATTATCTCAAGAGGTTGTAACACTCATGCTGCAGGTGCAATGCTTAATTTTTCTCGATGTATTATACAGTGCTCTTGGTACTGGCATATTATGATAACATTATTATCTTCATTACTGTTAGGATTGCCTTACAAACTCCTTGTGTGTTTAGTAGAACTGTCAGTAATTTGGGGGGAGAAGGTGAGGGTGCTAGATATTTTCCAACAAATGAATATATAAAACTAGCTAAACACAAGGTATGAACTGAGTTGGAAGATTAGAAATAATGAATGTCTTTAGTGAGATTGCATATTAAAACCAGACCCCAAATGATCCCTATACTTGCCTAAAACTTTTGCTATTATTTTAATTTCCCAGTAGTAGCAATTATTGCCCCAGGTTCAATAATGTAGGTACCTTAAAAAAATTTACAAGTACTTACCTTGGCAAGACTATACGCACAGAAGTTACTAGTAAAAATTATAGCGGACTTAGTCAGCGTCCACTTATATTGCAGTGGTGAAACATAAAATAGGAAAAATGTTAATGGCAAAACCTCTAATTGAGCAGAAACTATTATAAACACTGTCATTTCTGATGGTAAAGAAGAATTGAATCTTTGTTTGCAAAATGAAGCTAGTATAACCAATGTTCTATTCACTTATGGAACATTCTTTGCAAGAATATATACATAATTGCAGGGTGTTCCAGGGGGGAAAAACCCCATAAAATCATCCATGTGGTGTATCAGGACTGCAGTTTAGCACTCTCAGGAGATCTGGCAGAGCATTGCAGATGTTCCTTGCATTCATTTTTTGTCTCCTCCAGGTATTCATGTAGTCTATAAATATTTTACTGATGGCTGGGCCACACTCTGAGGCCAGCCTCCTTTCTGGGTATTAAATGTCCATATAAACAAGAAATTCTTTTGCTGCATTTGGACTCCTCAGTCTAGTCTCCAGGCTTAGTTTTCAGATCTTCCTGGGCTACCTTTAAGTTTCTCTGTTCTGGGACAGAGCACTGACTGCTGGGCTTCTTCCCTGGGGTTCTTCCATACCCTGTTTCCAGGACATCCACAGGAGGCCAACTTGCTCCCTGTGGTTCCTTTCTCAAAATGAGTTTTCTTGGCCTTTTTAGAGTATGTCTGCACAGCAGCTGGGAGGTGAGATTCCCAGCTCAGATACGCAGATGTCTGCTAGCTCTGCTCAATACAGCATGCTAAAAATAAAAGGAAGCCATGGCTGCTTGGGATATTCACTGGAATACAATCCCGTCCAGCCCCTTGAATACCTCTTTGGGCAGTTAGCGTGAGCCACTGTCTGTACTTTGTGGTCATGCTGCTATTTTTGGCATGCTAGCTCTAGCAGAATAAGAACATATATATCTACCAGAGCTGGAAATAGCATCTCCCAGTTAGTGCATAGACACACCCTTGAAAGTATCATTCAGGTGATCCAGATGAGCTGGGGGGATGGTAGCTAATTTGGCACAGGCATTGCTGAGCCCACTGCCCTTAAAGGCCCAGCCAATCTGTGACAGGCAGCATTTGTCTAAGTTGTGAAAGCTCAGCCTCCTTCAGGGAAATGAAACTGGCCAGGTCCACTTTCACCTAAGCATTTTTGGTTAAAGGACTACCCAAAATGGGTGATCACACAGAGCAGATTTTGCAGTACTTCATCATTTTATCTTCCTTCTGTCTTCCAAGTTTTTGAGTGATGAAATAGGTAACAATGTTGACATTTAAAATATCTTCACTGGCAGAGGCAATGAATGAGGCCCTTCACAATTTACAGCTGTGACTTCAGGCACTCTGCAAACTCTGACAGACACTACTGCATAGCTTACAGTCTGGCTCTGTTTTCAAAGTTTATTTGCAAACATAACAGCAAAAAACTGACTGTTAAAGAAAGGAAAACTGAGATTCTGGAGAACCCGAGAGGCCTGTCTATACTCCGCAACTCAGCTTAAGCTACCCTTCCCATCTTCTAAAGCAATGGCTCTCAACCTTTTGCAAGTTGTGACACACTTGGTGGCATACGATGACCCTACAGAACACACCAGCCCACTTTCCCCACCACTCCTGGCCAAATCCAGTCATGTCCCCGGCTCTCTGTGACACACTTACCACTATGTGACAACAGACTAATGTGTCCCAACACTGGTTGAGAACCACTGTCCTAAATGTGTGTCCCACATATTATGAAATACTGGGCTCATGTATTTACAGGGATGACTCATGAGGAAGGTTCTAAAAGAGGTCCACAACCTTTGCTGACCCCTGTGCCGGTCCTTCCTCTCCGACCCTTGGCTGGTGCCAGCGGCCCTTTCTGCTGAAAAAACGTGGTGGCTGCCTGAAAATTCAGCAGCGGTCATGGCTGGAGTGGGAGCGCTTCCCGGGCATGCCACAGAAAGAAGTCGCCCAGAGTGGCTTATCTTAGTGGTGCTCCTGGGGACAGGGCTCTCCAGGCATGCCATGAAAAGAAGTGGCTCCTTTCAGGGGTTCCCAGGCATGCTGCAGAGAGAAGCTGCCCAGAGTGGCTCCTTTGGGGAGCATCAAGCTACAGAAAGGAGCTACTCTGGGCAGCTTTTTTTCTGTGTCACATGGAGGCACAGACATGGTGGTACCTCCTGTGTCCCAGCTGCACCTGAAGGAAGCCACCCAGAGTGGCTTTTGGTGGCAGGAATGGCAATTTCTGTGGTACTACAGAGGGTGCTGTGTGCTGCTCTGAATGGGCTTGGGTGCCGCTGTCGGCACAACTGCCGGGAGTTGCCTACCCCTGTTCTAGAATTAAACATGTATAATTTGACTGAGTGATTACTAGAGAAGGGATAGTAGTCTATAAATTTTTGAAATATGCAAACATCAAGTAGGGAAATGAGTTAGTTAACACAATAAAAAGGGGATCATTGGAGTCTTATTTATAATAGAGAAATTTACTGCAGTAAATATAATTTGTTTTCTCCTCTAAGTATTGTATATGTCTCTCATCCACAGTGAAAACCACTTGGTTAGACTGCACTCCAGTAGGGCTGACCACCATTTTGGTCTGAATTTGAACCATTTAAGCCTGAAACATATTAGTGCTACTGTAAACTCTCACTTAATGAAGTGATCCCGCTAGTCTGCCCATTTCTATTTGAAACATCCTGGAATACACCACTTTTAAAACTATTCAAGAAGCTGAAAGGTAGGAGATTTATAAGGCATTTTAAGTGAAATATTTTGGGGTCATTTCTAATATGGCTGCATGACAGGCCTATAAAGGTTCAGCTGGTTCAGGGGATGGCAACCTGAAAGATAAGAAGAACTATTTTAAAAAATTCCTGGAATAAACAATTATTTTGAGAGCCACAATGGGTATAGTATCCTTTTGGGCAGGGCTGGGCTGGCCGCCAGGTCCCCAGTGGAGGGTGAGGGGAGCTGGGCCAGGGTACCTGCTGCAGATTCCCCTGAGGGGGTGCGGGAGCCTGAAACCAAGAGCAGGATGCCCACAGGGTCCCCCAATAATGGGGGAGGATCCAGGGCAGGCTGCAGGCCACCCACAGGGTCCCCAAGTGGCAGAGCACTAGGAGCCACTAGGAAGTAGCCAAAGAGCTGCATGCAGCTCTGGAGCCACAGGTTGTAGACCCCCTGATGCTGGTTAATATCTGGGCAACGTGAAACGTTTGTGTTTTAAGCTGGTACAATCCAATCAATTCAGTGACAGATGGTTTTGTTCTGTAGTGTGGAAAAGCCTAAGAATAGCGGGATGCAATAAAAAGAGAAAATTTAGGCTAAGCATTGGGGAAAACAGTGACAGTGAAGGCTATGAAACTGTGTGATAATTGCTCAAAAGAAGTGTTGGGAAAGCCTGCAGAAGTTGACTAGAGAAAACATGAGGAAGGGTTAAAAAAGGAACAGCCTTGTCTGAGGAGAGAGGAGTAGATGGACTAGGATCTTTGCCATGTCAAGACTGTGTCATTTGATTTTAGTGGCAGTAAAGAGGGAGAGAGCTATTGTAAGGGGTTGACATGAATTTAATTTAAAAAACCCACTCTATGTGACTGGGTACCCCCCCGCCAAACCTTACAGTATGTTTAATACTATTTGAATTCACGCTAGTGAGTGTGGGACACATTGTAACCTCTGCTACCCAGCTATGTAGGCAAGTAAGGAGAATAAGGTGAACTTTTAATCATCTATATGGCATGAATAATCAACCCACATGCAACTACTGCCACAGAGGCAGAATAGTTTAGTACAGAGTTGGGCAGAGCAGTGACCTGGGAATCACAAGACCTGAATCCTTTTCCTGGCTTGGCAACTGATCTGTGACAGGACTGTGTGCAAGAAAATTCACTATTCTGTGCCTTAGTTTCCCTGTCAGTACAATGGGGCCACTGATACTGACTTCCTTTGTAAATCTTTTTGAGAAAAATATTATATCAGAGCTGATTATTATAAATCGCAATGCAGTGGGAAAAGTAGCCTCTGTGGGGCTGCCACTCCACTATCATGAACGTTGGTGGGTTTGAGTGGAGTTCTAACTCTGTCCCTCTACCGTCCACCCAGTACCCCTCACAGTTCTCCAGCCAGCACAGGTGAACTGGTAAGGAAGGGAAACAGAGAACTAACCTGTGACTTTCTCATTTGTTCCTTAATAAGCTCTTGGGGACAGAGCAATTTTGTGTCATCTCTTACGCAGTGTATGTGAAACAAGCAAGGAGTCCTGTGGCACTTTTAAAGACTAACAAATGTATTTATTGCATGAGCTTTCATGGGAGAAAATCCTACTTCGACAGACTTTGAAGACGGGGAATGTACAGAACGGGAGGAAAATAAACGCAGGGAAGTGTAAGTCATAGGATCAGGAAGTGGTATTTTCTCCTATGAAAGCTCATGTGATAAATAAATTTGTTAGTCTTAAAAATGCCACTCCTTGTTGTTTTGCTGAATTAGACTAACACAGCCACCCCTTTGGAGCAGCGTATTAGGTAACTCCATCATCTAGCCAAAATTAGCAAGTGTGTGTGGGGGGAAGGAATTAATAACATTATTCTTAAAATACATAAAGTCTGCCCACTGTCCCTCTTCATCCCCAAGATCTCCATTTGACAAATATGGAGGAGAGACATTTAAAAGAAGAAAAGCAAAGCACTTGATCATTGCAGGTTCCTCCTCTACTTTGTGCAAGGGTCAGTGTTCAGTGAAATCTGGAAGTAAAGAGATGTAAGCGGGGGGATGAACCCACCCTTGTGGGGAACTTCCCAGACTTTGTATACCACCCCGGTGAAGGT